>JAZKJV010001111.1:171301-771301 GCA_037367405.1 Ottelia alismoides
TAGATAAGGGCTCATGTGTATAAATATTCCTGCAAATACAATAAATATATTTTCCTCCACAAATGGAATAAAATGTGCTTGTATATATTTGTATATATTTGTAAATACAAAAATCAAAACAAAAATAGAAAAATTAAAAGAAAACAAAAACATCACTTGTGATTCACCATGTATATAGTCCACTCACTTATATTTATTTCACCTTATAAATAAATAAAATTAATTTCCATAAAATTTGTAAATATTCTATCTTTTATGGTGTAAATAAATAAAATAAAAACAACCAAAACAAAAACAAAATAAAAAGAACATCAAAAACCAAAAATACATTGTAAATATACCATGTATATAGATGTATATATCTATTTATTTCACCCTTGTCTATAAATAATAAAAATAAAATAAAAATATCTTTTTATTCCTAATTTTATGATATAAATAAATAAAATATAAAATGGGGATAAAAATGTATAAAAATAACAAATTAAAAATCAAAAATAAAAATCCTATATTGTATATATACTTATATATAGCCCTATTATGTAAATACCTTATTTTCATTTTGAAAAATTAATTAAAAATCACAAAAAATAGAAAAAATTAAACCAAACATTTTTCATGTTTTAAGTTTTTTTTAAATCGGCCATTTACTATTTTTAATTGATTTTTCAAATCATTTCCAGATGGCTGCTTCCCATTGGTCCACGGGGATGTTGACCGCCCGGTCAACTCCCCCCTATGGACCACTTCCCACGGATTCCAGACGCCCGACCCGATTTCTCTATATTTTGGCGTCCAGATCCGATCACCTCGCACCTAAATCCCGGGTCTAATTTGTCCACGCCAGATCCGACACCCTCACCGGGATGCCCGCCTCGGGGTCCGCGCTCCGAGCTGCCCTACCCGACCATTTTTAGCCGGACCCCTGGCAGTACTTAAGCCGAGCTCCGCCACCCATTTCCTCATCTTTGGCTCCCCACCTTTCATTCCCGTGACCTCCACTGCCTTCCCTGAGGTGACAGCTCTCCGTTGGCGGTGTCAAAGAGAGGTGAAGGTGCCCAGACCTCTGATCCGGCGAGCTTGCGCCGCCGTGCTCCGCCTGAAGCAGGAGCTCGAGCCTCGGGCCACGACGACCCGCGAGGCAACGACCCAGAGCTAGCCCAGCTCATCCATAGTCGACTCGTCCACCCAGGTAGCCCTAGTTTCTTTTCCTGTTCTTTATTTCTAGTTTCGCCCAAATCTCGCCGTCGCCGTCCATCTTTGATTTCGGCAACATCCGCCTTCGCCTCAGATCATCGGACCCTTCCATCACGATCGCCTCTCCTTCGCGCACGTTCTCCGCCCTTCCATTCAACCCAGCTCGCACAGAGCTGGGGTTTCGAGCTCCACCGTCTACACCTCGCCTGAGCTCGACCGCCCCGCCTCACCGATCACTGTCACCCCCTCTCACAGGGTCGAGGCACTTTGCCTCGACCCATGAGTCTTCTGGTGCCCTTTTGCAGGTACAAAGAGGACTGTCTGAGGTCCTCTGACTCGAGCCCAGGAGCTTCCCCTCCGCCGGAGTCGACCGAGCTCCTCAGAGCTCCGTTGCTCCATCGGAGACCGCCATTCGACGCGGAAGGCCAGCACGCATCTTCTCCGATCTTTAGTGGCCCGCGAGGAGGACGCCAGAGCACACACGGGCCCGACGAAAGTCGCCGGCCTCGAGTTCGTCCATCATCCTTCCTGCCGTCCGATCGACCCTAGGCTCCAGTTTAGATCCTGACCGTCCATCTGAGGAGCTTCCAGCACCGTCCGATCTTTGGAGGAGCGATCTGGACCGGTCGATCGTCGAGGTTTAGCCACAGCGCCTCTCGTTCGTTCGATCCCCACGTGGCGAAACCCTGGCCGTTCGATCAACACCGAAGACTTAGCGTTGGGCGCCACCCCTTTCTCAGCCGTCGATCAACACACGTGGCGCCCATCTGACGGCCTACTTAATAAAGGGTAAATATTCCCTTAGGCCCTTTAGCTTTAGCGTAGTTTAGTTTAGTCCTGTAAATATTTTTAGTATTTTATTTGCGTTAGGTAAATTGCATTTTGGACCTTGTCTTTTCTGCTATTTGCATATATACCCCTGCCTGTAGTGTGTCACGTGCATAGACACGTGTTTGTCTGGGATATTTGCATACTTAGCCTTGTAGTTCTGGGTTGTTACTGAATGAATGAAACTTTTTAGATAATTGCATTTATACCCTGTGCGTGTTGAATTTGTGCATGCACGTTATATTTTTGGGTATTTTACGATAAGGCCCCTCGACTTTTAATACATGTTATTATTTAGTCCAGGAACCTTATTTTATTTGCAATTAGGTCCCTGTGTGCCCCAAACACGCGCCTCGCGCGTGACTTCTTGGGATTTTTGCACCGGACCCCCTGGAACTTCTGGTATTTACGTACAGGTCCTGTGCACTGTACCTAGGGTTTGATTTTTAATAAAAATATCAACTAACTCCAAATTCAATGAAAATTGGACACATGACTCCTGCCATGGTGTAAAATTTTCTAGAATTTTTGGAGACATTTTTGATTGCATTTATTATTTTTAAAAATTCAAAAACACGCTTTTTCTTTACTGTCTAACTTTAAAATTCACAAAAAATATTAAAATACCTCCAAAAATTACAAAAAATTAGTTAGTGTTATTTTGCCTTGTTTGATTTTCTGACCAATTTTGGTCATTTTTCATTATATAAAACTCATAAAAATTGAAAAACACTAAAAACACTATAAAAATTCTAAATAATTAATTTAAAAATCCAAAATAATAATTTTTAAGTGCCTAAATTTTCCTTGTTTCTTCCTCTTTATAGGAAAATTACCTCCAAGCTTTTTAGGGACTCTTAGATATTTTATCTAAGTCCTCAAGCTTGGCTGGACAGTACCCTTGTTTTCTTGCATTGTTTGATTTTTAGAAAATTCAATAAACATCAGAAAAATACCCAAAAATTACCCAAAAACAGTAAAAATCTTTAAAAGCATAAAAACATTTTATTTGAATTTTTGATTGATTTTGATGCATAAATAATTGCTTGAATTGACTTGTTTGCTTGTTTTCTTTATTTCCTTTATTAATCAAAATCGAAAAAAATATAAAAAGACTAAAAACCCACAAAAACACTTTGATTTTATTCCTTTTTTTGACTACTTCGTAGGCCGCAGGGCCATTACGTGCTCCTTGTGTTCGACCCTGGTCGCTATACCAGGTTAATATAATAGCGAGACCGCTACTTGTGTTTGATTGGTTTTTATCTGATTTGGTGGTCTTTTTTTTTCTTTGATCGACCACGCTTGGTGACTTGGGTCGCACGACCCTTGACGACCTTTTTACCCGAGTTGCCAGGCATGCCATCAGAATGGCGCCGTTGCCGGGGAGTACGGCTTAGTAGTCAGTTTTTCGATTTTCCCGCGGCTTTCTTTTCGTGGCTTTTTGTATAGATTTTTTCCATATATATATTTATATTTCTGACATTGTTTATATAATAATTCGGTTGATAACACTTTGTTTGTTTCTTGCGAGGGCCCGAGGACCGAGGCGGCGACTCTCGAGTAGCCGGTGCAACCGCGGGATTCGGAGGCGGCTCCCTTCTGCACGGAGATGCAGGAGAGCGTGAGGAGCAGCTTAGTGTAGAGTAGCTTAGGTTTCTTTTAACACATTTTATTTGAATTGTAATAATACAGGGACAGCAGCTGGACTTGGACTTTCGGGTCTGTTTCGCCGAGCACCGGTGTGCTCGGGGGACCCTTTAGCTAGCTTAGATTTTTCACGGCTTTTCGCGGCTTTTTGATTTTTCGCTGCCTTTTACGGTTTTACGCGGTTTTTCCTCGAGCCCCTAGCCTTAGGACTTTCTGCTTGATTGTGCCGTACTGAGTAGGGTCCACACACTTAATTATCTGCCTGCACCTATAGTTCGTTAATTGGACCTACTAATAAAACATTAATAAAAATAGCTGATTCATTTTCCTTCGAGCCTACGCGCCGCGAGCCTGCCCCGTCAAGCGCTACTCCTGAACTTGACTTGTCGAGAAGAGGAGGGGTGGGTCTAGACCGGACTCTCTGGATCGAAGGCTGGTGACCAGGTAGACGGTTCTTTTCGAGTAGAAGTTGCCTGCTTAGGACTCGGTTTTTCCCGCTGCACCATATAGGTAGTTTATTTTTTGTCGTTCAATTCTGCGCGGATCATATTGCATGTAAAGTGCTGGAGACAGGTACGCATTTCTGACTTTGCATGCATCATTGATTTTATCGCGCATCGGCTTTTTCGTCTTATCCCCTCTGTTTTTGACTAAATAATCAGGAGAACCGAAAAATTCGTTAGTCCTTTTATTTTTTTGAAAAAGATCTAAAAAGAAAAACAATAAAATTGGGACTGTTTAAGCTATTGACCCTAAAAGATACTTGACCTAAAAATCTGTCTTGGGGAGAGCAACCCCCTCATTGTTTGGTTTGATTGTGCGAGAGAGTGACCCGTACAATAGGTAGAGCCCTCCGATACTCCTCTCGACTGATTACCGACTCCTTCTGTGCGGGACAGTCGGGTTGGGAGAGTATCGGGTATCCCAGCAGGTCACGTAATCGCTCTGATATTTTGCTTGTTCACCAAAATAAAAATTGACAAGATAATTTGACCGAGCCTTCACGGTCTTCAGCTCGCATTGTGTTGGTGAACTGAGGGGTTTGTTTGCGATCATAGTTTCTCCAGATCTCATCCGCATTACTCGCCAGATCACGATGATGGGCAGGAGGTCTCTTAGGCAGCCTCTGTCTGCACCGCTTTTTAGCACTCCAGCCCACTCATCTAGGTCGGTTCGTGGGAGCTCAGACCCGCTCTCCGAACCCGAGTATGACTCCGCCCTGTTCCCTCTCGACCACCCTTCTTCTTCTGAGACCGAGATAGCAGAGCCAGAGGAGAGACAGACAGATGATTTATCGGTACCTGAGTTCGATTGTTTGATTTTTCAGAGACTATGACCGGCACTAGTGATGATCTCTCCAGAGGTCCGCAGGAGGAGCACTTCGTTCTGGACCAGGGTGCGATCAACTCCACCCCTGATCGCCTCCCTTGAGTCAGTGCAGCAGCAGTTGAGGGATCAGGGGGGCATTCATGATAGAGATGAGGCGAGAGCTTGAGCAGTTGAGAGCCGACCGCGAGAACCGCGGAGGACCCGACGATGCGGCAGCTGCCGCAGCAGCTGTAGCCGCGGCAGCAGCAGCTGCGGCAGCAGCAGAAGGACCACCGAGACTGATACGGGAGAACCACAATCCCGGATCGACTTTGACGCACCGTTGGGTGGTGCTACCAGCTATCGTGGGGGACTTCAAGTTCCCCCCGAACACTTTGCAGCTCCTTCCCCGGTTTCACGGGTTGGCCACTGAGGAGCCCCATCTCCACCTGCAGGAGTTTGAGATGATCTGCAGTACTATCCACGATCGTCAGGTGAACCAGGATACCATCAGGATGATTGCCTTCCTCTTCTCTTTGGCAGACAGAGCAGCCACCTGGCTGAAACATCTGGGGAAGTTCGTCTATACTTGGGAGCAGCTCCATGCCGAGTACTTGCACAAGTACTATCCACTCGGACGGACCAATGCCGCGAGAGCCCTGATCAGCAACTTCTCCGTGCTCCCCAACGAGCAGTTCCATGAGGTATGGGAGAGGTTTCGAGAGCTGACCGATAGATGCCCGCACCACGACATTTCCAAGCCGAACCTTGTTCAAAGCTTCTTCAGCGGGCTGACACCAGACCTTCAGGGCTTGGTGAACGCTTCTTGTGGCGGGTCTTACTTCGTCAAGGATCACGACCAGGTCTGGGCCATCTACGAGGAGATGGCCGAGAACTACATGGTGATGTCCCAGACCCGGTTGTACACTCAGGGCAGACCCCAGTAGCCAGGACCCGTGCAGTACCAGAGGATAGCACGGGTCGACGTCGGTCCATCCAGTTCGTCCGTAGTAGCAGCAGCACAGGCAGAGTCATCAGCTGCGGACATGGGCATCATTAGCGAGAAGTTGGATCGGATGGAGCTGATTGAGAAGAAGCAGTGCCAGGGTATCACTCAGATGGAGCAGATGGCACAGACTCTGAGCGACATGAAGACCCAGCTCATGTGTCTCCAGGAGGCACAGACGGCTTCCCAGCCCCGTCTTCAGTCGCGAGGCGATCACGGCATCAGCAGCAGCTCGTCCCAGCGCTCCAGCTCACACCAGCAGCTTAGATAGGTTCACCTTGTACAGGCGGAGCCGTACCAGCAGCCGCAGCCCACCTACCAGTCACCACCGTCTCCAGACATGCAGATGCTGGTATACCAGTCGGATCAGCCTCTGGCAGTACTCCCGCCAGCCCAGTACGATGCAGAGCTGTTGATGGATGTCAAGGGGATTTGGTATGACCGCCCTCAGCCCGGTATCCGACGAGACCATCCCGGATTCCGGTGGGGGACCGGAGGTGCCCAGCCCCAGCAACAGCCATCAGGCCAGGGTGGCCAGTACAGTCAGCAGAGAGATCACCAGCCGCAGCCGCAACAGCCCCCCAGTATACACCACACAGCAGCAGTCGTCTATGGCCTCGTCCCTATCAGCAGGGACAATCTTGGAGGCGTGAGCAGCCTCACCACCAGCAGCAGCAACATCACCCATACCCCTCTCAGCCCAACATCAGATCCAGCAGCCTCACTACCAGAGAGGCTACTCGTCGGGTTCCTATGAGAACCCTGTCTTGGATGATATAGCCCGCATTCTCACAGATTAGCAGGCTACTTTTCGACGGGAGATGGATGAGTTCCGCCAGGAGATGCGGGACATCGTGAGAGGGAAGGCCGCCATCCCTGCCCAGATCGAGCCGAATCCGAACAACCTGAAGAGGAAATCTGAGCAGGTAGTTTGTACTGAGTATAGCCACTCCTAGTGATGCATTTGGTGATATGTCTGCAGATCTTTTTGATACTGACTTCGTTACACTTAGGAGCGGTAGGATGCCAGCAGACGGCGCCTCGTCTGAGCTACATCATGAGGATCCACCCAGAGCGCCTGACGAGGAGGAGAGCGGTACTGAGGCCGCTGTAGATGATGACGGTGGTACTGATGCCACCAAGGATGCTGATCTGCCAGGCGGTGCTCAGGCCGCCATTTCACCAGTTCGAGGAGGTGGTACTGAGGCCACCCACGACGCCGAGCCAGAGCGTGGTACTGAGGCCGCGAGTCTTCCAGTTGATCCAGCCGATGGTGGTGCTGAGACCACCTGTGTTCATTTAGAGAGATCTGTTGTTTTTCCTACTTCTGATGTATCTCGGAACTCTGCTGTGAATAAAGGAAAAGGTTTGGTTTTTTCTGGTCCCACTGTGGTGCGTGATGTATGTGCGGATCCGGCCGTCGAGCCGCCTAGACCTTTTCCTAGTCCTTCATCTGAGAAGGACTCAGTGATCCCCTTCCCTAGAGCCCTTCAGATGGGGAAGGGGAAGAAAACAAAAAATCCAAAAAAGAGAGATCAGGGAGAGTTCAGCCAGCAGATGACAGATCGTTTTCACATACAGCTGACTCTTCAGGAGGCTTTGCAACACATCCCCCTTCTTCAACGTTCGTTGAGAGACAGGACTACAGTCAGGAGGAAGAGGAGGAACCACCATTCAGAGATCCATGTGTTGACGAAAGCCACGTGTTTCGCGATCCAGAACCGTCTGCCGGCCAAGAGGCCAGATTCAGGAGCCCCGTATGTCAGATGTCACATTAGAGAGCAGAGGTTTCGATCGTACTCTGTTAGATAGCGGATCGTCGATCAACCTACTTCCGGCAGCCCTTCTCGACCGCTTCGAGTTGGGCACTCTTAGACAGAGCAGGACAGTTCTTCAGTTTGCGGATAGATCTGTCAAGAGGCCGAAGGGGTTGTGCGAGACGTTGTCGTCACGATTCAGGGCCTGCAATTCCCCGTGGACTTCGTAGTGTTGGACATGGAGATCCCTGATTCAGTGACCGATACCCCCATCATTCTCGGTCGTCCATTCTTGGCCACAGCCAAGGCAGTGACCGACCATAATAGCGGGAAGGTATACTTTCGCGTCGAGGGCGAAAGTGTACAAATAGAGACGGTCTAGGACAGCAGAGCCAGGGAGAGAGCATGCTCAGGGACGACTTCAGACACAGAGCAACTGACAGATGCAGAGCTAGACATCCACCAACTGTAACTTTGTGATCACCGACGATGAGGCAGTTTGGGCAGACCCAGCAGCATAGGCCATCCTCTCATTTCAGACACCGCTGATGCAGAGACGACAACAGAGGAGAGCTTGGAGAGCACATTCCTGGTCCAGGATACTTCAGAGGCAGCAGAGCAGGTTCTCGACCGCGACACGGATTTTTGTGATGATGGTGGTACTGATGCCACTTTTGTGATGCAGATCCCTCGGATTCAGAGTCTGATTGGGCAGATTGCGAGGATTACATGCCAGACCTGAATTCCACAGAGCCTACAGCTGAGGAGGAGGTAGATGCCGAGCAGAGCAGAGACAATCAGTTAGAGCAGCCTTCTCCAGTTTCTGAGATTGAGAGAGAGTTTCAGTTCTCCCATGCAAATTTGGCAGCATTTAAAGAGACATTTAGAGGCCAGATCCACCAGCAACCAGCTGTCCAGAGCTGAAGCCGCTCCCTACTTCGCTGAAGTATCGATTCCTTGCGGGCGAGCCTGAGATGTACCCAGTCATCATCTCCGCCGATCTGACTGGAGAGCAAGAATCCCGACTGATGGGGGTTCTTGAAAAGAACCGCAAGACAATCGGATGGAGCGTAGCAGATCTCCAGGGGATTAGTTCGGCCCTGTGCTCCCACCATATCTATCTCGAGGATGGGACGAAGCCGTCGCGTGAGTTCCAGCGGCGGCTGAACCCTAATCTGAGAGAGGTTGTCATGAAGGAAATCTCGAAATGGTGGAGCGCAGAGTTTATTTATCCTCATTTCCGACTCCAAGTAGGTCAACCCCTTGCATGTGGTGCCCAAGAAGACGGGCATCACGACTGTGATCAGTGAGTCGGGAGAGGAGATTGCTACACGAGTACCCACTTTCTGGCGGGTCTGCGTTGACTACAGGAGACTCAACCAGCCACCAAGAAGGATCATTTCCCCCTGCCCTTTATTGATCAGATCATTGAGAGACTGGCAGGGAAGAGCCACTACTGTTTTCTGGATGGGTACTCGGGCTACAATCAGGTAGCCATCGCTCCCGAGGACCAGGACAAGACTACCTTTCCCTGTCCCTTCGGCACATACGCCTTTCGACGCATGCCATTTGGGCTATGCAATGCCCCTGCGACATTTCAGAGATGCATGTTGTCGATCTTTTCGGACATGGTAGGGGAGTGTTTGGAGGTCTTCATGGATGATTTTCTCGGTTTACGGCGACGGATTCGACTCCTGTCTTGACTGCCTAGACCGAGTACTCCAGCGATGTATAGAGGTTCACTTAGTGCTATCTTGGGAGAAGAGTCACTTCTTGGTGACTCAAGGGACGGTGCTTGGCCACATCATCTCCAACAGGGGCATGGAGGTTGATCCGGCCAAGGTAGATGTCATTAGAAAACTCGCACCGCCGTCCAATTTGAGGCAGTTACGGTCATTCCTGGGGCACATCGGTTTCTACCGACGATTTATTCATGATTTCAGCAGGATTTCCCGACCGTTGACTGACCTCCTGACGAAAGAAACCGAGTTCTTGTCGATGACAAGTGTCTTTCATCCTTTGAGACTCTCAAGCAGAGTGTTATAGAGGCTCCTGTTCTCCAGCCGCCTGATTGGTCTCTCCCATTCGAGATCATGACTGATGCCTCCGATTTGCCGTAGGGGCCGTATTGGGATAGAGGAGGGATGGAGTCCCGTTTGCTATCCACTACGCTAGCCGCACATTGGATTCCGCGCAGTGGAATTATACAGTCACAGAGAAGGAAATGCTAGCCGTAGTCTTCGCCCTAGATAAGTTCAGATCGTACATTATTGGATCTAGAGTGACCTTGTACACAGATCATTCCGCCATCAGGTACCTCATGGCAAAGAAGGATGCCAAGGCCAGACTGACTAGATGGATCCTTCTACTCCAGGAGTTCGACATTGAGATTAAAGATAAGCCTGGAGTCAAGAATGTGGTGGCGGATCATCTCTCCCGATTAGAGCATCTTGAGGATTCTGACCTGATTGACCCCATATGTGAGACCTTTCCAGATGGGGGCGATCCTTGCTATCGCCTCTCTCCCGTGGTACGCCGATATTGTGAACTTTCTCGTTGCTGGGAAAATCCCACAAGATGGCCCAGGCAGAGACTTGAGATCTTCCTCGCGAAGGCCAAGTCCTACCATTGGGGGGATCCCATCCTTTATCACGAAGGAGGGGATAGCGTCTGGCGTAGGTGCATTCCTCAGGAGGAGCACCATAGCGTCCTCACTTACTGCCACAAGCTTTAGGCAGGAGGACATCATTCTGGGAGGAGAACGGCACAGAAAGTGCTCCAATCCGGCTTGTGGTGGCCTACCCTCTTCAAGGACTCTGATGAGTTTGTGAAGAGGTGTACTGACTGTCAGAGGATGGGCACTTGTGGACAGCGTGACATGATGCCGATGCAGCCCATTCACTTCTGTGAGGTTTTTGACGCATGGGGCATCGATTTCATGGGTCCATTCCCTAAGAGTCAGGGATTTGAGTACATTCTGTTGGCCGTAGACTATGTTAGTCGTTGGGTTGAGGCTATCCCCGCCCGAGCCGCTGATGCCAGGACAGTTTGCAGATTTTTGAGGAAGCACATCATCACGCGGTTCGGGGTACCTCGAGTATTGAATTTCAGATGGGGGGTCTCATTTCATCAACGACCAGGTAAAGGCCTTGCTAGCGATTCGGTATAGACCATAGGTTGCCACTCCATACCATCCACAGACGAATGGTCTAGCCGAGGTGTCGAACATGGAGATCAAGACTATTTTGCAGAAAGTCGTCCGCCCTGACCGAAAGGCTTGGTTACAGCTTTTGGACTCGGTCTTGTGGGCATATAGGACGTCTTCAAGACACCATTGGGCACATCTCCCTTTCGCCTCGTATATGGCAAGCCGTGCGATTTACCTGTTGAGTTGAGACACAAGTCACTCTGGGCAGTCACAGATATTATTTTGGATCCAGATAGTGTAGGAGACCAGAGGAGGGCAGAGCTAGCAGCCTTGGAGGAACCTTAGAGATACCGCCTTCTCCAACAGCCTACAGTACAAGAAGAGAGTGAAAGAGTGGCATGATTCTCATATCAGCCACAAGCATTTTGAGCCTGGACAGAGAGTATGGCTGTTCGATGCTAGGCTTCGTCTATTTCCAGGGAAGCTGCAGAGCAAGTGGAAGGGACCCTACTTGGTGAGAAAGGTACACGACAACGGTAGCATTGATATATCTGAGTTGTCTTCTGAGTGTACTTTTCGAGTGAACGGCCAGCGGCTCAAGCCATTTCTAGATCATGAGCCGCGGGTCGTTGATGTTGCCCCTATTCATTTTGCGTGAGATGTGGTCTTTTGACTCACATCTATTGCATCTCACGTCTGATTATCACTGTTCTTCCGTACTTGTATAGATCCAGATGTCCATATCATCACATTCTTTAGTCCCACATCCCTTTCTGCATCATTTGATTACGCTATACTTAGGGTGTACTTTACCCTAAGTATAGGGGGGATGTAGGACCTTTGAGTATTTCTTTTGTTTCTATCTACCCCTGTTTTGCTGCCTATACTTAGGGATATTTTACCCTAAGTATAGGGGGGGTAGGCCCTGTACATTCGCCCACTCGGTTTTCCTTTTATGTACAGCCTGCTATACTTAGGATTTCTTGATCCTAAGTATAGGGGGAAAATTCAAGATCTTCTTGACTTTCTATTCATTCATTCGTCTTTGTATATATCCGTCCTTTTCACTTTCCTATACTAAGCACGAGTTATGTCTTATTCATCGCTCTTGACTCTGAGGACATCGTTCGAGCTAAGTATAGGGGGGTGTGTATATATTTCATATATACTTTAGGCATAACGTGTACTTTGTGTGAGTGTGTTAATAAATAAAATGGCTAAAACCCTAAAAATCACAAAAATTAAAAATTTTTCCTGTAAATAATCATTCTTTTATTGCACATACATAGCTAGTGTACAAATTATTTTTGTAAAAATGTTTTCAAAAATCTTTTGTGTAAAGTTTGTGTAAATATTTTCTTATCAAGATTATGTATATAATACAAAATTTTTCCAAAATGTTTTGAAAATCAAAAGTTTGCAAAAATCTTGTGTAAATGTGTGCAAATACTTTTGCAAAACTGGCATTTCATAGCATTCATCCATTCATGATTTCAAAACATTTTCAAAAATTTTGCACGATTGTAAATATGTGTAAATAGCATCTTTGTATATATGTATATAGTTTTCCTGGATTACAGTTGACATTTAAACTAAGCCTGGAATTAAATTGGGAAATGGAGCTTGATTAAGATCTTAATCCACCTAATTCTAAGAGGAACCTTATAGGGCTTAGGGTTAAGGCTTTTCAGGTCCATTGGGACTTAATTCTTTGAGTCCACTAGGCCTATGAGCATATGCCATCTTGATGAGCCTAAGTAGAGCACTTAACAACACACGCATGACTCTTAGAAACAATGGCTTGACTTGCACCAGCACTTTACACTTAGCTCTCCACGGATGAGGTGGTGAGGAGGCAGTTTCCTTTGGCTTGGGGTAGCATATGAGGGTAGTACTTCTAGGCGGAACCTCTCTTCTTCTTCTAGTGAAGGAAGTGCGTTCCAATGGTTTAGTGGTGATGAAGTCTAAAGACAGAAGTTGTGGGTTGCAATAAAGCTTCAAAAAGAGGGATAGTCTACTGGCTCAAGAGGAAAATTTCTTGTATACATGCTGCAACATGTAGATATGTTGTACAGATGTCATTGATAAAAAATGCAAAAAGAACTCCAAAAAAGTGGTGGGTTGGGATTGAAAATTTAATACCCCACCGGAGTGTATATAGTCAAATAAAGCAAAAGCTTATGGTATCCATGTTACATCTCATGAAGCTTGCATCGGGAGACTTAGCTACACTGGTTGAGCTCCCAAAATTCTATACCTCTTATTCCCCCTCTTCTTGAGCCGATTGCACTTGAACTTAGAAGGGAATACCCGCTTCTCGAGGAAAGAGTTGCTAGACTGAGGCATAGAGTTACCAGTTGGGGAGGTTGTTTCTTTGTTACTTCTGAGGTGGGGAGCTACATATCACTTACACTGCATGGAAAGATTCATGGTCATTAGAGTTTGTGTATGTAGACTTGTTCTGACCCTGGTTTATTAAGGAGTCTGTCTGTTGTCCCTAGATGGTGGAACTTTTGGCTGTTGAGTTTTAAGTTTAAGTCCAAATAAGGTTCCGACAGATTAATAATCAAAAGATCTGATTGAGCTCCATAATTTCAATTTAATAAGGGCAAGTTTAATAATCAACCTTGATCCATGTACATTCTTCTCTTTTTCTTTTTCTTTCTTTCTTTTTCACTTCTTTTTCAAATAAGTGTTTGCTAAGAGACTAGCAAAGTTAAGTATAGGGGGGGTGATGAATACCCATTCATCACTCTGTATTCTTATATTTTAGCTACAAAAACCTTTGCAAATGCACGTAGATATGTATAAATACAAATAATTACCAAAGCATGCATTGTGTAAAAAGTAATACTTATCATGTTTTTTGGCAAAAATAAAAGAATAAAGATTAAAAAGAAAAAGAGGGAAAATATTTAGAATAAATATTGAGCAACCCTAATCCCAAGGGAGGAGCTCAGCATGGGCCTGACTGCATAAAAGCCAAAGTAGGAGGGAGATAGGGGCTCATGTGTGTAAATATTCCTGCAAATACAATAAATATATTTTCTCCACAAATGGAATAAAATGTGCTTGTATATATTTGTATATATTTGTAAATACAAAAATCAAAACAAAATAGAAAAAATTAAAAAGAAAACAAAAACATCACTTGTGCATATTCACCATGTATATAGCCCACTCACTTATATTTATTTCACCTTATAAATAAATAAAATTAATTTCCATAAAATTTGTAAATATTCTATCTTTTATGGTGTAAATAAATAAAATAAAAACAACCAAAAACAAAAACAAAATAAAAAGAACAAAATCAAAAACCAAAAATACATTGTAAATATACCATGTATATAGATGTATATATCTATTTATTTCACCCTTGTCTATAAATAATAAAAATAAAATAAAAATATCTTTTTTATTCCTAATTTTATGATATAAATAAATAAAATATAAAATGGGGATAAAAATGTATAAAAATAACAAAATTAAAAATCAAAAAATAAAAATCCTATATTGTATATATACCTATATATAGCCCTATTATGTAAATACCTTATTTTCATTTTGAAAAATTAATTAAAAATCACAAAAAAATAGAAAAAATTAAAACAAACATTTTTGATGTTTTAAGTTTTTTATTAAATCGGCCATTTACTATTTTAATTGATTTTTCAATCATTTCCAGATGGCTGCTTCCCATTGGTCCACGGGGATGTTGACTGCCCGGTCAACTCCCCCTGTGGACCACTTCCCACGGATTCCAGATGCCCGACTCGATTTCTCTATATTTTAGCGTCCAGATCCGATCACCTCGCACCTAACCCTGGTCCATTTGTCCACGCCAGATCGACACCCTCGCCAGGATGCACGCCTCGGGGTCCGCGCTCCGAGCTGCCCTACCCGACCATTTTTAGCCGGACCCCTGGCAGTACTTAAGCCGAGCTCCGCCACCCATTTCCTAATCTTTGGCTCCCCACCTTTCATTCCCGTGACCTCCACTGCCTTCCCTGAGGTGACAGCTCATCGTTGGCGGTGTCGAAAAGAGGTGAAGATGCCCGGACCTCTGATCCGGCGAGCTTGCGCCGCCGTGCTCCGCCTGAAGCAGGAGCTCGAGCCTCGGGCCACGACGACCCGGAGGCAACGACCCAGAGCTAGCCCAGCTCATCCACAGTCGACTGTCCACCCAGGTAGCCCTAGTTTCTTTTCCTGTTCTTTAATTTCTAGTTTCGGCCCAAATCTCGCCGTCGCCGTCCATCTTTGATTCCGGTCACATCCGCCTTCGCCTCGATCATCGGACCCTTCCATCACGATCGCCTCTCCTTCGCGCACGTTCTTCGCCCTTCCATTCAACCCAGCTCGCACAGGAGCTGGGGTTTGGAGCTCTACCGTCTACACCTCGCCTGAGCTCGACCGCCTCGCCTCACCGATCACCGTCACCCCCTCTCCCAGGGTCGAGGCACTTTGCCCTCGACCCGCGAGTCTTCTGGTGCCCTTTTGCAGGTACAAAGAGGACTGTCTGAGGTCCTCTGAGTCGAGCCCAGGAGCTTCCCCTCAACCGGAGTCGACCGATGCTCCTCAGAGCTCCGTTGCTCCATCGGAGACCGCCATTCGACGCGGAAGGCCAGCACGCCTATCTTCTCCGATCTTTAGTGGCCCGCGAGGAGGACGCCAGAGCACACACAGGCCGGCGAAAGTCGCCGGCCTCCAGTTCGTCCATCATCCTTCCCTGCCGTCCGATCGTCCCCAGGCTCCAGTTTAGATCCTAACCGTCCATCTGAGTTGTCTTTTCTGCTATTTGCATATATACCCCTGCCTGTAGTGTGTCACGTGCATCGATACGTGTTGTCTGGGATATTTGCATACTTAGCCTTGTAGTTCTGGGTTGTTACTGAATGAATGAAACTTTTTAGATAATTGCATTTATACCCCTGTGCGTGTTGAATTTGTGCATGTGCGTTATATTTTTGGGTATTTTACGATAAGGCCCCTGGACTTTTAATACCTGTTATTATTTAGTTCAGGAACCTTATTTTATTTGCAATTAGGTCCCTGTGTGCCCCAGACACGCGCCTCGCACGTGAATTCTTGGGATTTTTGCACCGGACCTCCTGCAACTTCTGGTATTTACGTACAGGTCCCTGTGCACTGTACCTAGGGTTTGATTTTTAATAAAATATCAAACTAACTCCAAATTCAATGAAAATTGGACACATGGCTCCTGCCATGATGTAAAATTTTCGAGAATTTTTGGAGACATTTTTGATTGCATTTATTATTTTTAAAAATTCAAAAACACGCTTTTTCTTTACCGTCTAACTTTAAAATTCACAAAAAATATTAAAATACCTCCAAAAATTACAAAAAAATTAGTTAGTATGTATTTTGCCTTGTTTGATTTTCTGACCAATTTTGGTCATTTTTCATTATATAAAACTCATAAAAATTGAAAAACACTAAAAATACTATAAAAATTCTAATAATTAATCTAAAAATCCAAAAATAATAATTTGTGGTGCTAAATTTTCCTTGTTTCTTCCTCTTTACAGGAAAATTTCCTCCAGGCTTTTTAGGGACTCTTAGATATTTTATCTAAGTCCTCCAAGCTTGGCTGGACAGTACCCTTGTTTTCTTGCCTTGTTTGATTTTTAGAAAATTCAATAAACATCAGAAAATACCAAAAATTACCCAAAAACAGTAAAAATCATTAAAAGCATAAAAATATTTTTATTCGAATTTTTGATTGATTTTTGATGCATTAAATAATTGCTTGAATTGGCTTGTTTCCTTGTTTTCTTTATTTCCTTTATTAACCAAAAATCCAAAAATATATAAAAAGACTAAAAACCCACCAAAAACACTTTGATTTTATTCCTTTTTTTTGACTACTTCGTAGGCCGCAGGGCCATTACGTGCTCCTTGTGTTCGACCCTGGTCGCTATACCAGGTTAATATAATAGCGAGACCGCTACTTGTGTTTGATTGGTTTTTATCTGATTTGGTGGTCTATTTTTTTCTTGATCGACCACGCTTGGTGACTTGGGTCGCAACGACCCTTGACGACCTTTTTACCCGAGTTGCCAGGCGTGCCATCACCAACCTGCTGGATCTGCTCTTTCACACGTGCTGAAGCTAGGAACCCATGCTTAGAATAACATGTTTCCTGAGAATGACCTGGCCTGTGATAGTAAGTACGAGGTTGACGAGGGGTCCGACTACCCCCTCTTCTGCCACGGCTACCTCGACCACGATACTGTGTAGGTCTCCCCCTACCACGAGATGTTGTCATGGCTGAAGATGTCAGAGACAATTGAGTACCAACAGAAGATATGGAGAGTCTACTCAACCTGCGATATGCCTCCTCCATTGGTATGGTAGCATCAATAATAATATGTGCTCTAGCTGTATCATACTCAGAGTCGAGTGCCGCTAGAAAAACTTCGGTCATCATCGAATCCCTATGTGCCTTGAGCTGCTCTGGTATGACAATCAAGGGAATGTAACCATTTAACTTCTCAAACATACCCATTAGAGAAGTGTAAAGGGTATGGAGAGGATGACCATTATGTTTCGACGTGAAGATGACATGCTGAAGTTGCAGAATCTTCGATTCGTTCTTTGTCGGGGAGTATGTAGCGACAAGAATGTCCCACATATCCTTCGCCATGGGCTGACCTAATAAATCATTGGCTGTCTCCATGGATACCGTTCCAGAAAGCCATACACGTGCATAATCGTCGTCTGCCTCCCATGAGGCGCGAATACCAATCTTGTCAACATCTCCTCCTGTGTGAGGATATGCTTCTTGCCATTACATTGCATTAGGCTCATGGACTACATGGCCCACAGTTCATAGTTCGTTCCATCCATCATCACAATGGGTGTTGGACCTTTGAAGGTACTCAAGGATGGAATATCTGCTTTGTTGTCTGATATGATGACAACAATCTCTAAGACTGGAGTTGCAAACTGGAATAACAATGTCTACACAGACTTATAGGAAGACGGTTGTGAGTGTAGACTCATACCACAATCTCTCCCCATCCACGAGAGGCTTCTTTAGGTGCCTAGGATGGTTTTAGATGATCAAAAAACCAAACCCCATGAACTAAATCAAACCTCCTAGTTCACGATCGACGCGAAAGAGGGGTGCGACAACCTTTAATAGGCGGCGGCTGGCTGTAGCTGCTGCTCCTGCTTGCAGGTAGTTACGGCTGGCTGTAGCCGCTGCTGCTGTTGTGGGCGGCGACAACCGGCTGTAGCTGATGCTGCTGCTACCGGTGGTGGGTGGTGGCGGCTGTAGCGGCTGCTGCTCGGATGTTGGCAGCGAGGGTTTTTGGTGTGGTAGGGATCTAGGGCATGGAAGGAAATATCGGCGATAGGAGTCTCTGTTTCTGACGAAATTTGAATGACATATAGGGGGGATATATAAATGAATATACATGGTGGAAATTTCAAAAAAAATAAAAAAGAGGGGGAAATTGCTCCGTGGAGTAGCCAGCTTAGCTGCTCCATGGAGCAACTTCCCTTTCCTGTACATATATATAGATATATACAATAATTAGACACTTTATTTATTTACAATAATTAGTCTTAATTAATTACAAAGAATAACATATTAATTCTGATTAATTAATTGTTAATTCAATTGAGTAGCTTAAGATATATGGCTAATTAATCAGAATAAAGATTATCAATATGAGATTCATCACCCTCCTATACTTAAACTTTGCTCGTCCTCGAGCAATTAAAGAATGAATAAGTAGTTGAATCCATGACTCTGTGCATATGAGACACAATACTTGAAATTCGGGATATGAGTTTCATATGACTCTTATACTCTAAGTTTAACCAAGGCTCACTCAAAAGGAACTCAACTTCTCTACTTATCAGACTCTATATGCATGTACATATAAGAAGTACGACATTTTCGTGGATCACATATACGAGTGTAGAGTCTAAGCTTTGCTCGATGTTCCAATCTAAAAAGTCATCCTTAGGACTCGACCCTCAACTCTAGGGAATAAATAAAGTTCCACTTCATTCTACCATCTCTTTAGTTGTCAGACTGAGAAGTGTGAGATAGAATGGCTAAGTATGGATGACTTAGGTTTATGTCATTTCTTTTCTCCCCTCATAGGAATAAGGGTTACTTGAATGCCTTATTAACCCACATTTGTATTTTTGGTGTTAATCAGTATGTCCGTCAAGTATTCTGGGTCGTCTGTACTTGTTTTGCAAAAGATGTTTTCTTTGTAGCCAAACAACCAATGGAATTACCGAAGGCAGCTATTTTTCTTACTATAATATGGACTCTAAGTATCCTTATGTAGGGAGAGTTTGATGGTTATGGTTGCACAAAGGAGACATCATATATCATAATGGGAAATGATAAGCGTACTAGGATGATGATATTTACCATTTTTCCATCTCAAGCTGGAACATATATATTAATCATGTTCAAACTGCATGGAGGTGAAAGGATTGATGAATATGCCAGCAGTCTGGTCTTTCTGATGATACACTAGAAGGTGCTCACCAAATCTCTTTGTATCAAATTTCAGGTGTATAATAGCAGCCAATGGTCCATGTAATTTCTTCTTTGTATACCTTGTATGGTAGGCTTATACTTGTAAAACTTGTGATTAGTGAAGAAGTTTTTGGATGCGCCTTACTAATGAACACCTTTTTTCCTTTAAAAAGGGTGCATGACTATACATAGCACTAATCGGAAGATTGCCAGCAACTTCACTTAGTTGTTATATCTACATACCCCATTACGAAGTATTAAATTTCAAGAGTAGTTTCATTTTATTTCAATAGTAGTAAAGGGGATAATTCAATTTAATGCTAAAACTAAGGTAATCAGTAAAGGGGATAATTCAATTTAATGCTAAAACTAAGGTAATCTTGGCTAAAATCATTATGTGAAAGTCAATATCCCGTCTACAGAGTTTTGATAACAAATACAAGGGGGATTGCTCAAATTTTTGGAGTGATTAAATATTGTATGGCGACTATTACCTACTGATGGGAACCAATTTGTATATGAATGAAGATGGGAACCAAATTTGGTCCTCCAAATGTTGGGATTCCATTTTGCAAGAAATTTGGGACTTGAGGGTTCTTTGCATTCCACATCATAAGTTTTGGACCCCTGGATGATATAATACGAAAGTAATACCCTAAATCCTTGTCATCATGGGCTTGTGTTGCATAACATTTCAAAAATCCGTATAACACAAGCACATAAATATGCAGTCTCTCTAGACCAGGCAGGCTTAAGCTTGAGTGTCGGTTGTGGGTCCGGATCTTCCTCCCACCGAGATTGAAGATCTTAAGCAGTTACCATAAGCCATAACTCTTCATTTTTTTACCTCTTGAAAACTGGAACTCATGATGTTTCTTTCTCAGTCACTTCTGTCTTGTTGTGGATCATGACAGAATAAAATCATACTTTCTTCTCCCTCTCTTCCTCTCCATTTATTTCTCCTTGATACTGCCATTGGACTTTCATTCTAGAGGTGAATTAGTGTGAAGACAAACACAATGCATTATGCGTGGTGATGAACCATCGATTGCCGGTCCCTAGGAGTAGCATGTCAAGATCCAATCAATTGTAAACTGGGGTATGTTGTTTCTCAAAAATGGATTTATACACATTCCCACGTTTCCTTGGATTGCGAGGTTATGTCGTTTTTTAACAGTAAGGATACATTTATTGCTTTTTGCCAATCATATATTTACGTTGTATGCGTGCACATTGTTCTGATTTTTATTGATATGGAAAAGGCTTATGATTCTGTTCCACGAGGAGATATTGTGGAGAGTTTTGGAGAAGAGGCAATTAATTGTCGTATACATTAACCTTATAAAAGATTCGTATGGTGGCGCTTCTTTTTGTGTAAGGATCCATTCTGGGAAGCCTGACTATTTTGACGTTAGCATTTGTCTGCATCAAGTTTCAACTGAGGCCATTTCATTTTATTTTGACTATGGACGAGTTGACTAGTCACATTCAGGATGAGATAGCTTTGTGTATGTTGTTCACTGATGATATTGTGTTGAATGATGAGACTAGAGGAGTAATGAGAAACTTGAGGCTTGGAGACACGCCTTATAAACTAAAGGATTTCATTTATGTAGGGTTAAGACTGAATATATGGAGTGCACATTTGATGGAAGTAGTGGTGAATGAATCGAGGTGAAGATTGGTGACACTATCATTCATAAGAAATATTCTTTTAGATACTTGAGAATTTTGCAATATTATGGGAAAATCGTTTGAGATGTTAGTCATAGAATAAATACAGGTTGGCTAAAGTGGAGAGGAGTCTATACTGTTCTATGTGATAAGAAAATTCCATTGAAAGATAAAAGAAAGTTTTACAAAGCAGTTGTGAGTTCTGCTATGTTCTATGGATCTGAATGTTGGCATGTGAATCATAAACACGTGCAAAGAATGACGGTAGTAGAAATGAAAATGCTAAGGTGGATGTGTGGTCATACACGTAAAGAACGGATTTGGAATGATGCAATCAGAAGGAAAGTTGGAGTAGCTCCGATAGAGGATAAGATGAGAGAAAACCTCTTAAGATGGTTTGACCATTTGTAAAGGAGGTCGGCTAACACTCTAGTTAGAAGATACGAGTTTTGGGACGTTGAGACGGCTAAAAGAGAGCGAGGAAGGCTCAATAAGTGTTGGAATGAGACTGTCCGAATGGATCTTAGTTTTTTGGATCTAGGCCTAAGAATGACCCAAGATAGATCTGAATGGGGGCAAAGAATCCATGTAGCCGATCCTACTTAATGTGGGAAAATGTTTTGTTTTTGTTGTATATAATTACATTGTATGTGCACTGTTTTGTTTCAATAGAAACCTCTGGCATTCACTCATCTGCATGTTCATATTTTCTTCAACAAGCCTAAATAAACTTGTTTCCTGGACGTTCTTGTAATATGTACATCGTGCCACTCTAAAATGTTTGCGTAATTAACTCCTATTTCTTGAACAATGCATCAACAAATAAAGGAAAAAATCTCATTCTTATTTTCTTGGCCAGAAGGGCCCTCTCCTCTTCATTATGATGAAAGTACCAACTTATAAATCTTGATGCAGCTTGAGGTTTTCAGGAAGGCACTGATGCAATCTCTTCAAGAAGAGGACGATTCCTCAGTAAGTTGCTTAGCACTTCTAAATACTAACTCCATCGGGTTATTTTAGTTTGGTAGATGGTTTACATCCTGATGGAATTGAAGGTGTTTGGGTTGTTTATTTTTCTATAGAAAACAGGAACGAGTCAGGTTTCTATAACCAAGCAGGCCACCACCACTTCAACCATCTCTACTGGATCATCTTATGGAGGTACGCAATTTAATGCTAATTATTGCACTATATGAGTAGGGTAAATTATAATACTGCATGCAGGTTCTTTTTTAAAAAAGAAGTATCATGACCGTGACTTTTTATGTACTGCTGTCATCTTCTTGACAAATATTGCATTCGGGTGTCTTCTTTGAACTCCAGCATTCTTCCTATGTGCTTTGCTTCTCTTTTTCTTTAACAAGGCATGCTGCATCTTATTTCAAAAATTTGTGGTTTCATCTGATTATTGTGGTTGTTTCATGGGGTGTGTTCACATACAATCGTCCCATGGATGAAGTTGTTGGCATTCATCATCACAATAACTAACATTTGAATTGTACTTACCAGATGAGGAAGTTACAATGCCCAAATTACCTTCTATTCGAGCACGATTAACTGAAAATGAGAGTGTTATTTCTGAGGACATTACCTCGGCTGAATCCGGAGGTCAAATGTTTCACATTGTTTCTACATTTTATCCAGAAGTTTTTGCTCCATATTGTGCTTTAACTGCTTGTTCAACTGCAGTTTCTAGACGTGGAATTGCCTATGTCTTGACACCACAAAGCATAACACCAAGGTTCACTCCACCAGATTCTCCTACTAAATTTTCAGCATCTGTGTCCCCGAGACTTTCACCAAGACGGCAGTCTATTTCGATGGCAAGGAATACATTTGAAGAAAAGTCCACAGGATCAAGTCGTCACCACTCTATGCCAGGCTCTTTTGACTCTGCACCCCAGACAGGTATTCTAGCAGTTTCTTGACTTGCTTAACGAACATTATGTGTTTATTGTCTAACATCGAACTAGAGTTGAAGGATTTTGATTTATCAGCTGTACAACAACAAGTCTTTTCCCACATTAAGCAGGGCCGGCTAAAAAACTTGTTTCACCAATAAGCGTACAAGACATTTGGAATTTTAGGGAACTAGTGATAGTTCTGGCTTGATTGTGTATGTAGAGTTGTTTTATGTTATGTGGGTTAATTGGTCATGGCTGAAGATTCATTAACTTTATGAGACTATACGGGTAGTTCATTCTCTTTTTTTTCACATGTTGAGAAACTGAAGGCAGCCCTAGTGCCTGTGGGCACCAGGACATCCCCTCCTATGATTTTTCCCTCTCATTGAGATGGATTTTCCATGTAAATCTTTGCATTTTGTTCAGGTGCTTGTTGTGCTTTCTTTAACTTCTCGTTCAACCACAATTTTTAGACCTGGATTCATCCATGTCTTGACACCACAAAACATGCTTTAACTGCTTCATGCAAATATTTGTATGCTTTATGGTTTGTTTGGTTGCTCGTCTGTTTGATTCTACATGGTATTAGAGCCATCATGACATAGTTAAAGATTAGGCATTCTTGTGGAGGCTCTACTTGTATTTGATACATGATAAGGGTTTTGTGTAATTGGTTCTGTTGAGAGTTTTATTCATGTATTTATTTATCACTCCTTATTTTGTTTGTCCTCTTTATGTAATTTTCCCATGACCTCTCAACTCTATATAAGAGAGCCATAGGGCACCATATAATAACAAGTTCTTTTCTCCCAACATGGTATTCAAGCAACAATCCTAAACCGGAGCACTGCAACCCTAACCCTAACCCTACACTACCCACAACACTCTTCTCCCTCTATCTCTATCTTGGTGCCACCACCGCCTCTCTCCTCTCCCTTTCAGCGTTGCTGCTGCCCCTCCCCTCTCCCTTCAACGTGCCTCCGATCAATAGGGGGGGGGGGGGGCTGCTTGTGGTGGCTGCCTAAGGGCTTCGAGGTGGTCTGATTCATCGATTTGTGTGGGGGTTTTGACACCCTTTATGGTCTGATTTTGCTCTGAAACAGTAAAATCAGACTACTGCAGTCACCTCTCACACCTCCGCAGAAAGAAAATAGTAAGAGAATGGTTGTGGATTGAGTCTACACCCATAACCATCTCCCTAATGTACGTGTACACACATTTTTTTTTGACGCTCAAAAAAAGGGGGAAACACTCATCGGTGTTCGCCCCAATCCATTAAAAATTAAAGAAGGGAGTACTTACAAGGTGGAGGACGTGTACACACATTTTTATCCTCTGTTTATGATTTCGTCATGTCCTTGTCAGGTATTATGTCAGAAAATCGCAGTGATGTTACATCCACAGGTGCTTTCAAAGGTCCCGCATCCATTGTCAAGATTGATGACACGAACTACGAGTTGTGGACAATGCAATTCATGAGTTTGATGCAGAGCCATGGAAAGAAACACATCCTTACACATGATGAGCTGAAGGACAAGACGAGAACCTATGCCTCATGGAAGGCGGATGATGCTTATGCTCGATTATGGCTATCTGGAACTGTGTCTGTGGAGATAAACAGTGATATACTGAGCCAGACGACTACGAAGGTTGCGTGGGACATCCTCGCACGTATTCTCAAGAGATGAATGAGTCCAAGATTTTGCAACTTCAAAACGACATCTTCACAACCAAACAGAATGCTCGACCTCTATTCACGGTGTATCCCTCACTCAGATGTATGTTTGAGCGGCTACATGTAGGTCATTCTCAGATACTTACAGATTCTACTATACCTCCCATGGAGGAGGCATACCGGAGGCTGAGTCGACTCAACATCTCCTCAGCCCTTGCTGCTGCTCATACTTCATATGCTATGGCTGCTTCCCGTAGGAGAGGTGCTTCTTATCCATTCAGAGGGAGAGGTGTCTCTTGTGAGCGTGGATCTCAGCGGTCACGCCATCCCTGCACTTACTTTCATCGATCAGACCATTTTGAGGATACGTGTTATTCTAAGCACGGGTTTCCACCATCTGGATGAGTTGTTGAGCAAGCTCCACCAGCTACAACCACAAGAGGCTCAACAGATCAACATTTTGATGAGCTTGTTGCGCGCCTTAGGGAGATTATGCCATATGTAGATGCTTCCCAGAGCTCATCTTCTAGTCCATCAGACTTTGCTGCTTCCGCATCCACGAGTGCCACATGTATTGCTTATGCATATACCAGTCAGCCCATGCCAGATATTTCAGAATGGATACTGAATTCTGGTGCCTCTCACCACCTGTGTGGAGATCGCTCACAATTCTGTAGATACAGTCCTGTTTGGAATGGTAGGTCTGTGGTGGTGATCACTGATAGGACACATTCTTCCATCATAGGTCAGGGGGAGATTCTCCTGGCTCCCTCATTACGGTTACAGAATTTTTTCATGCACCAGATTTCTCAATGAATTTATTATCTATAAGTTAGATTATAAAAGATCTATATTGTTGTGTCATATTTGATGTTTCAGGATATACTCACAGGCGGGGTGATTGGATGTGGCCGTGAGCATGGAGGCCTTTACCTACTGATCCAGACTCTGTATGCTGGTGTTGGTTCGCTTTTTGGGGGTTCACAATCAACATACACCTGACATATGTGATTTGGTTACCTTCCGTTGTCTAAGAATATGTGTCTCATTCCAGGGGTTTTTGTCAAGTCTTAGTTTCATTATGAGGCATGTCAAGTTGAAAAACATCACCAGTCCAGTTTTCTTAGTCACCTTAGTCGTAGTAGTCAGAGTCTATTTAAACCTCTTCATTTTGATATTTGGGATCCTAGTCGTGTTCCCTATCATCAGGGACACATGTACTATCGTGTGGCTATTGATGATTTCTCCAGGTTGTCATAAGTCTTTTTACTTAAGAATAAATATGATTGTAGAAATATGATTCAAGACTTTATTCATGAAATATCCAACATTTTCTCAGCTTCAATGTTCGATCAGATAATGCTTTGGAATCTTATACAACTATTTTAGCTTAGTTTTTCAGTTCACGTGGGATTGTGCATTTGACTTCCTACCCTTATATATCACAGTAGAATGGTATTGTTGAACGCAAGCACCATCATCTGTTAGATGTCACCATGACTCTTCTTATTCAGAGTCGGGATCCTCACTTTTTTTGGGAGATACTGTCACGACTGCATGCTATCTGGTCAATCGCATGCCTTCTACTATTCTTGGTGAAAAGACTCCCTTCTCTCTGACGTTTCCTGAGAAAGAGTTGTTCTCTTACCCAAGTTTTTGTGTGTTGCCTTTGTGCATCTTCATCCTTGGTCATGACAAGCTTACACATCGGGCTGTCAAATGTAGGTTTGCGGGTTATTCTCGCACTCAGAAGGGCTACAGATGCTTCAATCCCCTCCAACGAAAGTATTATATTAGTGCGATGTTACCTTTTTTGAGTCCATGTATTACACTCTTACAAGGGATAGGTTTAGTCCATCTGAGTCTGGAGTAGTCCTTCTTCCACCACCTCCCACTACCTCCATGCTCGATGCTTCTCAGCCTTTCCCATCATCTAGCACACCTTGGGTAAATTCTGAGAACTTGGTTTCTACTGATGGCACTAGTGGGTTGAATGATGAACATGATATGCCACAGGATGACAACAGACATGAGGATGATATTTGATGGTCAATTTCACTATGGAAAGGGAGAAGCGCATGTATAAAGTACCCGCTAGCAGGACATGTGTCTCTAAATAAATTGTCCATAACTTACTGGAAATTTGTATTGAGATCCTACGAACTTACCAAAATGTCCTTAAAGAAAGTGGGGGCTAGAGATGGAGGAAGAGATGGTTTCTCTTCAATCATTGGGACATGGGCACTTATTACAGCTTCAGAAGGAGCTTCAATTGTCAGCTGCAAATGGGTCTTCACTATGAAGCACATGGCAGATGGTAAATTGACATATATAAAGTCAGGCTTATTACTACATACTTTACGTAGATCTATGGTGTGGATTATAGCGACACCTCTCCTGTTGTGAGACATTCTATCCTACGAATCCTGTTGGAGAAAAATCAGTGATCTATTATTCCAAAGAACCCTAGGCTCTCTTATATAGAGAGAGCCCTCATGGATAAAATACATAAGAGTCTAGAAAATAAACAGAAATTAAGAAATAATATATATCATAATAACACAATTCTCTACACTCCCCCTCAAGGTGGAGCATAGATGTCTATCATGCTCAGCTTGGAAGAACATCTTTGGAAGGGTCCTCTGAGCAACGGCTTGGTGAATATGTCAGCAGTCTGATCCCCTGAGCTAACGTGAGATGTAGATATCAAGCCTCTCTGGATCATGTCTCTCGTGTAGTGGCAGTCCACTTCGATATGCTTTGTTCTTTCATGGAATGCTGGATTGTTGGCAATAAACAATGATGCTTGATTGTCACACTGAAGCTGCATGGGTAAAGGTACAGCTATATGTAGATCTTCTAGCACAGCTCGAACCAACATCATCTCTGTGCTTGCTTGCGCCATGGCCCTATATTCAGATTCAACACTAGACCTTGCCATAGCAGTTTGTTTCTTGCTTTTTCAAGAAACCAGAGAGCTCCCAACAAAAACGACGAATCCTGAAGTAGACTTTCGATCCTTAGGGCACCCTGCATAATCTGCGTCTGCACATGCTGAAATAGATAAATCTGTGCCCTTTCGAAATAGCAACCCTGCGCCTGGAGAAGACTTTAGATACCTCAGTATCATGTATATGGCATCCATATGAACTTGTCTTGGTTGCTCCATAAATTGACTCACCCGACTTACTGCAAAAGCAATATCGGGTCGTGTTATGGTGATAAGGAGCTTACCCACCATATCTCTTTATCTCCTCTTGTCTACTTCTGCAATGTCATCGTCATACAACTTCATGCTTGGATCCATAGGAGTACTCGATGGTCTACATCCAACCATGCCTGTTTCAATCAAAAAATCTGTAATGTACTTCCTTTGGGTCTTCACTAGACCATGTGCATTCCTGGCAAATTCCAACCCCGGAAAGTATCTTAGGATACCAAGATCCTTCGTGACAAACTGACGGCCTAGGAATGCTTTTGCCCTCTCTATTCCCTGAACATCATCTCCTGTAACGAGAATATCATCAACATAGACCATGATGACAACCGTACCTGTAGAAGACTTCTGAATGGACAACGAGTGATCTGCATTTAATCTTTTGAACCCCTGTCGTTCAATCAGGTGGGAAAGCTTCTGGAACCAAGCCCTTGGGCTCTGCTTAAGGCCATAAATCGCCTTGTGAAGTCTACACACTATATGCTTCTCCCCCTCAGCAGTGAACCCTGGTGGCTGCTGCATGTAGACTTCCTCCTGCAAATCTCCATACAAGAAGGCATTCTTGACATCAAGTTGAGATATAGTCTAGTCACGTACCACAACAACTGATAAAAGAATGCGAAGAGTAGAGTGACGAGCCACTGGAGAAAATGTATCCATACAGTCCACGTCATAGGTTTGTGTGAAACCTCTCGCGACCAGCCGTGTCTTGTATCGATCTAGACTGCCATCGGCATGGTATTTAACTGTGAATACCCACTTGCAGCTAACAATGGACGCGTCATGGGGAGCATTAACCAAGCTCCATGTGCCACGAGACTGTAAAGCACACATCTCTTCTTCCATAGCCAGTCGCTAGCAATCGATCTTCATAGCTTCTTGATAGGTCTGTGGTATGTCCGCGGAAGACAAAGCCACAACAAATCTCTGAAAGTCGCCTGTGAGGCGGTGAAAGGACACCTGGGAAGCAAAAGGATGAGACACGCAAGTCCGTTTCTGCTTCCGAATAGCAATGGGAATATCAAGGTCGTCGTCCACTATACTGGATGGTGTAGTCTCCTCCTGCAATGAAGAATCCTGCACATGTACCATATCTGACCCATCGGTAGTGATGCCATCTGAACATACCTGAGGCGTGATGGATGCCTGACGTGTAGCCTGAGTAGGACCTGATCGACGCGTATAGAATTTTGGTAAAGGTGGAATAGGAGGTTGTGGAGGTGGCGGTGGTAGTGGTGGCGTAGCAACTGGAGCTGGAGTAGACTCAAGTGAACTCAGGTTAGGAGGAGGAACATAAACATCATCGTTGGTAGTGGATGAGACCAGCCTGTCACCTGCAGGGGAAAAGTACATAACAGACTCAAAAAATGTGACATCAGCACTGACAAAATATTTCTTGTTTATGGGGTCATAACAACAATAACCCTTCTGAGTCCGAGAGTAACCTACAAAGACACACTTGACAACTCTAGGAGAGAGTTTGTCAAGTCTAGGAGATATGAGATGAACAAACGCAACAATACCAAAGACACGAGGAGTAAGTGAGAATAATTCCTTATCAGGGAAAATGACAGAAAGAGGAATTTTCTCACCAAGGACAGATGATGGCATTCGATTGACCAGATAGCAGGCTGTAAGGATAACATCCCCCTAGAAAGTGATAGGAGCAGAACTCTGAATAAGAAGGGTTCGAGTAATATCAAGAAGGTGACTATGTTTTCTTTCTGCCACGTCATTCTGTTGAGATGTGTAAGCACAGGTGGTTTGGTGAGTAATACCCTTAGACGAAAGAAACTGAGAGAGAGAACGGGTGCAGAATTCCAATGCATTATCTGTATGAACATATTTGACAGTAGAAGAGAAAACATTCGGCACTTCATTAATCAAATTTTTAATAACATCCCCTGCTTCAGATTTATTCTTTAAAAGAAAGATCCAAGATACACGAGAAAAATCATCCACCACAACTAGATAAAACATGTGTCTCTGATGATCGGGTACACGACTCGAACCCCAAATATCAATATGAAACAACTCAAACGGGGAGCTACTGCTCCGACTCTGACGACTAGGAAAGCTAGACCGATGATGCTTTCCCAACTGACACGATTCACAGCGAAATGACGAACTGGGAGAGATCTGAGGCAAGAGATGTCACATTCTGGAGCGGGAGATGGCCAAACCGAAGATGCCAGATGTACGGAAAGACTGATCCGATTGAATGTGAAGAGACGCCAGCATAAGAGTTTCGGACCAGACGATAGAGACCATTCTGCTCAGAGCCACAACCAATCACCCTGCCCGTTAGTATGTCCTGAAAAATAAGAGATGAGGGGTCAAATATAACACAACAGTGCAAATCCTTCGTAATCTGACTAATAGATAACAAATTAATGGAGAACTCAGGAGCATGTAGAACATTATGTAGATGCATAGAAGGTGACAAGGAAACCTCCCCCTGTCCAGCGATGGGGGAATGAGTACCATCTGCTATCAACACTGATCGACCATGTGGGATGTCCCTGTAGGACTCAAGTCTCTCTCTGTCACGACAGAGATGATGGGTGGTGCCAGAATCGATAATCCAATCAGAGAGATCATGACAAGATGTAAAGACAGTGGCACTACCTGAGGTACTTACAGCGGCTGAGGAACTGGCAGAAGCTGTAGCAGCAACATCTGGAGGTCCACATGGAGAATCAGTAGATGATTGAGGCATGATATCACGTAGACGTGCCACAAGCTCTTCGAATCTGTTATCTGCAGTGGATGCTGACTGAGGAGGAACATGTTCGGTTACACGCACTGATGTTGGGAATCCATGCTTAGAGTAGCATGTATCCTCCGAGTGGCCTGTGCGGTGGCAGAATGAACACGGCTGGCGAAAGCGACCTCCTCATCCACGGGGTCCACGTCCACGACCAGAAGTCTGTCCACCTCTCCCACGTGATACTGCCATCGCCGATGGGGGTAGAGTAGACATGCTGGAGGAAACTGATATGCGACTGAGCCTCCGATACACGTCCTCCATAGGAGGAATAACCGCATCGACCAATATCTGAGAGCGAGCTGCCTCATACTCAGGATCGAGCGCTGCAAGTAGTACACCCACCATGGTAGCATTCCGAAATGTCTTCTGCTGCTCTGGAGTCGTCGTGAGTGGTATGGTACTGTATAGTTTCTCGAACATCCCTCTCAGGGACGTGTACAACGAGTGAAATGGCCGTCCATTTTGCTTCATAGTGAATATATCATGCTGGACCTGTAACATCTTGGTCTCGTTCCACACTTGGGAATAAGTAGCGGCCAGAATATCCCACATTGCCTTGGCAGTGGGTTGATGAAGAACGCCATTGGCAATCTCCATCTACAGTGTGCCTGATAGCCAAACTTTGGCATAAGAATCATCAGCCTCCCAAGAGGCATAGATCCCAGTCTTCTCTGCCGGCTCATCCTCGGTAAGAATATGCTTCTTACCGTTTGACTTCATGAGACTCGTGAACTGCATCGCCCAGAGCTCATAGTTTGTCCCGTCCATCTTGACTATTGGCGCAGGGCCTTTGAGGGCGCCTATGGAGGGCATATCGACTTTGTTGTCTGACATGTTGCCGTAGATGAAGTACTAGGGATAGTAGACCAGAAACAGGTGTCTACACAGACTTGATCGGATTTGAGTGCATATGTAGACGTTACGCACTCAAATCCATGGAGATAGAACGACCGACGAAAGTGGTGGCGTCAACGTGGATGGAAGGGGAACCCGACGGTGAGGGTCTCCTACCTAGGGGACGGTCCGACGGAGGAGAGAGGCGGGGCCCAACGGCAAGAAGGGAGGGGGGGGTGCCCGACGGCAAGGGTGCGTGCCCTGGCGGCGAGAGGGGGTCCTAGCGGCGGCGACGAGGAAAGAGGGTGGAAGAAGGGAGAGGCGGCGGCGGAAGGTGGAGTGGAAAAGAGAGGGTCCGACGACGACGGTAGATAACCCTAGGGTTAGGGTTAGACCCTGTGCTCTGATACCGTCTTGGAGAAAAAACCAGTGATCTATTATTCCAAGGAACCCTAGGCTCTCTTATATAGAGAGAGACCTCATGGGTAAAATACATAAGAGTCCAGAAAATAAACAGAAATTAAGAAACAATACATATCGTAATAACACAAGTCTTTACAAATCCCGCTCTCTGTAGCTGTGGTACATGATTGGGCTCTTTTCTAGCTAGATGTCAACAATGCGTTCTTATATAGTGATCTTCAGGAAGAGGTCTATATGGAACAACCACCTGGGTTTTCTATTGAGGGGGAGTATGTATGCATGTTGCATAAGGCCATTTATGGACTTAAGCAGAGTCCCAGTGTGTGATTTCAAAAGCTCTCGGACCTAATAGAATAGAGAGTGTTGGGAAACGTGAATAAGATGGTCTATTCCATAGCCCTAGGCTCTCTTATATAGGAGAGTAGCCTATGGGTAAATTACATAAAGAGAATAACAAGAAAATAAAATAACAAAGAGATACAAATAGCTTATATGCGTCAACACTCCCCCTCAAGATGGAGCATAGATATCAATCATGCTCAGCTTGGACGCACACTTCTGGAATGGGCCTCTAAGTAATGCCTTGGTAAAAATATCAGCAGTCTGATTCTCTGATGTGACGTGAGATGTAGCAATGAACCCCTTCTGAATCATGTCACGTATGTAGTGACAGTCGACCTCAATATGCTTGGTCCTCTCATGAAAAGCTGGGTTATTTGCAATGAACAAGGCGGCCTGATTGTCACATTCCAACATCATAGGAAGAGGTATATCAAGACATAGATCTGCAAGTAAGGATTTCACCCACATCATTTCTGTGCTAGCCTGGGCCATAGCCCTATATTCTGATTCAGCACTGGATCTAGCTACTACTGTCTGCTTCTTGCTCTTCCACGAAACTATAGCATCTCCAACATAGACTGCAAACCCTGATGTTGACTTCCTGTCCTTGGGGCATCCTGCATAGTCTGCATCCGCACATGCTGTGACAGAAATCTCCTTTCCTTTCTTAAATAGCAAGCCTGCACCTGGAGATGATTTTAAATATCTCAGAATCATGTGTATTGCATCCATATGGGCCTGACGTGGTTGCTCCATGAACTGGCTCACACGACTCACTGCAAACTGTATATCAGGTCTAGTGATCGTGACATACAGTAATTTGCCTACCAGTTCTCTGTACCTTCTCTTATCCACCTCTTCTGTGTCATCATCATACAGCTTCATGCTAGGATCCATTGGTGTCGTAGCAGGTCGACACCCTAGCATACCTGTCTCACTCAGTAGATCTGTGACATACTTCCTCTGTGTCATGACTAGTCCATATGGATTTCTAGCAAATTCCAGCCCCAGAAAATATCTAAGGACTCCCAAGTCCTTGGTGACAAACTCGGTCCCCAGCCTTTCCTTTGCCTGCTTAATGCCTTGGTCATCATCACCTGTAATCAAGATATCATCAACATAAACCATGATTACAATGATACCTCTCGCCGTCTTCTGCACGAACAAGGAATGATCAGCATTGGAGCGTTTATATCCTTGTTTCTCAAAGAGGTCTGAAAGCTTCTGAAACCATGCTCTGGGGCTCTGCTTAAGGCCATAGATGGCCTTATGTAATCAGCAAACCTTGGAACACTCCCCCTCAACAGCAAAACCAGGTGGCTGTTGCATATAGACTTCCTCCTGCAAGTCTCCATACAGAAATGCATTCTTCACGTCCAGTTGATAGAGTGGCCAGTCTTTAGCAACCGCAACTGATAACAGGATCCGTAGAGTGGAATGGCGTGCCACAGGAGAGAACGTGTCAAGGTAATCAACCCCATATGTCTGTGTGAAGCCTCTTGCAACTAGGCGTGCCTTGTACCTGTCAATGGAACCATCTACATTGTGCTTAACTGTAAACACCCACTTGCAACTCACCGGGCTAACACCTGGAGGTATAGGAACCAAACTCCAGGTTCCTCTAGACTGAAGTGCCGCCATCTCTTCTTCCATTGCTAGCCGCCATCTAGCATCCTGCAAAGCATCATGATGGTTCCGTGGAATGTCTGTAGATGAAAGTGCCAATGCAAACGTCCTGAAGTCTCCAGATAGCCTCTCAAAAGACACAGCTGCTGATAATGGATATTTGGCACAGCTCCTCTTCGGCTTGCGTAGAGCGATTGGAACCTCCAGATCATCTATGTTATCACCATGCTCCTGTAATGTATCCTGCTGAGAAATGTCGTCAGATCCACCAACATTAATATTTTCATTACATACCATAGGCGAGCTAGTTGACGGGTCAAGACCATGTGCTGGAGGAGGCCTGCGGGTGTAATGAAATGGTAGCGGGGATACTAGTGATGATGGTGGTGGTGGTGGTGGTGGTGGCTGTTGCGGTGGTGGTGACTGTGGCAATGGTGATGGTGGTTCCATGAATACGGCATCTGGATATATGGGTGGTAGCTGCATGTGGCCGGAATCTGAAAAATACATAACAGATTCAAAAAATGTAACATCTGCACTGATCATATACCGCCGACGCACAGGATCAAAACACTTGTACCCCTTTTGAGTTCTGGGGTACCCCACAAAGATACACTTGACAGCCCTAGGAGAGAGCTTGTCAGTACCAGGCGACAACTGGTGAACAAATGCAACTGACCCAAACACACGAGGGGTAAGACTGAACGGATCCTTGTCAGGATAAATGAGTGAAAAAGGAATTTGTTCATTCAAAACGGACGAAGGCATACGATTGATAAGGTAACATGCAGTAAGGACTGCATCACCCCAATAGGAGTACGGAACATGACTCTGAATAAGAAGAGACCTTGTGACATCAAGTAGGTGACAGTGCTTTCTTTCAGCAACCCCATTCTGTTGAGAGGTATGAGCGCAAGATGTTTGGTGAATAATTCCTTTTGAAGAATAGTAATTGGCTAGAATGTTGGTGCACAACTCTAGGGCATTATCACTTCTCACAATTTTGACAGATGTGGAAAAAACATTTTGAATTTCATTCAGGAAGTGGATAACAATATTTCCTGCTTCAGACTTATTTTTCATTAGAAACACCCATGATGCTCTAGAAAAATCATCCACAAAAACAATATAAAACCTGTGTCCCTGATGATCGGGAACACGACTCGGACCCCAGACATCGACATGAAACAACTCGAACTTGGAGTTACTACTCCGACCTTGACTACTGGGAAAAGACGACCTGTGATGCTTTCCCAACTGACAGGCCTCACACTGGATAGGTGTGTGAGAGACACCATAAGGTAGAACAAGACGCAACTTCTGAAGCGGTAAATGACCAAAACGCAAATGCCACAGGAGAGGAGATACTCGTTCAGCGGGAGAAGATGTGATTCCGGCAAACGGGGTCTGGTTCAGACGATAAAGGCCTCCTTGCTCATAGCCATGACCAATCACGTTGCCCGTACGGATGTCCTGAAAAATCAACGAAGATGAATCAAAAATAGCTCGACAGTGGAGATCCTTCGTAATCTGACTAATTGACAACAAATTCATAGAAAAATGCGGTGCATGTAGGACATTTTTGAGCTGCATAGACGACGTCAGTCTGATCTCCCCCTGACCCGTAATAGGAGAATGCGTGCCATTGGCAATAACTACTGTCCGTCCTGGAGGAATCTGAGTGTATCCTGTAAGTAGACTCTGGTCGCCACATAAATGATGTGTAGCGGCCGAGTCCATGATCCATGGCAATGTATCAGATCTACTACTGTGGAGTGCAAGTGTACTACCTGAAGTACTAATGGAGGCAGAAGCAGAAGCAGCAGCATCAGTATGACTCTCTGTAGTCGGTGCTGGACCAGATGGTGGGATAATACCCCTGAGGCGGGCAACCAGGTCATCAAATCGTTGATCCAGTGTAGAAGCAGACGGGGGCTCTATCTGCTCAGCGGCTCGTGCAGATGCAGGGAATCCATGCTTCGAGTAGCATGTGTCTTCAGTATGTCCGACCCGGTGACAATATGAGCATGTTGGCCTAGTGCGGCCACCCCTTCCACGAGGGGTACGTCCACGGCCTTGATGATGAAAACCGCGGCCTCTGTTGGCCGTCATAGCTGAGGGATTCTGATTCGCTGCTACTGAAGGTACTGTTATCCTGCTCAGTCTGTGAAAAGCTTCCTCCATGGGAGGAATAGTCGAGTCTGCCAGAATCTGTGAACGTGCTGCCTCATACTCTGGGTCAAGTGCAGCGAGAAACACACCCACCATCGTCGCGTTCCTGTATGTCTTCTGCTGTTCTGGCGTGGCGGTAAGAGGCATGAAGCTGTAGAGCTTCTCAAACATCCCTCTCAATGATGTATAGAGGGAATGTAAAGGACGGCCGTTCTGCTTTATTGTGAATATGTCATGTTGTAGTTGCATGATCTTCGTCTCATTTTTCGCCTGAGAATACGTTGCTGCCAGGATATCCCACATGTCTTTAGCCGTGGGTTGATGTAAGATGTCATTGGCGATTTCAATAGCCAATGTACCGGATAGCCACACCTTGGCATATGCATCATCGGCCTCCCATGAGGCATAAACTCCAGTCTTCTCTGCAGGCTCGGGCTCGGTAAGAATGTGCTTCTTACCTGTAGACTTCATCATACTCATGAACTGCATTGCCCACAGTTCATAGTTCGTACCATCCATCTTGACAATGGGCGCTGGACCACGAAATGCGCCCATAGATGGGATATCTGCCTTGCTTTCTGACACGATGGAGACGGAAGACTGGAGCGACTGAGAGGATATAGTCTATGTCTACAATGACATAGATGGGATTAGTTGCGTGTGTAGACTTCAAGCAACTAACCCCATGTAGATCAGGAGCTGTGCCCTAGGGTTTTGGGACTTAGGGCACGTACGCACGTGCGAGAAGCACGCATGCACCTGGAGGATCACGCGCGCACTGGAGTGCTCAACTGGAGAATCTCGCGAGCACTAGCACATGCAACTGTGCGCGTGACAGTGCGCACAATCGCGCAGGAGGCTATGCACGCGATCAGGCTATGCGCGCGAATAGGAGCGCGCGACTATGCGCGCAGTCGATGCACGGGACTGTGCGTAGGTGTGCGGTGACGCACGCACAGGCGCACGATGCTGTGCGGAGGCGTGCAGTGATGCACGCAGAGGCTGGGCGATGCGCCCAGGCGCGAGAGGCGCTCGAGAGGCGATGCACACAGGCGCCCAGGCGAGAGGCGATGCGCACAGTCGATCGCCGATCGGCTAGGCGGCGCCGATCCGAGAGAGAGAGAGAGAGAAGAGAGGCCGGCGGGTGGGGTTAAGGTTAGGGTTAGGTTTCGAGAACTCCGGTCTAGGACCGTCGCTCTGATACCATGTTGGGAAACGTGAATAAGATGGTCTATTCCATAGCCCTAGGCTCTCTTATATAGGAGAGTAGCCTATGGGTAAATTACATAAAAAGAATAACAAGAAAATAAAATAACAAAGAGATACAAATAGCTTATATGCGTCAACAGAGAGGATTCATACGATCCACTTCAGATCATTCTTTATTTGTACAGAAGACACAACAAGGTACAATGGCTATCCTCGTGTATTTTGATGACATTGTTGTCACAAATGATGATATTCAAGAGGCAGTTGAGGCCAAGAAATTCCTAGGTCAATAATTTGTCACCAAGGACCTGGGAGAGTTGAGGTACTTTCTAGACCTAGAATTTGTCAGAAATAAGAAAGACTTGGTAATGGCACAAAGAAAATATGTGATGGATGTACTTTCAGAAGCTGGAATGACAGGGTGCAGATCAACATACACACCTATGGATCCAAGTATGAAGCTGCATGAAGATGTCACCGAGGATGTGGACAAGCGAAGATACGGAGAGCTTGTAGCGAAACTACTTTATGTCACCATTACCAGGCTTGATATTTCTTTTGCAGTTAGTAAAGTTAGCCAGTTCATGGAACAACCACGTCAGATGCACATGGATGCAATCTACATGATCCTCAGATATTTAAAGTCATCGCTAAGAAAGGGATTATTATTCAATAGGACTACCTCGTTATCCATCTCTGGTTATGCAAATGCAGATTATGCCGGGTGCCCTAAAGATAGGAAATCTACCTCATGTTTCTGCATTTTGTTGGAAATTCACTCGTAAACGGCTGCGACTAGATCCAGTGCTGAATTTGAATATAGAGCCATGGCTCAGAGCAGTGCTTAAATGATGTGGGTAAAGTTTGTTCTTTCTGACCTCCACATTAGTGTGACTCTCCCTATGCAGCTAAAGTGCGACAATAAGGCAGCCTTGTTCATTGCCAATAATCCTGCATTTCATGAGAGAACAAAGCATATTGAAGTAGATTGTCATTTTACTCGTGATATGATTTAGAAGGGACTGATTGCTACCTCTCATATCAGTTCATGTGACCAGACAACTGATATCTTCACCAAGGCACTCACTCGAGGACCTTTTGAGAAATGCAGTTCCAATCCGAGCTGATAGATATCTATGCTCCAGCTTGAGGGGGAATGTTAAGAGTTTTATGTTCATGTATTTATTTACCACTTCTTATTTTGTTTGTCCTCTTTATTTACTTTTTCCATGGCCTCTCAATTCTATATAAGAGAGCTATAGGGCACCATAGAATAACAAGTACTTCTTTTCTCCTAACAGGTTCCATTTGGATCGAGACTTTCCTTTTTTATATCGAGGTTCCCCAAGAAGGGACATGCGATCTACCTAGCGGTTGATCTCGATCCAAAGGTTGTCTTCTTTCTTTCTTTAGGGTTTGATGGGTTCCTCGGGCCCCAAGTCTTTTTCTGCTTCCTTTTGTGACAATCACCTTTTCCGAACTGACTGATCTTGTCTGCCTACTGATCCCCACTTGAAACAGAGGTGTGACCGATCACATTTCCCTGATTCGGTTATCATTTATCAAGATTACTTATTTAACCCCATTAGATCATGAATGCGATTGATCACCTCTCCTTGTATGATCCATCACCCGGGATCTGTTTACACGTGCATTCGTCATGGCGATGAGCTCGAGGAAGCTCATGCAGTTAGAACACCTGCTGCTACAAGGTCTAAGATATTCTTGGATCATACCTGCGAACTCAGACTCCGTCTTCGCGCAACAAACCCTAGGTACGTTGTCACCGTTTCTCGAGTTAGAGCTAGAAGGTGGACTCTCCTCGGTTGTGGCAGATCCCACGAAAGGGAGACAGAGTTGGTGGTTTTGAGGGGCCACTGTTAGGGTTTGTGAAGGGAGCAGAGGAGTGGTCGATGTGGAGCGAGCGGGGCGAAGGGGCTCGGTCGTGCGAAGGGTAGGCAAAGGCGGAGGGGCAGTTGCGTCTAGGGAGATCGATCGTCGACTGAGAACTTCAACGACAAAGACAAGCTCTCGGCCGTTCGATCGGCCTAGATCGAACGACCGAGAAAGGGCCACGTGGCAAAGAAATAAAAGAAATGAAAGAAAAGAAATGAATAAAGAAAAGATGGGAGGGATCACGACCGTTAGATCAGGGGCGTGATTCAACGACCCAAAAGGGAGGCGATTAGAGTAAAGGGGGGGACACATGGCGACACCAAGAGCAACCACGTGTCGCTCCCAGAAAATTCAAAAAGAGAAAATAAAAAATCGAAATAAAATAAGAAATGACTTCAAATCAAAAAGTGTTCTTCATGAAAGTTGTTTATCTCGAGACCTACAACTTTTGAAAAGGAGCCAAAAGTAATAGATGTCATTGGTACAAGGTGTTTTTTTCGTGGTATTCATAGAATATCATATTTTATTGTTTTGCATTTTTTGTGATTTTTAATTAAGGAAAAGTTCAAGATAAAATCTAATAAAATAGAAGATAAATTTTACACAATAATCTAACTTTTTGGGATTTTTAACATTTGAGAAAATACATAAATAAAGGAAATGTGGCTTATGTATCGACCATATATACAGACCCACAATGTTTCATTTTCTTTTATTTATATTTTTTTGTTGAGATATTTGTTATCTTTTATATTGCTTATGTATTTTATATTTTCTTTATATTCTTGTAATTTGCACAACATGTTTCTCTGCTATATAAGAGAACCTAGGGCCTCTCAGGAATGCAATTCTTTCTTTTCATCTGCACATGGTATCAAAGCGACGATCCTAAACCAGAGCCCTGACCTAATTCCATACCCCATTGCCAGCCCTAGCCGTTGTTGTTGTTGTCGCCCTCTGTAGTTACGACCTCCGCACGTCACCGTCGTTGCCCTCCATAGCTATAAGAGCGGTGCCGCGACACCATCACCGTCGCTGCACAGCAACAATGCGGTGCCACAACACCGCTGCTGCTCTCCGAGCAACATCCATGGTCTCTGTCAGCGATAACGCCGCCTCTGACCCTTCGAATCGCAACATAGGGGCTCCGCAAGCCCCCAAAAACCACCGCCTAGGCTTCCTCTAGGTTGCTGCGGTGAGCCGAGGCCACCTCAACCCTTCCTCTTGCTTCGCACGACTCCCAACAGTATGATTGGACCCTTAAACAATCTGATTCTGTGATATCATGTACAAAACGAGATGCACAATCATATCGAAGAAAAGAAATATAAGGCAGTGTAAGAACACCTAGATTTTACATGTAATCTTGATCTGTAAGGAGCGGGATGAAACAATGGGAGAAGGCCTCTCAATGGTCTGATACTCTATTATTTCTCTCTCAACCGTTAGAGGTGGTGTGGGGCTTCTTATATAACCACACCAATAAGACAAAGTCCTACTCACATGCGATGTGGGACTAAACCTATGGATATGGTAATTGGGCCCTGGAGAGATTCAATTACCCATTTATAACACATACTCTAACAATTTACATTGTATATACCAATATGGGAGAAAACATGTCCACCAAGTACAACATATGTCTAAGTAAAACCCATGTATAGTGCACCGTAGGTAACACCTTATAAATCGGTATATGATGTCCTGAGAAAGGAGCATTGGGCTTCTCCTAGAAAAAATGAGATGGCATACGAAAAGAAAGAGAAAAGCTAAAAAAAGCAGGCATGTTCTAAATTGTTTTCTCCCAACTTAGTTATTTATGTACTATATTATGATAAGTATGGAAGAGAGAGAGGGACATATTCTTCTAGTTGAGATGCATCTAATTGATTTCTATCACATTCACCATTTCTACTCGTGGCTCCTTAGAAAGCGATATCTTCTTTTTTCCTATATATAGTAATTTCATGAGATAAAATCAGGAGATCACTTGCTTGGATCGTTGAGCATGATTGCTGGAACCACATGATTCATCACCATGCCTACAAGTGCACTCTCGTCAGACCGGACTTGAGTCAAGAGGACTCTTCCTTTAGAGTCAATTGCGATCACAACCACGCTTCAAGAGGTAAACCTAAAACTCGTGTGATCTTGATAAAATGATATGGAAAAGGTTTCCATGCCATGTGGTTTCATCCGTTTAAATTTTTTAAATGTTGCTGCCCTGAGCAACTAGTTTGACTAGTTGCTCCTGATCACATTGGATGCGATCTTTACGCTTTCGTGATGCGCTTAAGGATTTTTTCCGAGCAGAATTGGTGGAGATAGAATCGATCGAAGGTCGCCAATATTGCATTCTCCATTGTTCTTCATGTGCAACAATATCCGTCTGATCTAGATCCTTCGACAGCTGAGATTTGGTCTGGACCAATCTAAGCCATCCACGCAAGTTATGCAAGGTATCATATGTGCCTAATTCAGAGGAGGATGGGGGGAGGGAAGTGTTTGGACTTTTATGCCCCTTTTAACCACACCATGGCTTGAAAAACCATGATTAAGTTCAATTCATTGACAACCAAGACTAGCGGAAGGGCACAAGTGATAGAACAACAGTAAATCATTGACACAACTGATATTCCAAAAAAGGGATAGGCATAACTGATATTGCAATATCTAAGAAGGGCACAACTAATAAAAACCCTTTTAAAAATGTCGGGCATTCATTAGAGGTCCCAATTATTTATCTTTTTTCTCTCACATCTATACTCTTGGACTGTTATTTTAATGATCAAATAGATAAGCTAGTTTTTTATTGTCAAAGATAAGCGGGCATTTTAGATAATCTTCGATTCAAAATTGAAGAATCTAGACTTATTTTATTATGTCTTTCACCTTTTAAATCTTATGATGTACAAGAACAATGATTTTCATTAACTTGATAGTTTGAGTTGTCTCCTATGGAAATAATAAATATAAATTCATAAAGCCATATTTAGTAATTTATGTATATGTCATTGTTATATGGTATTTACCAGTCAGTATTAGTGATTAGTTGTAATTAGGAGGTTCCTGGTCTATGATAAGTTGGTAGCAATTTATTTGGTTTTGGTCGACAATGATATGATTTATGAGAATATTGGTTTTCTGAACTGATGTTCTTTATTCAATATTTTTGGGTATGCCAATACTATTTCAGCACGGAGCCGAGTAGATGGGAAAGAGTTTTTTCGACAAGTAAGGTACCTGACATTTATGCTTGAATATCGAGTTTCTATGGAAGATCAAATAAGAAGCTTGTCAATGGATGCATTATAAAAATTTGATTTCCTTCTATCTAGTAACTCTATTTTTTTTCATATTGATCAGGAATCGACTGTCATATGAGGAATTTAGTGCATTTCTAGCTAATGTCAAAGAATTAAATGCCTCGAAACAAACTAGAGAGGTACTTATATTTATATTATCTCCACCATCCATCAATCTTCCTTCACATTATTATTATGGTCACTGGTGGGAATTATTCTTCAGGAGGCTCTCAGGAAGGCGGACGAGATCTTTGGACCAACTAACAAAGATCTATATGCAATATTCGAGGGTCTGATTGCCAGAAAATCTTAATCTTGGTTCCGTTCATATGGCTGTTATTTCAACTAAGATCCATTTCAGGTGAAAGCTGCATATGCATAGCTATATTTGTAGATGAGTAACGTTATATCTTTCTTGTATTATTTTGTACAAAAGTTGTTTTTAGCTTTAAAGAATGTTCCATTGTCGAAGAAAGACTATTTACTCTTCTGTTATGAGGCATTTTTGAAAATGCATACAAATCTTTGTCCAATGACGAGCTTAGTGCAGTAGCAAAAAATTGAAAGTTTTCTTTATGTTCTCTTCAACTTTCTCGTGAACTGTTAGATTTTGTGGAAAGCCTTCTGTCCAGGTAATGAAGTACTGGATATTGCGTCCAAGGTGTAGGTAGAAGATAGGTGCTATGAGCATTCACCTTTTGATTATCTTGTCTCTTAGTGGGCATCATATATAGTTCAGGATTAACATTCATCTAGTTTGATTTTGTTTCCATCCAAAAGTAAAGAACAGACTCGAATATGGGTCAGGATGTTGGGTGATGCTGATGGACACTGGGTGGAGCGAGGAGGAAAAGGGAAATAGACTCCGCAATATTTGAGGGCATGTTGATGAGGATGGGTGGATCTTGCAGGATGTCCATGTTGGCATGGATCCTCTGGAGGGAGCATGATGGCTGGCAATCTCCTAGATGTAGACGCCGACATAATCAGGGGAAGCCCACAACATCATCGTGGTGCTTTAGGTATGGGAACCCCTTTCTAGATCTTGTCAGATGGAAGCATTGCTCTGCTTCCCATGTGGCCATCTTAGTCACTGTCCATGAGAGTGCTGCATACATGGATCTTGGGAGAAGAAAGGAGGTAGAACATTGATATGCGAGGTTCATGGGTGCGCTTACCAAACGGGAAGGTAGAACACGATCAATTGATGGCATGGTGATTGGTGAAGGCCTTGCTAAGGAGTTGAGGTGAATCCATAAACAAGTGGTCCGGGAAAAATTGTAGGGCATACTTTTGAATGCGATTTGGCTATATGGTAGCTTGTTGTGCATTTGTGGTCTCTCCAATGAAGAGTTTCAAAGTTATGAGTGGGCTTCTCGTGGATGTGCCAAGGACATTGATTTGGCATCACCTGAGAACATTTGATTGATCTTCGAGAATGGAAAGATGGCGAGGAAGGTTGCTAGTGGTCCTGCTTCATTGTTGAGAAATGGAGATGCCAAAGAGGTTGCTTGTATTGGTGGGTATTGTCGTGGAGGCCATGAGCTCGAACTTGGAAGTCGATGAGAATATGGGTGTTGATCATCGAAGGTGAAGCCTTGAAGTCATCTATATGCTTGGAATTGCGATTGGGCGGGAGCTTGGTGCTGGTGTAGTTGAAGGTAGTCGATGGTGATGGTGGCTGGGTGGAGGTGGCGGCAACACCTGTCACTAATCTTGCGGCACAATCAATGGAGAAGATGTTGCAACTCATGGAAGCAAAATAGGCACAAACGATCAATCAAGCGAGCACGGAGACAAACATATTTACAAGGTTCACCCGTAACGGGCTACATACTTGGACGTCGATGATTGATTTTCACTGTAGAAGAAGAAGAAAGTATCGAGGATGATTCAAACCACTAACCCTATGGAGGTTTATATAGTACCTCCTCCCACAAAAATGAATATTAAAACAAATAGGACTGCAAATCCTAATGAAACATGAATTTGACTCCCAGTCCAAAAGGACTTTGTTTGCAAGCTTAAATAATATTCAAGGCATATCAACAAGCTTCACCTTGAATTGAGTCTTGCAGATGATTTGCCAAGCTTCGTCGTGTTGTCTCTAGCCCCTCCTTAGGGCTATTGGTAACTTTTGATATCGATGAAGTCCAAATAGTATTTGAACCTACTCCTAGGAAGTGCTTTTGTGAAATATCAATGACCTTCTACACCTTGATCCTCTTCTTAGAACGACTAACGTGTTATATTAGAGATCTATGTTCTTGGTCCTCTCATGATGCTTCTTATCTTTGGCTAAGTATATTGCGCTAAGATTGTCACAATATACTATAGCCTGATCCTGTTTTAGACATAGATCTCCAACTAAGCCCTTCAACCACATACCTTCCTTAACAGCTTCTGCCAAAGCCATATACTTTGCCTCTATGGCAGAGAAAGTAACTGATTGTTGTAAGGTAGCCTTCCAACTGATGACATAACTCCCCAAGTAAAGATGTATCCTGTCATTGATCTCCCATCAAATTTGCAGGATAGTCTGAATATGAATATCTAGCTACAACACTCTCAATTGCTTCTGCAGATGGGGCCAATTTCTGATGTTCCTCTCAGATAACAGAAAATCCCCTTGACTGGCTGCCGATGCTCCTTCCCTGGGTTGCCTATGAATCTGCTAATGCTCATAACATGAGCGATATCAGGTCTTGTGCATATCGTGGCATACATAAGACTCCCAACTATGATGGTATAGGGAGTACATGACATGTGTTCCTTCTCTACATCTGAATGAGGTGTGAAAGAAATTGAGAGATGAATATGTGCAACGAGTGGAGTACCTAAAGGCTTGACTGTAGACATCCCAAATCTCATTTAAACTTTTTCAATGTAGTTATTTTGAAATTAGAAAATCTTCCCTTCTGCATGATGCCTAATGATTTCTATCCCCATATTCTTCTTTACCGCACCGAAGTCCTTCATGTGAAACTCTGAACTAAAAAGCTTCTTCATATCATTTATATTACTCCTCTTCTTGGCAGCAATCACCATGTCATTGATGTACAATAACAAATAGATGACATACCTATCATCCACCTTGTTATGATAAACCCAACAATCATATGAGCTCTTATTGAACACATGTTCAATCTTGAAGTTGTCAAGCATCTTTTACAATTGACTGGGATACTGCTTAAGCCCATACAATGACTTCTTTAATCTGCACACATGGTCTTCCTTGCCCTGAAATGTGAATCCCTCTAACTGGCTCATGAGAATGTTCGCTTCAAGTTCACTATAAAGAAAGATGCCATCATATCTAACTGCTACAGCTCTGTAGTACCCTAATGAGTGCATTTCTTACAATGGGAGAGATTATCTCATTGTAATCAACACCTTCTTTCTTACTATAACCCTTCATAACTAGGCATGCCGTGTATCTGATGCCTTCACTACCTGAGATTCACGTCTTCTTCTTGAAGACCCATTTGCAACCAACTCTTTCATCCCCTTTGGCAGCTCGACAAGATCCCATATTTAATTCTTGTGAAAGACTATCTCCCTACCGTAGTAGCAATCTGCTTGCTAAATTATGCCAATGTTATAGACTCCATGTAAGTGGAGGGCTTTGGTGACTCCGCCTCCTCGACAACCTGTAGTGCAAATGCAATCATGTCTTCAAAAGCATATCTCTGCAATAGACATGTTTCTTTATGGGATCGAGCAATAACAAGACTTGACTGCCTCTCCTCTAGTTGTTATGCTTCAGGTTGTTCAACATTAGCCTGATCAGTAATGTGATCAATTATGTGATCAACATTAGTTTGTTTGAACTCCACCTATTCATGCATATCATCACTTGTCCCTACATCAGCATACTCGCTACTCGAGTTAAGCATGGAAGACTTATCAAATGTGACATTCATAATAACAAAAACACTATGCTCTGAAGGGGATCAAATTCTGTACCCCTTTACTCATGCACCCTAATGTTTAAACATCCCTTTCTTTGCCATTTGTTTTGGCTTTCCTTTACTAACATGGTAATAGCCATCATGACCAAAGATTCGTAAAATAGAATAATCAACATAATTACTAGACCATACCTCTATTGGTGTCTTGCAGTCAATAACAGATGCGTGACTCTGATTCACCAAGTAGCAAGCTGTATTCACATCTTCGAATGTGAATGCTCTACTAAGTCCTACATTAGAGAGAATGCATTGTTCTCTCTCCAGAAGCATCATGTTCATTCATTCTTCAACTCCGTTCTGTTGTAGTGTATCTCTGACAGTGTGGTGTCTTGCTACACCTCCCTCTTTGCAGAATTCATTGAACTCTGATGAACAAAACTCTAGCATGTTATCTATACGCAAACACTTCGTCTTCTTAAAAGTATGTGAAGGAAGTAAATAATCCTATTATTTATTTCACATCACATAAATGCGGAAAATAGCAAAGTATTTGCTTAAAACACTGTGTTCATCGTATGAACATGGAATTTTAGCACAACTTTTTGTACTTCACGAAATTATTAATTTAGGGAAACAATTTTCCTCACATGATTTCTAATATTCTAATGAATATCAAGGAAGAGATCATGATTACCTTTTGAAGTACGAGTCTCTAAAACAAGAGATCTCTCGTATCGAAGTCCGATCTGCGCTTGTTTCTCTCATTGACACGATGATGAGTAGCATAGCTTCCCATGAACTTTGGTGTCATCTTCTTGATCTCGTCCACGTAAGGATGATCAAGATCTTGATTTCATCCTATGAAATAAATCCTTCTTCAAGCACGAGAAGCACATAGAATGAGACGATCTTCTCCTCCATAAGGACAGACCAAAGGAGAGAAGAGAGGCTTGACAAGGTGGACATGTTTGGACTTGAAGAGTAGACATGAGAAATGAATTCTCAAGACTATTCTCTTCTTTATTGGTGGAAAAATAAATCTATATTCATGTATGAGACTCTAGAGCTCTCTTATATAGAGATTCCTGGTGGGTAAATTTCAATTTGTAGGCCATATAAATAGAAAATAAATAAACAATATTGGAAACATAAAAATATCTCTACACTCCTCAAGATGGAGCATAGATGTTCATGCTCGGCTTGGATCCACACTTCTGAAACGAGCCTCTAGTCAAGGTCTTGGTGAAGATGTCAACGATATGTTCCCCTGAACTGATGGGAGGTGGAGATGAAGCCTTTTTGAATCATGTCACGTGTGTAATGGCAATCCACCTCAATATGCTTCATTCTTTCATGAAAGGAAAGATTATTCGCAATAAAAAGCACATCCTGGTTCCTGGTTGTCACATTGTAAGTGCATGGGAAGTGGTAAATCAATGCCATGGTCGATCAGGATTGATCTAACCCACATCATCTCAGTGGTCCCTTGTGACTTAGCTCTGTACTCTGATTCTGTATTGGATTTAGCTACCATTGTTTGTGTCTTGCTAATCATGAGGTAGATTTTCTATCCCTAGGACATCCTGCATGGTCTACATCTGTGCAAACTGAGACATTGAGTGATGTCCCTTTCCTGAAAAATAATCCTACACCTGGAGATGACTTCAAGTATCTCAGAATCATGTGAACAACATCCATATATACATGTTTGGGTTGCTCCATGAACTGGCTAACTGACTAACAAATGATCTAGTGATTGTAACATATAGTAGTTTCCAACCAACTCTCTGAATCTCCACTTATCCACTTCCTCGGTATCATCATCATATAGTCTCGCACTGGTGTCCATAGGAGTAGTTGCACGTCTACATCCGCTCATGCATGTTTTTGCTAAAAGATCCGTAACATACTTCCTTTGGGTCATCACAAAACTCTGTTGCTTCTTATCGACTCTAACCTCAAGAAGTATCGTAGAGGACCAAGATCCTTGATAACAAATTGTTGTCCAAGGAACTCCTTAGTCTTGCTAATCCCCTGCACATCATCTCCTGTAACAAGAATATCATCAAATATAAATTATAATGGCATCAATACCCCCTTGGCTTCTCCGAACAAACAATGATTGATCTGCATTCGATCTTGTGAACCCTTTATGCTCAATCAAGTCCGAGAGCTTCTGAAACCATGCTCCTGGACTCTGCTTAAGGACATAAATTGCCTTATGAAGTCTACAACCATGCTGACACTCCCCCTCAGCAACAAACCCTGGCAGTTGATGCATATAGACTTCTTCCTGGAGATCACTATAAAGAAATGTATTCTTGACATCAAGCTGACACAATTGCCAATCTCGCACCACAACAACAATAAGAAGAGTCCGAAGTGTAGAATGGTGAACCATCGAGGGGAAGATATCCTGATAGTCCACCTCATGTGTCTAAGTGAAGCCTTGCGCAACCAGCCTTGCTTTGTAACAATCTACAATACCATCTGCTCTGTGTTTAACAATGAACACCCATTTGCAACTGACAACAGATGCTCCAGGGGAAGATGAGATTAAACTCCATGTTCCACAGGACTATAATACAACCATTTCATCCTCCATTGCAAGACGCCACTGACTGTCTCGCATAGCCTCCTGATAGGATCGTGGAATTTCCACAGCAAATAAGCCAACAACAAACTTCCTGGAACGAGGAGTGAGAGAGAACATATCCTTCTTGGGAAACACAATCGAGAAAGGGATATTCTCACCCATATCAGTAGAAGACAAACGATTCACAAGATAACAGATAGTGAGAACAACATCACCCCAAAAGGAGTGAGGAGCACGACTCTGAATCAAAAGAATCCATGTGACATCAATAATTGATGGTGTTTGCATTCAACAACACTGTTCAACTGGGACGTGTAGGCACATGATGTTTGATGTAGAATACCACACAATCGAAGGAAATATGAAAGTTGTAAGGTACAGATCTCCAACACATTGTCAATGCGAAAAAATTTGGCAGTAGTAGAAAAGATATTCTTTTTTTCATTGATGAATGGTTGGATTACATTCCCAGCTTCAGACTCATTCTTTAATAGGAAACCCATGATAATCTAGGAAAAAAACATCGTCTGCAACATGATAGAATCTGTGTCCTTTATGGTCAGGAACACGACTTGGACCCCAGATATCCAAATGAATCCACTCAAAAGAAGAACTACTAGTACGACCCTGATGACTCGGGAATGAAGACTAGTGGTTCTTTCCTGGTTGACAAGCTTTACACTGAAAAGTAGAATATTGAGAAATCTGAGGAAGCACATGACACATCTTCTGAAACGGCTAATGGCCAAAGAGGAGATGCTATATAAAGGGAGAGACTGATCCTGTAGAACCAAATGAAGCACTAGCATGAGGAGTATGGATCAATTGATATAGGCCTTCTTGCTTACGACCACATCCAATCACCCTGGCCGTGAGTATGTCCTGAAACACAAGGGAAGCAACAACAACAACAAAGCCTTTTCCCACAATTAAGTAGGATTGGCTACATGGATTCTTCACCTCCATTCAGATCTATCTTGGGTCAATCTCAGGCTTATATCCAAAAAACTATGATCCCTTCGTGTAGTCTCTTTCCAAAACTTCTTGGGTCGTCCTCGCCCTCCAGTAGCCGCCTTAACATCCCAACACTTGCATCTCCTAACTGGTGCATCAGTTGACCTTCTTTGCAAATGACCAAACCATCTTAAGCGGTTTTCTCACATCTTATCCTCGATTGAAGCTACACCAACTTTCTTTTCTGATTGCATCATTTCGGATCCGATCTTTACGTGTGTGTCCACACATCCATCTTAGCATTTTCATTTCTGCTACAACCATTCTCTGCACATGTTTATAGTTCACTGGCCAACATTCTGATCCATAGAGCATAGCATGTCTCATGGCTACTTTGTAAAACTTTCCTTTAATTTTAAAGAAATTTTCTTATCATAGAGAACAACATAGGCTCCTCTCCACTTTAGCCAGCTTGCATTTATTATATTAGTAACATCTCCATCAATTCCCCATCATGTTGCAAAATAGATCCCAGATATCTAAAAGAATCTCTCTTCCGAATGTTATCATCACCAATCTTCACCTCGATTCCTTCACCGTTGCTTCCATCAAAGATGCACTCCATATATTCCATCTTAATCCTACTTATACGAAATCCTTTAGTCTCCAATGCATGTCTCCAGACATCTTTACGTGACCCTCTTCATAGTGGTTGAAACCACCCTAATAACCACTATGAACCACCCCTCTGTTGTACAACCTCCCCTCTGACAACTGTCCCAGCCATATTCGCTCTTGTGCGAACCGCCTCCGAGCCCCTTCTCTCCCTTGAGTGACAACAAGAGAGTGTTTTGTTGAGCAAAGACATAGATTAGTTCTTAGGAGATCAATAGTCACCTGAGACCAAGTTATAACCATCTTTGAGTGGCAATTCGAGCTCCATGTCCGCCATCGTGTAGAGCGAAGATCCGAGGTGTCTAAACCTCATCCCATGCGTTACTCCACCTTTAATTTCCATTCATCATCCTTCCACGCATGCCCTACTGTTAATCAATCCCCATTTCTCGATTTAATTCCAATTGATTCAATCATCATTTCACGAAATTGATCCACTCCATACCTTCGTTGTCACACCCTAGTCTTCACCAATACATCACTCCCCCTCTCTGCTTCTCCACGATTGTGACCACTTCAACATTCTTATGCAAGAAGAAGGACCCATTTAGTTCTTTTTCCTTCCCCTTGTATAAGCCCCCCTTCTCACCTCACTCTATCCTAAAAGCCTCCATGTGTTTCTTTGGCTATGAGATAATCCTTGCAGATTTTGAATGATTGGAAAATTCAAGCTGCTCTGATCTGGTCATTTCACTCCGATGAACTTTTGTAGACCGGATGTTCCAACCATCGATGGAGCTCCGTTGAGTCATCATTAGCTTCGCCAGACGAGTATGAAGCTATCCTAATCTTCAGCATACTCTAGAGAATAAGGAGGAGATGATACACATCTTGTCGGAGCTAGAGTTCCACCGTCGTAAATGGAGGAGGAAGGGAAGAACACATCTAGCAGCTACCATTTGATTAGATCCTTAAATCTAATCTGACAACCACCAAGCCTCCATGCCATTCAATATGAACCATCGATTCGACCTCAACCTTGGAGCGTTTGAGCCTAAGCTGAGGCTTCATAGTGGTCATGTGACACCAAGCCTCATGCGCTTCTTGAGCCTCATGTCACACACTCGATGCACTTGTTCGAAAAAATTTTGCAGAAAACTCCCGCTAGGTTCTCCTAATTACCGATAAGCTCATGTATGCGTGCATTTTATAATGTCTTTATAGTTTGCACTTATTCTCCTGAGGGGACTATTTTATAATAGTTTTGTGAATTTTTAAATCAATTTTTATTGCAAAAAGGCCCATGTATTGATTGTTGAATAATTTCTGAACCATAAGTCCCAATTTTATGAAATCGGTCTTATTGTAAAGTTATGTGAATTCTCTTGGTATATTTAATTCTCTAATTTGATATATGAAATTGCAATTAATATTCAAAGTATTTGTTTACATGCTTCTATCATCTTAATTTGAATGATGATATGATAAATTGCTTGTTTAATGCCTCGATCTTCTTTAAATAAGTAGAAATTGATTAGTCCTTCAGAATAATTATTCTCTAATAATCATGTGCTGTTTAGTTTTTAATCGAGGTTCAATTGTACATTGAAATTTGATTGATTCATTAAGTGTTGCATTGAGCCTGATCATCGAGGATTGGATTTGGTTATTTATTCACATATTATTCCAAGTGATTTACAACTAAATCAGGAGCTTATTTGTAGATTCATTGTATCTGCATTAGAGTATTTGTTGTTATTATTGTGTTGCATTATAATCATTTTGTCACTTTATATATTTGCATTTGAAAACCAAATAAAAATAGCATGCATTGCATTGTTCGCATTTCCTTGACCTAGATTCACCGTTGACTCACTTAATTAGAAATCTAATACCTACGTATCAATTAATTGCCCGTGTCCTTGTGTTTGACCCTGATCTTATCCAAGATAAATTTAAGACAAGTCCTCTTTACAGAGATCTTTTGACTTGGTTCTAATAAATAGTTAATTGGTCGTATTACAATGATTTCATATTAAGATAGCCAGTTAGCGGTTAACCACTCCACCCATCTAGATAAATATTCAATAGAATGTGCTCATATCCATTATTATTGTGAAAGGGATCTATAAAATCAATACCCTGTGCATTAAAAACATCACAGAAAATCACTGATTGCATGTGCATCTCATCTCTAGATCCAACAACCCGTCTTATCCATTGATAAATCACGTACAACCTGACAAATCATATGCATCCCGAAACAAGATTGGCCACTAAAATCCATATTTTAACACCTCGTAAGTGGTTCTCTTTCCCAAATGGTGTGCTCCTGCTTCTAAGGTATGACAATGCGTGAGGACACTTTGGTATTCCTCATGAGGAATACACCTACTCCAGACACAATCTGACCCTTCAAAGAAAAGGAAAGGATCCTCACAATGGTACTTCATCGATTCCAACTTCAGTTGGTCAATACAGTTCCTATTCCAACCTTGGGGAACTTTCTTGGAGACAAGGTAGTTCACCATATTGGTATATCATGGAAGTGAGTCAATAACACAAATTGAAACATCTGGAAAAGTCTCTCTAGTTGGTTCTGAATAAGTGGAATCCTTCAACTCGAGTTGGGATAATGATGAGCGACAACATTCTTAACTCCAGCTTTATCCTTAATGTATAAATCAAACTCCTAGAAGAATAAAATCCACCTAAGAAGATGTGCATTCACATCCCTCTTTTCCATTAAGTATCGGATTGTTGTGTAATAATGTAAATAGTCACCTTGGACCTTAATATGTAAGACCTGAACTTCTCTGGATTTCATACTACTGCGAGCATTTCCTTTTCAATTACTATATAACTCTTTGGTGTTGTATCTAATACTTTACTCACGTAATTAAGTGCAAAGAGAATCCCATCTCATCTCTATCCTAACACAGATCCTATAAATATGACGCATCAATCATGATGTCAAAGGGAAGAGACCAATCAAGATCTTGCAAGACATGTGAATCCAGTTCCTTCTTTTAACAGCTCGAAGGCCTCAAGACACATGTGAATTATAATGAACTATGCGTCCTTACTTAGGAGCTCAGTCAGAGGTCGGGCAATATTTGAAAAATCTTTGATCAATCATCTATAAAATCTAACATGCCCTAAGAAGAAACACACTGACTTTACGTTGGTTGGCGGATCAAACTTCTTGATCACATCCACCTTGGTAGGGTCGACCTAACAAAATCATATGCATCTTGCAGCAAATAAGTTCTTTCAGGATATTGTAACACTGATTGCGGTTTACGTCACCGAACATCTCTTTCAGATTCAACATTATGTCATGGGTTGTGTCCATGTCCACATGATGCTTCTGAAGCACATTTGATAAAGACCCCATGTTGTAATAACAACCAATGATTGATCCTTCATCATATTTTTCATTGTACTTAAGTTCTAATTTTGTAGGGTTTATGTTCTTGTTCTTAGTGAGCACATAGTCGACGTGTTTGAAAGAACAAATTCTAAATTACGTAGTCAGTCCGAATAATTTGGTCCGATCAACTAGTTGACCTCCCAGAAGCATGCTGAGCGATTCATGAATTTTATATCCGAGATTAAGAATGCACTATATTCGAACTTATAAACAATTATATGTTCAAATTAAAATTCTTTAATTAAGGATTTTTAATCAAATAAGTATAGCCTTTTAAACTCTGAAAGTTCATTCCCTTATTAAACTTTTAAAGCAAGAGATATACTTACCGTTATATCTCTAACAAGATATGTGATCTCCTTTTTACCTTTATTACATCCAAATTATATGAGAAATTGTAAGTTGGATAAAAAGAAGTAGGAACTCATTTCGCCTTGCAGGTCCATCTTGCATTTCCCAATTAAATATTTAACACCCGAGCTCAACCACCCTTAAGGTGATGTTGATCCGTTGTTAATTGAATCAACAATCAACAGGAATGGAACTCGATATGCGCGATCCAATACCATCTCAATTATATGATGAACAATATTGTGATCACTGCACATACGACCTTACTCTTTCGAGAAGCAAGGAGCAAGATCCATGTGTGCTTGTACATCAGAGCTATGACTCCGCATGGGCGTCTCCAATGTACAATCCATGACGACGAAGCCCCTTGTCTTAACGGGAAACCATGTATTTCATTTATATGATCCTCAATATCTCATTCAAATTTTAATTAATCATTATGAATCATATTCGATACGATTAATTCTTCCAAGGGAATTACATCTCTATTTATAATAGATTGTTTATTTTAATTGTATCTAATTAATTCAATCATATTCAAATAATTAACAATCCAATTCAACCAACAAATAATTATGGTTTGTTTGATATTACTATAAGTATACATCATCACATTATACAATTGTATTATTCCAATTAGTTGTTTAAGTACGTAGAGACTTCTCATGCTACCCATCCTTGAAATGGATCAAATCAGGTTGGATAGATAATGCTAACAGGGAGCGCTTCCACTGCGATGCAGGGTGCCAATTAAGTAATCCATTAGCATATCCATGGACTAGACACCATCACCGAATCAATTTAAAACAACAAAATCGATACAGATTGTACTAAGAGGTTTTATCGGTCACATACTCTTGGTGACCAACATGATACATATACAGTATTCACTCAAAAATCTTAGGCATCTGAAAATAACTTTGAGGTCCTAAATTTTCAATTATATCAAGCAAGCATGTTTTGCATGTAAAAGTTGATCTACAATTATTGTAGGTCAAACTATGATTTTGTCATGAAATAATCATTCAATGATAATTGGTATTTAATCAAATAATTCCATAAATATTAAGCATCAATTTAATCATGGCAAATTCATAATTTCTTGTATTTACATTTAGTGATAAACACATTAAGAAAGTAATCTTGATGATCCAATCATAATCCGACCCATCTCCACTAAATATGGAATATCTGGGGCAAACAGAGTCAAAATCGCGTGAAATAAAATTGAGGGTTTGTTGGTTTAATTCTCTACTTAATTAAAGTGTTTATCTCACATTTCATGATGGAAAAACAAAAAAAATTAATCTTTTATAGATCCGTGAATACATGCAAAAATAATGTCACTATGGGATCTTTTCGAATTTTAATATATGCATCTTTGGCGAAAATTATTGGCTATTGATTTAGGGATATATTTAGACATTCTAAATACATTCTATTATCCAAAAAATTGGTCCAAATAATGCATAAATGGTAGCTTTTCATCTTAGCAAAAAAATGATTTAAGACATGCATCTTATGCATAAACTACGAGTCATCGCATATTCGATATACAAAACTTTGTTTCCTTAAGTTTCGATCAGATCGAAGACCTTTGATCAATGCTCTGGTACCAGTTGAAGGCTAGAGTTTAGGTCTTAGCACATCACGGAAGTGCGTAGATCGCATCAAATATGATCTAAGGCAACTAATCATACTAGTTGCAACAGGCAACATAATTCTAAAAATAATAATTAGATGAAACCACATAATATGAGAACACTTCTCAAATCATTTCATCGAGATCACAGACAGGTCAAAGGATTACCTCTTAAAATGTGATTGCGACCACGTGTCTCTAAACGAAGAGACCTCCTGTCAGAAGTCCGATCCAATGGAGGATGCACTTGCGGATACGTGGATGAGACGGTTGCTTCCCGCAATCAGAGTTGATGATCCAAGTGATGAGTCATCTAATTTTGTCTCACGAAATTGACGTCTTACCTCATGAACAAGAAGCACTGAAGAAGGCGGAGATCCACAGACAGTTGATTCTGTAGCACAACGACAATGCGACTACGACGATATCTCAACACACAAAGTGGACGATCACTTAGGGTTTGAGAGAAAGGCACTTGGACGTGTATGAGAACAGAGAGAGATTTGTTGCTTCTTCTTGTTGTAAGAGAAAGAGCTAGGTCTAGCCTTTCTTTTATAACAAATTGGATGTCTATGGATCCCAATCCATGTGCACACATAATCAATGGTGTATACTAATTTGTGCTTTCAAATTGATCGCCATGATTTTGTTGCATAAATTTGTAGCAACAAATAATTAATTTAAATTAAATTAAATATATTGGATATTCATCAATATAATTTAATTTGAATTAAATCAATTAATGAGAAATAACTGGAAAGAGGACAATCATCCTTCCTAACATAGAGTGGACGACCACATTGAATTAGGACTCAATGGTGGTCGTCCACCTAATAAGAAGGTGGCTTCTTTTTTTCAATTTTGTGAGATCTCTTAGCCCACCAAATATTCCACATGCGCAACAACTATTGTTGCTAAATTGCTCACCAAAATAATTTCAAATTGCATTGGGATAATTTCAATCATGACATTGATAATTATGAATCAAATTCAAACATCAAATATAAAATGTAAATTGCATTTACAATTAATTGTTCAATTTGAATCAAATTCACATAACATTTAATTCGTAAATAATATTTACAATTAAATCTCTCCAGTATATTATAAATCACATTTATAATATTTATATTACTTTGGATAGTGATATCCATATTAACCGTATCCTTGATAATTAAATCAACACCTCATGAGTGAGCTCATGTCTTCCAGTTCACTAGTGAACATATATGATCCTTTTGAGAGATCATATTACTCATATGCCCTTGTATGCACACCAGTTCGTCGATGTATAGACATTGATTAGGTCATCAACCTAATTGTCTGCATAATGTACATATTTAGACATATAGTAACACATGTCTCCTATCATAGGATGTGCGCCTATATCGTGACAACATACGGCATAGGTCTTGGTTATCTCGATCTCGTTAAGTCAACTCTTTGATCTAACTTATTTAACACCTCAAATCTATATTCATATGCAGAGGACCTGTATCAAGAGGCCTGTCAGATATCAGCCTTTAGAGAGGGATTACCATCTCCTTCTCAGGCTAGAGATCATTTCTTAACAATCATTTGACGATGCTTAATGAGTCCTCAATCCAACTCTTTAGATATCATCCAAGCACCAACCTCTATGATTCAATTATTGAATCAACAAATGTATGATTATTAAGATGACTATGATACATAATCCTAATTGTACTAAAGGGCCTTATAAGTGTATTTATTCATTTAATCTCAGACAAGGAGTGAAAATAAATAAATACCTTTATTGATATATCAAAGATTATAATAACATTTTATTGTAGAAATGGTTCGTCCCGGGCTTACTTAACCAAGAAGAATGCCATGATGGTTGATGTTTTCTTAGCAACTCTTATCCAGAATATGAAGCCGTTCGGTCACAGATCTTGAAAGATGCTACTATTCCTCCCATGGAAGAGGCATATTGTCACCTCAACAATATCATTATTTCGTTGTCCACTTCATCACAGACCTCGTCTGTGATGGTTGCATCCCATGGTAGAGGAGGTACTTCACAACATAGGGATGAAGGGCCACGTGGCCAAGGAGGTAGCCATTGTCCTTATCTGCCCTGCACATACTGCCACTGTCCTGACCACTCTGAGGATACATGCTACTCCAAGCATGGTTATCCAACCTCTGCTCTTGTTGTTGAGTAGAGTGAGACACCTTTTGTGCCTACTTCTGACTAGAGATTTGATGATCTTGTCTCTCGCCTGAGATAAATCGTGCCTTCTATTGCGCCTTCCGGACCCTCGAGCACTTCAGATGCGGTTGCTTCTCCCTTGACTAGTATCTCATGAAGTGCTTATGCTCTCACCAGTTGTAGTAGGGGTGATCTTACGGAATGGACTATGGATTATGGCACCTTTCATCATTTGTGTGGAGATAGAGACAAATTTGCATCATACAGATAGATAGCACCTGGTAAATATGTGATCATAAAACATATGTGACTTATTCTCCCATCACTGGGCAGGGGGAGATCAGTTTGACACCATCCATGCATCTTCAGAACGTGCTTCATGCACCTGACTTAACCATGAATTTATTGTCTATAAGTCATATTATTAAAGATTTACGTTGTTGAACTATTTTTGATCCATCTTTCCTTCTGTTTCATAACTCAGCCATTGTCGGTCCCAAACCCGGGTAAATGAGGAGGGTTGTATTAGGTAGCCAAAAACCAGTGTAACATAGTCGGAGACAACTTCCTAAATACTATTTTCTTAAAAAAAATACTATTTAGGAAGTTGCCTCATGATAGTCGGATCTTTTCACATGAATTTAAGCAAACATATAGATTTCGTTAGGGCATTCCCTACTTGCGACGTGTTGTATTGCCCGAATGCAATGAAAAGTTGGCAAGGGCTGCTACTTCGCAGCCTATTTGTAGTTCAAAATTTGTAAGGGTTCTCGCACGAGGAACACACGGCGGATTGGTAGTTGGAATATTGGCACTTTAACTGAAAAATTGATGGAGATAGTGGATACGATGTAAGGAAGGAAGATTCATATACTATGTCTTCAAGAGACCAAATGGGTTGGAGAGAAAGTAAGGGAGATCGTGAAGACATGCTTTAAACTTTGGTATTCAAGTAAAGATAAGGGTAGAAACGGTGTTGGAGTGGTTGTTAAGGATTTGAAGGATTATGTGGTTGAGGTGCAAAGATTCAGGGATCAGATTATTTTTCTAAAATTAGTGCTTGAAGAAGAAATTCTGAATATCATCTCAATTTATGCACCACAAATTGGTTTAGATGAAAGGACTAAACAAGCTTTTTGGGAGGATCTGGATAAGATTTTACAAGAAACCCCACAAAGAGAGATGATTTGCATAAGCAGAGATCTTAATGGACATGTAGGAAAAGATGCTTCAGGGTATGCTAGTGTTCACAGAGGACATGGTTTTGGGGATAGAAATGAAGAGGAAAAAGTCATTCTATATTTTGTAACGACATATGATCTTTTCATAAAAAACACTCTCTTCAAGAAGAAGGGGGAGCATTTAATTACTTATAAGAGTGGCCCAACTAGGACACAGATAGACTACTTTACGTTGAGGAGAAGAGATCGGTTGTGTTGTAAAGACTGCAAAGTAATCCTAGGAGAGAGTTTGACAACCCAACATCACTTGCTAGTCTTGGATGTGCACAGAAAAAGGCTGGTAAAGAAAAGGAGGGTTCCTAAGATCTCTAGAACTAGATGATGGAATCTTCCACTGAAGCAATCGAGCTTCATGTAGAAGGTTTTAGAAGACTTATCTTGGGATTGTAGCGGAAGTGCAAACGAGATGTGGGAGGCAGTAGAATCTTGTATTCGAAAGGTAGTCAAAGAGATGATAGGCGAGTTAAAGGGATGAGCTCTAGGACAAAAGGAGGCTTGGTGGTGGAGTGAAGGGGTGCAAGAGAAGCTATAAATGAAAAGAGCATGCTTTAAATCTATGTCTAAGGATAGAAGAGAGGAAACTGTCACAAACTATCAAATAGCGAAGAAGGAAGAAAAGAAGGCTGTAAGCGAAGCTAAGTCAAAAGCTTATAAATTTTTGTATAAAAATCTCAACTCTGAGGAAGGTCAGAAGGATATATTTAGGTTGGCCAAAGCAAGAGATAGAAAGACCAAAGACCTTTCTGATGCGTTAAGGACAAGGAAGATCACATACTTATTACTCAGAAGGATATAGAGACTAGATGGGAGCAGTACTTGCATAAATTTTTCATTGCATAAGGAAATAGAGAGATCACTTTGAGTAATCTAGCTAGTAGTGAAAGTTACTTGAATCATGTAAGCTATAGACAAATACAAAGAAAGGAAGTAGAGGAGGCTTTGAAGGTTATGAGGACTAGTAAAGGTCTAGGACCGGATGACATCCCTGTAGAAGTATGTAGAGTTTTAGGTGAGCGTGGTTTAACTTGGCTTACGAATCTATTCAATGTTATTTGACAGAGCAAGAAAATACCTGAAGATTGGAGGAGTATCATTGTGTCTCTTTATAAGAACAAAGGAGACATTCAAAACTGTTCAAATTACAGAGGTATCAAGCTGATTGAGTCACACTATGAAAATTTGGGAATGTGTGATCGAAAGAAGGTTGAGACAAGTTTCCAAAGTAAAAGAAAACCTATTCGGATCCATGCCTGGTCACTCAACTATTGAAGCTATCCATTTTCGGCGTAGATGAAGGTTACTCGAGGGAGAGTGGTGTTGGAGCTGTAGGTTGGTGTCGAGACATGGTGGTTTTGATACGTGAGAAGGGCGATGGTTAATGGAGAAGGAGGTGTCACGTGAGGTGACAGAATGCTTCGGCTCAACAGTTGAAGGTAGAAAATGAACAAGAGTCATCTGATCTTGCGATGAGACGGTCCTCTATCGGGCACATTAGGACAGTCACGATCCACTTGATCAAACGATCTAGTGGTCCAGGAGCTACGCAGGAAGCATGCAATCTCAACTGTCTGATCGGTTGACCAAACAGTCCAAAGTGAGATTGGACGATCCAAAATGAGGGTGAGGCCTTATTAATGGCCGAGTGAGGTGGCAACGAGTGGTTGGGCCATGTGGCCTAATCAGGAAATTTAGAAAGCCAAAAACACTTATCAAATAAGAAATTATTAGTTAGAGAAATAATTAGGAAAAATGTTCAATATGAAAGTTGAAGATTTTTTCAAGATCTACAACTTTCATTTAGAACTTGAAATCAAAATAAGTAATATACACGCTAAAGTATTTTTACAAGTACTTTTATAGGTATAAAAATACTTATTTTAATTCTTTTATTATTTTTTGGTATTTTAAATAATAAATAATATACATATTGTTAATTAAAACACTAAGTTATTTTATGGGATTTTTAATAATTAGAAAATACATAAATAATAGCATAACATAAATAAATATATACAATACAGTGAGACATTATTTCGAACCAATAATTAAGGTTGATCATATACAAGGTTTGAAAAATTAATTAGAGATACTTGAAAGTTAATTAAGTAGATTTATTCAAGACATAAGGATAATAAATATAAATTAAGATGATATATCAAGGATAAGTCATGGAGACTATTCCAACTCGAACCGCGGACAATAAGGTTGTCTGTAAATATATGAAAGATCATATTATTTCTAGGTTTGGGATTCCAAGTTACTATTTTCAGATGGTTATAGCCACTTTGTGAATCGTGAGATGAAATGTTTAATTAATGACTATGGGATTTATCACATGGTTACTAGTCCTTACCACCCACAATCAAACAACATGGTAGATGTTTCCAACGGAGAAGTTAAGAGTATACTTCAGAAGTTAGTTCGTCCTGATAGGAAGAATTGGTCCCATTAGACCAAGTTCTATGGGCCTACATGATGTCTTACAAGACACCACTTAGTACTTCCCATTTTGAATGATTTATGGCAAGCCATGCCATTTATCCGCTACGTTAATTCACAAATCTGAATAGCAATTAAAAAGATAAATTGAAACTATCACCTTGGGAAACTATGTAGAGACTTAAACCTGCATGAACTTTTAGATATCCACAAAAAAACATATGACAATAGTGTGTATACAAGGACAAAGTCAAGAAATGGCGTAATCAACACATCAGTTGCAAGAACTTTGTCCTAGAATAGAAGGTATGGTTGTTCAACGCTAAGCTAAGGATCTTTCACGACAAACTTAAGTCTAAGTGGATGGGTCCCTATATAGTGAGAGAAATGCACATCAATGGTAGTGTAGAGATATCTGATCTCACGGATGATGCACATTCTTTCTTGGTTAAACTGTTGAAATACTTCATCGCATGAAATGAACTGTTAGTTTAGATTGAGAAAATTTACTTCATGTGGAGTGATAGTTCTGATGCCCCTCATACCTATTCTGCATGAAGATTGCAACAGAAGATTCAGTTCAGCACATATTCAATAGCTAAAGATTCACCCATCCATGATCTTCTATATTTACTTCATTACCCTGATACTTTCCGTTCTCTTTTGCTTCACGGTCTTCTCTTCTTTAGGTCCTTTCTTTCTACTTAGTCTATGTCAAGCCTAAGTATAGGGGGACAAGCCACTGTTGTTTATTCTTCTTGTTCTTTTATTTTTTAGTACCCTATTATTGTATATTTTCTTCATGCACTTATAAAGCCAAAGTATTGGGGGAGTACCCATTTCGGTTCTTGTGCAGTTTTCTTCCTTGTACTTAGTACAAGTTATGTTCTTTATTTCAATTTGTGCAACGAGGACATAGCATAAGCAAAGTATAAAAGAGTGTGTATATATTTCATATATACTTTCCATATATCGTACTTTAAAATATTTTGATATTTTACTATGGGTTAAGGATATGGGAATTTGAAACATATTTTTAAATAATTTGTACAATGTTTTGAAAATATGTATACATATGTAACATGGTTTTGTAAAAAGGTTTTACATGTTATTTTTTTAAAAAAAGGTACATATGATTTTGACACATATTTTTATATACCTACAAATGTTTGAAAGAAAATCATCACCATTATTAATTAATAAGTGGTTTTATCCCCTATACTTCCACATCACACAAGACTTTTGTATTTTTGGATACTTGACTTATATTGACATTGAATTCAGAGTCTAACCATTCTTGTTCGTTAGGATCTTAGGACTTAATAACTTAAACTTCACTGGTTTGAATGATATACATACTATATTGCATGTATAATCTCTACTATTAAAATGAATATGACCGACAATACATATGCACGATTGCATAGTCAATGTGATGAGTCGATGTTTCACTTGAGGAACTAGGATGAGAGATGTGAGTTTGGACCTGATTTAATGATGCCTGAAGATGGGATAAGATTAAGGATTATTTCATGAAATATGAGTGTCGTCACTTTAGTCGGTATGAAAAACAGTTCCTATACTATCTTGACAAAATCCTAGGTGCCAGCATGTGTAAAATCACAAAAAATGTTGATCAGTATGTGCCAACTTTGTAAGAGCTGGGGAGTTAGCCAAAAAGAAAAGGAAAATGTTATTATAAAGAGATAAGCTCAAATATTTCAAATAACAGGAGTTTATGTCATTGTCAAGTGTTCCCAACCTTTCCAAAGTTTCCACTTGGACCAAATCAATTAGTCCATATGAGTCAGACGAGCACGATAAAAAGGCTCTACATTGTAAACAATACAAATATGGGCATAGAAGGTATAATAGATACTCAAAAGAGACACACCCCAGTGTATCTCAGAAACATGAATGCAGGCAACTCAGAATTTTTAACGAACATAATGATCAACACCAAAAATACAAGTTTGTGTTAATAAGGTACTTGAGTATTCCTTATTCCTATGAGAGGTGAAAAGAAAATGACACAAACCTAAATACTCCATACTTGAACATTCCATCTCACGCTTTTCAGTCTGATAACTAAAGAGATGATGGAATGAACTGAGACTATATTTATTCCTTAGAGTCGAGGGTTAGGTCCTAAGGATGATCTCTTAGACTAAAACCTCTGACGAAGCTTAGACTCTACACTTGTATGTGTAGTTTGCATTAATTGTCATATATCTTATATGTATATGTATATGGAGAGGCTGATAATTAGAGAAAGTTCCTTTTTGAATGAAATTTAGTTAAACTTAGATATAAGGGTCACATGAAACTTGTATCTTGAATGTCATCTTGTATCTTACATGTACAGTCAGGGATTCAACTTCCTTATTCATTCTTTATTTGCTTGAGAATGAGCAAAGTTTAAGTATAAGGGGTGATGAATATCAGATTCATCAAGATTATTCTTACTAATTAGCCATCTATCTTGAATTAATTGTTTAACTTATTGACTAATTGATTGAAATTAACTTCTAACACCTTGTAAATAATTAGGGCTAATTATTTCATATTAATAAAATATATAATATTTGTATATATGTGTATAATGTCTCATTTTTTGTTTATGTTTCTCTTTATTCAAAGCCTAATAAAAATTAGTCTAAAATTGTATATAATATATATGATATTATTTATTATTCAAAATTACTAAAAAATAAGAAAACTAAATTAAAAAGGTATTTTTTATTCTTTAAAATACTTACAAAAATATTAAGTATGTATAAATGATATAATTTGATTTGGAGTTCTACATGAAAGTTGGAGAAATAAAAAATACCAACTTTCATGTATTATACTTTTTTATTTGATCCCATTTACCATTTTATATTTATTTCATGTTTTCTTCACATGGCTCAATGAGGAGCCTCCACATGACTCGACTCTTCACTTAGCCCCACGCCTTATTTGAGTCATCTGAATGTTTCATCATATGGTTGTGATTCAACCATCTCCATTCGCATAAGAGCCGCTTGGTCAAACGATCAAGTGGTCCACTTCTTTCCACTCATTCCCTATCCCAGGCCATTGGATCACATGATCCTCATCGTTAACCTCTAACTATTACACCTCCAAGCGTCGCACCTCTTCATTGGCGGCCCTTCTCCAATTTACCATTGTCGTTACATGTGTTCTCACTACACAACTTTGGTACCACGATGACACCCCTTCATTCCTTTCCTTCTCAAACCTCTCCATCTTGGTCGTCCACCTCAAATTCGCCAACTGCCACTGGTTGAAAACTCTGCCTCCATTCAACCACAACCTTCACAAAACCAAGATGGAGGCTGATCGTTACCTCTATCCACCTTTATGTGAGAAGCATTAGAGCCCCCTATTGCCCTCAGTGTTGGAGAGAGAGAGAGAGTTGGTTGAGTGAAGACGAGCATCTTCTTCAGTGAGATCCGCAATGCTTGGCCATGTCACAACCCATTTGAAGGTGTTGCTCGAGCTTCAAGCCCAGCCGAGCTTGAGAAGCGAAGACTTCTGAAGCTATCGAAGATTCAAATCCCAAGCGATTCCTCCATCTTTGATTTTCTTCATTTCCAGGTTAACCTCAGTTTTCCCTCCTTTGTGTTTCTTCGATTTAATTCATCGTGCACACACTTGGTCACCCTTTATTGATTTACTCCTCACCTTCACCGCACATCCCTCACTCATGTGCAAAACTTTGATCTTCCTCTTCCCTTCTCCAACCCTCCTTTGCCTTGATTATGTTGACCTCCTTGCAAAGGAGGTTGACCCATTTAAGGCTCCATCTCCAGCCACCTCTTCAACCCTCCATTCACCTCCATTTCGCTCCCAAACATCTTCCATTCACTTTGGCAAGTTCGCTAACATTGCATGTTTTATTGGTCAGAGCATTGAGCCCAACTCCAGTCTTAGTCTTATACTTCGATGAAGCTTCAATCTCAGTGCTCAGCCAATACAACAACCCTTATGACTATCCACTGCCTTCGCGAGATCGTCAGGAAGGTACTCCAGTCTTCCCCAATGTCAGAGGAGTACGGAGGAGTAGAGGGAGCCTCGTCGAAGCCCCGTCTTGATGTCATCGTGCGAGGAGGAGAACCTGACCTTGTCGAGATACATACCATCAATCTCCTTGATCGAAAGATCCAGATCAGTCTTGAGCTTCGTCTCCGAACCTGCAGGCTCGATGGGACCAAGCTTCGACCCAAAGCAACAGTGAGATACCATGTGGACAGAAGTTGAGACCTGCCCTAGCCTAGTGACAATGCTACACTGCACAACCCTCACATGCCCATCTGGGAAAATTGCATATCAGCCCCACCAGGTCTCCTTAATCATTTTTTGCTTTCTTTGCTTATATACCCCTAGATTGATCTTTGAATATTTTGAACATCTTTTATCTATTTTAATGAAATCAATGTCATTTTAAAACTCTTATTATAATCTTCCAAGTAGCATGCTTAATTTTATGATGTGACTTGTATATGTTATTTTAATAAACAATGAAGTTTGTTTCTTGTTTCGTCTAAACAATTTGCCATAAATTTCCGTTAAGCTCATTTTGAGTAATTAAAAAGACCTTGATTTGCTTAATTCATATAGAATTTAATTAAGTGCCCCATCTTCTGATTTCCTATCATTTTGATTTGATTAATTGCTCATTGAAATTTGCAATGAATTTGATACTTTTCTAGCTATGATCATTAAATGAAACATTAGGATTGGAGCTATTTGTTTATGATTAACTTGGATTCAATAGTGTAATTATTTTACTTTGATTAAGAGGATTTAATTCAAGAGTTTGTATTGCATCATGTATATTGTTTAGCATTTCATTCTATATCACTTAATTAACTTGATGCATTATAAACCCATTAAAATTCTGTGCATACATTTGTCTTATCTATTATTTTGTACCCTTGACCTAGATACACTATTAAGTCACTTAACCTAGTATTTAAACCCTAGTTAACAGAGCTAATTGCTAGTGTCCATGTGTTCGAACCTGGACTTACTCATATATAAATTTAAGCCAAGCTCTCTTTACAAAGATTTCTAGCTTAGTTCTGATGTCATGTTAATCGGTCCGTATTACAAGGTGACTCACTTAGATTAGCGATTCATCATATTGTTGATTGCGATAGTACCGACTCTTTTGGGGATTTTATTGCTAAATCCAATATGACATCGTGGATATGTACAAATAGATATCACAAGATGACATCATCGATGGATATAACAAGTGGTTTCAATGAAAGTGACTAGTACCCCTGCGACTTTTTGTAGACCAGCACTTTTTCGAAGATTGTTATAATGTAAGAACCCTAAGTGTTAGATATCACTAAATCTCATTTTTCGACATGATCCAGTATCCACATCAAGCAAATAGTTCTATCTTTAGTACTCGTCAAGACCTTTCCAACGAGTCTAAGGACATAAAAAATGATCATATCCAAAAATTACGCACAAAATATGACTAATTACAGCTTTTGGATATGGAACTGAATCTGAACCCGAGCCTATATAAGGTCCTAGTGGGTTGAGCTATCTAGAAATTACTCGTATGAGTTCACCAAAGCTCCACCATGAGCGATATTTTTTTTGTGATAACAAGGCAACTATTTTAATGATAAAAAATAGGTGTTTCAAGAACGGACTAGTAACATTGAGATTCGACGCCATTTCATTAGAGATATTATCGCCAAAAGGGATTGGCGGCGCAGCTTGTTGCCCGTCTCCCGTCAATTTCTATGTAATATCTTCTTCCTTATTGAGAATTCAATAAAGAGAGGGCTGAGAATTATCGCCAAAGGAAATATAGAGTTAGACCCCCGTCCAATTAACAAATAAATTGCTAGTGATTTTACGAAGGCATTGCCATATGAGAAAATTATAGAGTATGGAACTTCTCTTGCTATCTTAGATTTGGCATCAATGAAGGACTGATAAATACGTGAAATGGCCTGGTGAGTATGTGATTACATTGTGCGGGCTACATACAAGTCTATTCGAATATGTTATTTTTAGAATTATTATTATTATTTTTAAATATTGGAGACATTTGAGGCAAGCTTTTAAAATTTGAGACGGGCATCAAATGGGGAAGGTGCCGGTTTTAGATTTTTATGGTTGGGTCAATGGGACCAACCGGTTGAACCAGTGATAACATCGACAATTCATACAAATCGAAAAAAATCGAACCGTTGTATTGTTAGTTTGGTTTGTTTAGTCTAACCGGGTCGAAATGACTTAGACTGGTATTTCATACAATAAAAATGAATAATACTTTCAAGTTTTTTCGATAACATGTGTCATTCCAAGTTTTTTTGATGATACTTGATTTATACCCCTTTTTTAAAATTGCATATGTACCCCTATATGTTTACAAAACTCGTAGTAGTGGCCTTTAGTACATTTGTGCTCCTATATTATATCACAATAATGATTATTGTCAATTTTTTTAACAATATAGGGGCACAAGTGTAATTGCTAAAAAATGAAGGATATGAATGTTATTAAAAAATTTAAAGGGCATGTTAAATATATTTTATCAAATTCATATAAATATATACCAATGATGTACAAATTAACACTTTTAATACTATTCAAACTCCAGTTTATGATAAGTGTCATTTATTTACTGCTTCTCGTATCATAACTATGATAACTTCTTGCTTACATGGAGACATCGTTTTCTACTATTGTAAGGGGACAACCTCTTGCACAGTGTGGTAAGAGAGGGGCAATACTTGTAAAGCAGGAAGCATTGAGTAATTGGCACACATGAAAGGAGAAGACATAAAGGAGTGTCATACAATAGGTTAGAATGAAACTGAATTATGAATAGATTTTAAAAATTTCATTCTATCAAATAATTATGATTAGTTTTTTTTGTAAAAAATATATGGTTGAACCGATGATTTCGTTCAAGTAGTTCAACTGGGCTAATGTGATCCAATCGAATTTGGATTAGTTTTTATTTTTTGATAAAAAAAACTAAGTGGTTGGACCATTTTCCTTATGTTCTTAGTTTAATTGGTTGAACCGACCGGTTTGGTTTAATTTTTAAAACCTCAAGTGGTGGTTACGACCATGTAATGTGGTATAGTGTATTGTTAGTGGGATGTATTGTACATGTAATGAGTAATGGGGATATCCATGTTGGTTTTTTTGTTTTCCTATTTAAAGGGTGCGAGCAGAAAGAAGTGAGCATGCGAGACAAATCTTGTGCTCTTGATGAATCAAATTCCACCCACTGCTCTAAATAAAGAAGCGGTGTTATTGTGTCAATTGAGATGATCGACAGAAAAAGATGTGAAACAATCTTTTGAGTTTTATTCATACTCTTAACAAATGTGTATAATGCTCAAGTTTAGGGAGTGTCAAATTCAGGGATGCAAACATTCAACAATTAGTGGGCTATAATTATTAATCAGGAAGTTTCTAATATTTGTAATGATTTTTAATGAATTTTATGAAATGTTTTTTTTAATCGTATGGTTTTTAATTTTTTGTTGATTCTATTTTGCAATTTTTATGTATTTTTAATTTTAAAAATCAATTTATGAATAAGATATTATAAAAAAGTGTAAATAGCTCTTTTTCTATTTTTAAAATATGTGAAATAAAGCAAAAGTAAGGAAATAAAATATTTTATGTTCTTATTATCTTTGTCATATTTTTAGTTATTTTTGTGGTATTTCTATATTTTTATGGTTTTATATATAATTGAAGCCGAAAACAATTTTAAAATAGTCAATAGCTACTATTTTGTAGTTTTTAGAATATAAAATAAATTCGGATAATATGGAAACCAAATTTTATTAAAGTATTTAATTCAATCTTTAAAACAAGATCAAAAACATACTTTTTATTTCCTTCATTTTATTCAAGTTTTTAAGATTTTTCAAATATTTGTACTTTTAAGGTTTTTTTATATTTTCTTTTATTTTGTATATGTGAAAATATGGTAAAATATAGTAGTAGGAATGAGGGGTAAATATGGGTCAACCTTGGAATGGAGGACCTAAAGGTAATTAAATAGGAGAGATGAAGGCCTTCAAAGAATGAAAATTAGGTGCAAAACTTAATCGAATCTGGGAAGTAAGAATCAGATGTGGATCACGGGTGTGAGTGGCTAATCAAGTGGAGAATCGAGATGAAGTGAGGTTGGAGTCGGGCATAATAAAATGGAGAAGAAGCGGGTTTGGAAGGTGATTCGAGCCTGGAATGGGGGAGGTGGTGTTTACCCGCCTCGGTCAACATTCTCAAATCTGGACCAATAGGTGCCAAGTCCGAGTGGGATAAAATCCGAATAAGGACATATTAAATAAAATCAATCCCAAATATAGGAAATCATTAGCAAATGAATTTAAATTAAAAAACGAATAAAATACAAAATGTAGATAAATTGGTAAATAATTTTATTGTGATTTTAAATTAATAAAATAAATTAATGTACATACCTAAATTAATTAAATACATGTATTTACAAATATAAAATACACACATATATGTATAGAGTATACATAATTTTTAATGATTTATTTTAGCAAAAATATATTATTTCGTATTTTATTCATGTATTTAAAAAATAATTTAAGAGGTATAATTATATTTTATTTTATTTTATAAATTAATTTACGGGTATAAATAATTTATGATATGTACTATATAGGTACGATTTACTTATATACAAGAAATAAATATTTTGAGTTATTTTTATACACATATTTATTAGTTTTATCTTTTATTTATTTACAACACATTAAAAGTGTCTTTAACATAGTTATTGTTCATTTTTACAGTACTATTGACTAGTATATAAGGGTATTTACAAGATATATATTATTTACCTATACTATAAATACATTTATTTTTATTCCTTTTTTGTCATTTGTTATTTTTATTTGTATTTTATATAATTGATATAAAATATATATATACATACACACATTAAAAATACAATATGCACAAAAATATAAAGAATATAGTAAATATAAGAAATGTACAGTTGTATATATTTACAGTGGTAACCTAAAAAGGATGACTTTTGCATTTTAACTTCATTTTTTTATGAAACCACCTTTATTTTAAATATATTTTTATTCTAAGTACAATGAAAGAGGAGTTAATATGGAGTAGATATTTAGCTTTAGATTGATATTTTACATAATTTTCTAAGTATTGTAACTTTTATTACGTATATGATTTATTTTTGAAAAATATTTTTATTATTTAAAGAAAATTTGTATGTACAAGTTTCAACAAGGAAATAATTTTGTTTGAGGATGCTTTTATGATAAATAAAATAATACAAGAAAATGTGTATAATGAATATGATGAATATGCACAATGAGAACTTGGTTTTTCTAGGATTTTTATACGTTACGGATCCAATCTTTCCCGTACTTTATTCCTTATCGATTAGACCAGGATCAATCTGTATCTACGGTACATATATACAGTCTTCATTTTTATCTTCTTTATTCTTTTATTCTGGATTAAAATAAGTGATAATTATACAATTATCATTAAATGTTGTTAATTTATTAAGAGATGAGAATTAATGATATTTACTTGCATTTTATAAGGGATGGTAAGCAAAAATGAAAGAATAAAGATGATGAATCGTTGATTCACTAGCTCTTATTTATTTGTTTGTGTTGAAGAATGTCTTTGATGGCTCTCAAGTTTAGTCCTACATTGTGTGATGGTGGGGGTTTGGTGTCTTGGTGGAGTTATATAAAGAACCCAACACCCATTGTATCATTTGAGAAAGTGAATAGAAAATCAGCCCTTTGAGGCACTTCCTCCATGGATTCATCCGCTCCTGGTGTCTCATCACTGGTAGGACTAGGGAAGCCAGAAGATATCCGCTATGCTGTCGGATTCCCCTTGGAATTCTTCGTCAACGAGATCGATCGGCGAAAGGTAACTTCCCACTCTGCTTACCTCTTGGCTTGAAGATTGTGAGGATTCATCACATGAGGTTGAAGACGCCAGCCGGTTGGCGAGCATAATGTGCTTGCCAACGCAGAATATGAAAGAAAAAGTATAGGTTCGTCGAGTTTTCGAACTCCGTCGAACCCGTGCAACTTTCTATAAAATCACTGCATGTATTGAAATAAAACTGATATATATTTTATATCCAAGAGAATACATACAAATAAATAATACGTGTAGATACCTATATCCAAACCCATTGACAAAAAATATACTAAGTAATTAAATTATACCAATTAAGAACATATTAACTGTTTGGTAATGTACTAAAAAGTGTTGCGAATGTACTACGTAAATAAAGTGAAATTTTTAATCTTCCTTTCTTGATTGTTAAAAATCGGTATTGCTCATATTTAAGCTCAATTCGTGTAATTCTTCATTAATAATTTACCCCTCCTCTTCAACAGTTGCTTGCATAATTATCAGATTCGTCAAAGAAATCGAATCAATTATTAACAACGATATTAATTTGCTCATACTCCGACATGAAAGCTTCATCGGAATCGCCTTTTATTATCCTTTCCTCGCTACTCATATAACTTTGAAGGTTTATCTTTAACACATTTAGATAACCATGATATTTTCTTTTCTTTGCAACACATGTAATATACATATACTTGAAGTGAAGCGAGAACGAATGGTTTAACCTACCAATATACTTCTTTAGGATAACATCAACCGAATTATGTCTCTTGTCGATCACTACCCTGATTCATATTGTACTTATCACGTAAAATGCATTTTATTTTAGATTATTGTATTCTACTTTCAAAACTTATTTCAAAACTTTTATACAATTGTGCATCCATTCTGTAGGTCTCATAATTTCCCGAAGAATATAAGTTCGATGTCAGACTACAATAGTAGGAAATTTTAAATGTTGGCCTAAACGTATTATATTATTAATAATAGATGATATAAGGATTGATTTTCTATTATCACTTGAATCCACCTATGAAGATGTAAACATATCTCTACGATGGTCATTGTTACATATAAGTCTTCTTTTGTTTTTTTTAATAAATTATCACTTGAACCCATCCATGAAGATTCAAAGACAGTTTTGAACAAATTTCGACAGCATTTCTCAGCACCCCTTCTATATACCTCATAATTCAACCATAATTGGATTCAATATAATGTCACAAAAGTGACATCGATGAAGTCAAGTTAAGATCAATTTATATAGTAGAGAGGAATAGGGATATGCTTCCAAAATATACCCAAGCATAAGTTTACATGTGAAAATAAACACCTTGTAGTTATGTTCGAATCTTCATGGGCCTCCTTGGTTCGAGAACTTTGAACTAAGAAAATCCAACAATTGTGTCATAGTATATGGACAACTTATATCTTAGATATGTAAGTGGTACTTAAGCTAGCTATAAGATGTTTGTACGATAATAAGTATTGGCCCTATATTTATGTGGATTGGCTTGTTCATGAAATGAAATGTAACTAAGTGATCCTAAAATCATGCCTAAGTGAAGTGTTTATCTATAATTATATATAATGTACCTGGAAAAACAAATATGTATTTATAAATATCAATATCCACAATCGTTAAACCGTGATATCGCATTTAAAGTGAGTCCAATAGTTTTGTGTAAAATGTGCTACACACCTCGTGGTATGCTGGCCATGCATCGCCCCATGTGGAATTGTGCAAGGTGTCTTATTTGTTTACTACGATTAAAAAATAGTTATCATCGTTTACCATATTAACTAATTAACAACAAATTAATGTGACATACAATCACATTTAAATTTTACATGATTAATATCATAAATATTTTGTAAAATAACTTCTTCTTAGTAAATTAATAAACATCCATGCACACTCTCTCTAACACGCACACACACTCTAACACACACCAGATCTCTCACACACACATACATGCACACTTTAACATACTTTCCAATTCACACATACTCTAGCACACACACATACACCACACGCACACAGATACACACTAATAGACTCTATAAAGTACACATTAAACTAATAAATGCACTAAAATATGCTAATGCACACTCTAAAACACAAGCACGTGTGCGCGCACGCGCACACACTCTCTCACTAAACTAACACACTCTCTAACAAACAAACACACACAACTATCGCTCGCTCTTTCTCCTATTCACAAACATTAATTATAATACACACAAATAGTGACATACCCACATGCTAACATACACCCTCTCTTTAACACACAAAGATACAAACACACACTATGTCACACACTTTCACACATACTAGCATGTACATACACACATATTAATGCACACACTAAGTAGTAGTGTAAGACAAGTCGAGTAAGGTAGATGAGGTCTAGTATGAGTAAGCCATAGTATCTTTTAGTTGTGATTTTGGGATAATGCTTGCATGTTCGTCAATATACACATGCACACGCACTAACATACATGCACAAATAGTAACATAAAGACTGATACGTACATAAATACTTAACTACCACAGTCACATTTACATTTAACACCTGACTATATGTCCATTAAAATTGTGAGAAATTTGGGATTTAGTCATATACACACACAAATATAAATAATAGAGGCACACAGGGTTTTGTTCGTAAAATTTACATAATATAGAATAAAATAAAAATGCAGTAAAGGGACTAAGTAGTAGTTATTGATCCGGGGGGAGGGGGCAATGTGCAACATCTCCAGAGGGGCACGTGCGCGACACATGCCCTCTGGTGGCAGGTGCCTTCTGTGAATAAGCGGAACTGTGAGGGTGTTTTCTCAAGTTATGGCAAACTCCAGGGGCCTTTGCGCAAGTTCACCCTCTAGGCATGTGGAACGCACGTGGGAGGGGGCCTTAGGCAGGTGACCCGGTGGAGGGCGAGGTGCAGGCCGGTGATCGGTGGGGCTGGTTGACGGTGCGAGACGAAGGAGCGGCGAAGCCTTTTGGAAGGTGGAGGTGCGGCTGGGTCGGTGCAAGCGTTTTCTATGGCTGGAGGGGCTCCAGCTACTGGCATTCGTGGAAGTTGTTGAGGAAGGCGACTCTTGGCTCCGACCAGGAGGTGGTGATGACGATGGTGGCAGAGTTGAAGGTGATTTCTGGAGTTGTCAGAGGCCTGAGGTGCTGCGAGGCCGATGTCGAGGATGAAGATGGTGAACCATCATGGTCGATGACATTGATGAAAATGATGTTGTTGGCTCAACAACCGAGGTCGGAGCAGTGGTGGAAGGTGATGAACGTAGTTGGCTCAATAGTCTAAGCTGGAGCAGAGGCACGTGCAGAGGCGCTGCAGCGAGGTGTCTTAACCTCAGATCTTGCCCAACCTTCAAGGGGGTTGTCATCGTCGGACTGCCCCTTTGAGTTGCGTGAATCGACAGATGAGGGTACAAGGATGCAGCGATGGTGATTAAATAGGAGGCGAGAGGTGCGTTGGGAAGAGGGTGGCAAGAATCGAGGGCCGAATCGTGGAGGAGATCGGAGATTGGTGGCATCGAACTGATGAGGAAGGATTGGAATATGCGAGGCTTGATTGGCGAGATCGTTGGGATCTGATAGAATTTGGGAGATGATTGGATCTTGACGAGATTCCGGGAAATGATCTGATAAGGAGTGGTTGCAGTCGTAGATGGAAGAACATGGACGGAGAACGGTGAGGGAGGCGGTCACATGCGAGAAGGGTGGAGGGCATCGGAGCTCCCGATTGGGAAAGTTGGGGGAGACAAGGGCAAGTACTGAGCACGTGCACAGGAGACGTGCACAGCACGTGCGGGGTCCTTTATTATTATTATTATTATTATTATTATTAAATTAACTATTTTTTTAAATTTTTATATAAAAATATATGAAAATAAAGGCCAAAATGGGTGACACCTTGCACCTCCAGGAGGTACCACATGCCAACCCTAGAAAATTCAAAAAAAATAAAATATAAAGAAAATCTAGAATAAATAGAAAACAACCTCGGATCGAAAAATTTTCTTCATAAAAATTTCTTGTCTCGATGAGATCTACAACTTTCATGAAGGGATCAAAACCAAAATCAGTTAATTGCACAAAATGATATTTTTGAGGTACTCTATGTATATAGAAAACCTTGCTTTTGGGGTTTTATAAAAATTTTTTTTAAACCAGATAAAAATTTGGAAAGAAAAACAAACCAACGATAAATATCTACACATTAATCTAAATTTTTGTATTTTTATTAATTAAGAAAAATAAGAAATAGATAAAATACGATAACTATAACTTTTGTACAAACTGTTAGTGAAGACTCGGACTTGGTTAATTTCTTTGATTTCAAGCTCATTTTGGATTTATTTTTTACGCATTTTAATAAAATTTTTACAAAAAATAAATGAAAAAGAAATAAAATAAAAAGAGTTAAGTATATACATAAAATAATAGGTCAAAAACCACTAAATACAGAATGTACAAAAGAGGCTCAAAACCCAACTTTCACATACGTGCTCCGATTCACTTGAACTTGATCTTGTTTTGAAGGTAATTGAATGTACATTAGTTCAAAAGTGAGTAGGATCAAATTAAGCACTAGATGAGGAAGATATTAGCATTTTCATTCGGAAATCCTGTAATTAGGTTTTGAGTTTATGGTCCATTTATTTAGTTAGTAAGTTTTTTGTATTTTTCGTTTATTGTTGTTAGTCATATGTACACAGTGTCGGTGATTTCAGGTCATTTAGAGTTAGCATGAATTAGTTAAAAATCAAAGAAGTGGGGCTATTTTACAGGTCAATTGGGTTGGGATTTTTGACTTCTTATTATATGCAATAATGAGTGATACAATGTAATTATTATTAATACATGCATGAATTCTAATTATGCAATATAGATGAAGAAATGCATGTGAATTTTGGACATTTGAGCTTAATTAGTCATTTTTAGGGTCATCACCCCTCCCCTCCTCCACCGTCAACCTCCTCTCCGTTGTCAACTAAGTCTTCAAGAATTTTTAATCTGCATATGACACCCTTGACACCTGCATCGACGTGCATTAAATACATTGGTAGTGAGGAGAGTTTCTTAGGATGGCGTGCTCGGTGGAGGAGCGGATGGCGATGAGGGCAGAGAACTCAAGGGTGGTTACGGGTATGGCAAAGGGGAGGATGAGGAGGATGAAGGAGGAGGGAGGAAAGGGTAGCGACACAGATATAATAACATTCTTTTTAATAATACTTTGGTGTGTGTAATTCATGATTTACTTCGTCTAATAGATGTCCAAACTAATAAAATGCCATAGCTGTTAATAGTGCGGAAAGATAGATGTGCAAATGATATTATAAAAAAGAAAGGAATATAACTGTAATGACTGAATCTCAGAGGAGTGAAACTATAAAAAAATCCCTTTCCTCTGAATTCTTGACCCACCAGCAATAATCAGACATCACATTATGTTTCTAGCCTACAGGAAGTAACATATGCAAGTAGGGATGCAAACGATTACGGATATATCCATATCTGATCCGTCACCGTATCCGTTTTATATAGATTTTGACATCCATATTCGTATTCGTTTTAAAACGGATACGGATATGGATATCGTTTTGATATCTGCAAACATCCGTATCCGTATTCGTATATCCGTTTTCTTATATAAACATAGTCATAGATTTATTTTTAACCCTTTATAATATAATTCTCTACATCCTTTTACCATATTTATATAATTTTTATGATATAAACACATTTAGTAAATTAATACATATGTTTTCCATCGAATTCTTATATATTTAAATCGATTCTATAGAGTATTTCTACCATTACTCATGTGCGATCAATATCCATTTTACATCCGTATCCGTTTTTAAGAATATGGTAAGATAGTTTTAATATCCGTATCCGCATCCGCATTCGTATTAAAAAATGGATAAGGATAGGGTAATACGTATATTCGTATCCGACTGTTTGCAGCCCTATATGCAAGAGGAAAACGAGATGAGAAATGAGCAGGACAAGGGATTCACCACCAATGCTCTCCTTCTAGTTTCGCATCGCCAATTTTTTTTCCTTTTATGTCCAGAGGGTTGGTCAGGTCGGGCCAAACCCGGCCCATTATAATTAGGTTGAGCTAGAAAAATGGATGTTGATCCTGCCCTAAATTCTGATAAGTTAAATGGGTTATTGGGTTTGGGTACCGTAGCCCACCCATTACTTATCCCTACTTAGCACCCACAAATTTTCCTTTAAAGAGAGGTAACATAATCATCTCGTCGCCTCCGTCCTGTAAACAGAGCCCCACCAACAGAACGCAAGGCTTCCTTCCCTCCACACCAGTCCCTCCCTCACCAATGCCGCCCACTGCTGAGCCAAACATCCCCCTCCCGAATCCCCCACTTGCCCCTTCCCTTATTCCCAATGGCCTCTGCAAGAAGAAGGCGCCCGTCAAGTGCAACCCCCACCTCTCTGAGCACAAGGCCTCCATACGCGGCGTCGTGGCGGAGCTACTCGCCTGCGCTAACCCGGACAAGCCCGTCATCTCTCTCGGCGTCGGGGACGCCTCGGCGTTCGATTGCTTCCGCTTTGGGAGAGACGCGTCGAGATCCGTTGTGGATTGCGCGGCCTCTGGGAGGTTCGACGGCTACGCTCCGCCGTTGGGCTTTCCCTTCGCCCGCCGGTACGCCCTGTTCTCTCTCGAAGGATATCTATTCTGTCCATTAGCTCTGTATTTTATTTAGTTTCTGCTCCTGAGACCCCCAGCCACTCACCACCGGAGTTGGCGACGGTGTCCCCAATCCGGATTTGGGGAATTTTGCAAGTTTGTGCCTTTCATTTCTAATCTAATTCCGATTTGGCGATTTGATTCTAGGACCAGTTTGTCCAAACTTTGAATCTGCAATAGTAAATATTCATAATAGCCCACCAAAACGAGCGGCTATGGTTACTGTTGGCCGTATGTGGTCTGTGGTGTCTGTTAGGCTGGGAGGGTAATTTAAATTAGAGGTGGCAGAATAGAAGGGAATTATTATTATTATTATTATTATTATTATTATTATTATTATTATTATTATTATTATTATGCATGGACGTGTAAGAGAGGGAAAACACAAGGTAGTCAGTCATACTAAGTGCATGCCAAGTAGCGTGTTCTCTGTCCGCTCATTCATATTCAACTTCCCTTAAGGAAGAAAGCGAACAATTCAGAAAAGGAATATTTATCTCTATAATTCTGAGTAATTTCGTAATTATTCCGGAAACCCTTCATAATTATGAATTACACCTATTAAATGCTCTGATTTACACATATAACCTTCCGTTAGTTTTGTTCATTAACTCAACCATGTGAGTGAGTTAATCTAACCGATATGCGATCTAACGGCTACGATTAATCCAAAGAAAAAAAAAGAAAAAGACATGCAGGAGGCATTACACCAGGCAGGTGGCTTGCAGGTGGAGGGGGGTTGGGTGGCAACAGGCGGAAGGGACGGGACGAGACAACCAACGGAGGTTGCAGGTGGAGGTGGGGTTGCAAGTACATGCGCACGTGGGGCGAGCTGGCAGGGCGACCGGCAGGGCTCACTAGATGGGGTTGCAGCCTTGCAGGTGCAGGCACGCGTGGGAGGTGGGGGCAGGGGTGTGCGGGGGGCGGTGGAGGTGGGGTTGCAGGTGCAAGCAATGCAGGGGGAGGGGGTGTTGTAGGTGCAAGCGTGTACGTGGGGGCGAGGGGGTGGAGGTGTCTTACATGCACGCGATGTGGAGGGGAGGCGGTGGAGTGGGGTTGCAGGGGCAGGCACGCGTGGGGGGGAGGGGGTGGAGGTTTCACAGGTGCAAGCGCGCGTGGGAACAATGCAAGCAACGCGAGGGGGGGGGGGTTGCGGGAGCTTACAACTGGAGGGGGTGGGTGGTGACGGGCGGGGACGATGCAGGCGACACGAGGGGAGGGGGGGTTGCAGGGCTTGCAATCGGAGGGGGGTGTGTGGCGACAGATGGGATGTGCAGGAGGCTGCGGAAGGGGAGCTTTCAAGCAGGAGGTGGTGGCTTGTAGGAGGCTGGAGGGGGGGCTTGCTGGCGTGCTGGGGGAGGGGCTTCCACTTGGAAGGCGGCGAAGGACAGGGTGGGGTTGGACCCAGGGAGGGGCGAGGCTTGCAGGCGCGGAAGGCGAGGGGAGGAGGAGGTGGTCGGTAGGAAGGGGAGGTCGGTGAGGACATCGACTGGGCGGAGGGGGGGGGGTTTCCTGGCCGAAGGAGTTGGAGGTTAGCGTGGTGGGATTGCTAGTTGGAGGAGGAAGGGATCCATTCGTAAATAATAGAAATTTAAAGGATTTAAAATGTAAAATACTTGACGGATACCATCATATTTAACGAAAAATTAGATGGAAGTTAACACGGGATCATGAGTGTAAGAATTAAATACTATTCAAGGTCTTGAGTGTAATTCATGATTATGAAGGGTTCCTGAGGTAATCACGAAATTACTCAAATTAGTCAGGATTATAGGTGTAAATATCCCTTTAGAAAAATATAACTCTTTGTCTTCGGAAGTGAGATCCATGTGCCTTGCATTTTTTTATGACTTTTTTCTGGTGCTTGAGAAAAAGATGTTAATTCAAAGCTAGATAAGATAATGCATTACGTTGATGTAGTTTAACATCTCGGGTTTAGGTCCATAATCTGTTGTTGCAAAAAATTATCTTGAGAACTGTTAGGCTTGAGTCCAAATGTACCCGTTGACAACCACCCAAAATGCTTAAATCCAAGTTGTCATGTAGTAATCCCCACCACTTATAACCTATGTATTTTGATCCTGTAAAATGCTTCACACAACTTATCGTTCGATATGACGGAGTGGGAGGAAAAGGAAAAAAGAATGTATTTGCAAAATAGAGTTAGGTTGGACAATATTACCTTGGTATTTTGAGGAAAACAAGCTGATAAAAGAGAAGTTAGATTGTAAGTATTGGTTATGTTTGGCATGCTCAGATTATTTTCTCTCTAGGGGCAATGGTTAGAGAGTTATCCCTACAAATCTTCACTTCACCGGAAGTGTTTGTTCAGTTTAAAACAAATAGAAAGAAAATAATCCCCCAAAAAACAAAAGAAAAAGCTAATATAGAACTTTGGCATGACCTTTGCAACATGCCCATGAAATGGATGTCTTCACTTAGGTTCCTTATTTTTACACTTAGAAAATGAAATTAAAAATCTGTTGGACTTCCCAAAATTTTGTTTTTCTGGTTCCAATAAGTATAGGAAATAAAAAGTGACAAGAGATAAGTGATTAATGAGGCTTATTCATTGTACATGTTATATTGTTTTGAGATATTTTTTAGTAGTAGTGGGATTCGAATCTTGGTCCTTTAAATTGGGAGCCATTATTTCTACCACCAAACCATTAGAAGTTCCCTATAGATTTGAGAGATTATAAAGGAATAAATATTATAGAAAGAGACGTAATATTTCAATTATGATGTGACTGCTTCATTCCATGGTTGGTAATTCTGGAATAAGATCCATTACTACTAGATGAAGAGTTCCAAAGTAAATGTCTAAACCTTTTATTTCATATGCAATACCATAAAATACATAGTTCTATCTGATAGAAATACTATAAGCATGGAGAAATCCATAAAGTCCGTTTTCGTTCATCCAACTAAAATAAATTTTTATCTTCTATTTTTCATTTTTCATTTTAATCTCTTTTCAATTTTAATAAAAGTGTAGAAAAATGGAAACACTAATCGCCAGATCCTCATGCCATTCCTTTAGGTGCAATACCTCTTCATGCCTTGCCATGTGATAGAAAGTGATGTAGCTTAAAGATTCATTCCAATTTTATTAATCTCAAATCTTATTGAAATAAATTATAAATATCGAATATCATACTATTATATTTCTAACGTTCATGTACAACTTTGCAATACATATGTTAAGCAAGGAATTTTGTGTAATTTACTTTTATGTTAAAATTTTAGGATATTTTTCAAATTGTCCTCGGCTTTTCTTACTTATATTATCCACCTTCTTCAGCTCTTGTACACCTCCTCGGTTCCAACCATCTCCCCCGATGATTACTCACCTTAATGTCTTTCCCTATAAGCAACACAATGTATTTATCTTTTCCTACAAAGAATGTGATTTTGCATACTAACTGAGAGATTGTAGTTGTCGTTGAACTCCCTCAAAAGGCCTCATATACTCCTACATTATGTTAAAACCTCCAACTTCCTTTTTGTATTTTGGAATGAATTGTGTTGCAAGAGATTCTCTTGTTGGTTGTGTTTAAGACACATGTCCTCTTAACTTCTTCGCCTTCTTTGACAGTTCTGGCCATATTCACAATCTTCGCCCTTGTGATCCACGTAGCTCTTCCCAGCTCTCCAATCAAGGTGTTATAGAGGAATAAGAGTGGGGAGGAGGAGGAGAATGGGAAAGTAGGGTAAGGAGGATTATAGTTAGAGAATGGAAAAGGAGGAGGAAAGGGAGATAGACTTTGTAGGTTTAATATTTAACTTTGAGCATCACTGTCATAGAAGTATAAATTGTAAAATGGTGCAAGTTCACATAGGTGCCTCTTGAACTCTAAGAATTATTGAATATGCATGTGATATACAAATAAAAAAGGGTTTTTATCAGTTATGCTCATCTGAGATATTGCAATATCAGTTATGCGGCTTATGCCCCTTCCTTTTTTGGAATATCAGTTGTGCCCCTGACTTCTTGTCGTTCTATCACTTGTGCCCTCTGTTACTTTAACCGTCAATAAGTTGAACTTAACCATGGTTTGAAATGATTTTTTCAAACCATGGTAAGGTTAAGAGGGGCATAACAGTCCAAACACTAGGTGTCTCCTTGGGTATCTCCAATAGACCTACCCTTGTCTCCTACCGCCAACCCTTCCCCACACTACATAACCCATATCCCCTCCACTGTTGGACCAACTCCATCTCTGCAACCTCCTCTGATCCTCCAGGAACCCAACTCCCTTCTTTCACAAGAATCATCTTCATGATTCTAACCTCCAACCTAATCGTTCTTCCCCAAACGATAGTGCCAACCAAGTCGAGATCCCATCTCTTATCTTCTCCGGATGAAGCCCCAGAGCCATATGACTCCTTCTGACCCTCTTGTTTCCAATCCCCTGTAACAAACCAGTAAACCAAACATGTATACCCTCATGCCTCTACTTGATCTCTACCTATTTAAACCCACTTTCGAACACAAGACCGATCATCTACATGACCGATCATCTAGAGCCATCAAACTTCTCTCAGGACCTCTGAATAGCACAAGCAACCATCTTCAATGAGAACCTTCCCCGAAGAACGAAGCTACTCCGCTAGTCGCCCGAGCTCGAAGAAGAAAAAGGGACATGGATGTGAGACAAAAGGCGTATTTTTGTTTTTTTTTTCATTTCTTGCTAGGATGATGGATAGGGTTGGGTATTGATGTGAGGGTGAGAGAATTGAAGAAGATGCTCTCGGGTTTAAATATTACTTGAGTTCCTCATACTTGCTGTGAGTGTCAGAGAATTGACGAAGATGCTCCTCGGTTCAGATATTACTTGGGTTGCTCGTACTTGTGATTTTTGTCTACAGAGCAGCTTGAGTATGAAGGCAGAGGTGGAGGAGGGGGTGATGGAGGAAGGTGGAAAGGAGGAGGAAAGACCTCTTTGGTTTTTTTAAATTTAATTCCCCTTCTCTCGCATTGGGGATGGACGGTAACTAACGTGAGTGGCACAAGTGATAAAACGGAAAGTAGTCGGGGGTGCAACTGATATTCCAAAAAAGAGAGGAACATAACTGATATTGCAATATCTCAGAGGGGAGCAACTGATAAAAACCCAATAAAAAATGTAGATACTCTATTTAATAACATGAACTCAAATTTCCACAAAATTCTATCGAATTTTTGTGAAATTTCTATTTCTCTAGGTCAGTGAAATCGAAATGCTACCTTATATCCCTTTTCTCAGGATTTCAACGAAATATCGACGAAATGTCAACGAAATTCCAAAGAAATTGCCTATCGTTTTGACAAAACAAGATAAATAAGGGACTCTACTCCTTGTTTCATCGAAGTTTGCCTATACCAATGGTTTTTCACCTATTTCCTCGTTGATGTGTTGAATTTGTAGATAGTTTATATTGTTTGAAAAAGTTTCTAAAATTATAGGTCTAAAAATCCAAACTAAATCAGTTATAAATAAGTTTCAAGTGCTAAATTCAACTTTTAACTAAAGAGCTTTATTTTTCTCTTTCTTTATTTTGATACACGCATGTATGCGTACGCATATACACATTGCATGTGCCACCTCATTCTTGTTGAAGAGGTGATTATTATGGCTTTTACTTCTAGTTTACTATCTAGTGCTGACTCTAGGCAAGATGTTGCTTATGTATCAACATGTGTAGTGATTATGATGATAATACTATTTAAAAACTTTTATTTCCACTTTCATTAAAGAAATAATCGTGTGTTTCTATTCTATTCATTGATTTAGGAACATTAGCAACTTTTTTTTCAAAAAAATCGAGTTAAAAGTCATTTTCAATATTTCCGACGATTTCAACAAAATTTCAACGAAATTCTTTGAAATTTATCTTTCTGGACTTAACAAAATAAAACTGAAATTTGAAAAATAAGACTTTGTTTAATACTGTGACGTGATTTATGTATGTATTTGTTAGATTCTCTTTGGATTATCTTATTACTTTAATGTGATTTGTGTATGTATTTGTTAGATTCTTGGGTCAAAATTTGAGTACAACGTAAATGGATTAAAGATTTACCATAGTCTAACCAATTTCACTCCATAACAATTCTACGGGCGTGAGACGTCTAAGACGGACTGTTTGATAATAGAGACGGAAGAAACGCGCGTAGTTGGAAGAAATCGAAGAAGTAATCCAACTACATTATCTCACTATACAAGGAAAATGACAAGAAGGCTAAAGATATGGAGAATTTAACGAGATCGTTGTCGCTTTCTAACGTGGGAAACTTATATTCAAAAGAGTTTTTTTTGTAAGTAAAGACAAAGACCACTGGTGTTACACCTCACGTGGAGATGCTCCATCTAAGACCAAATATTTGACCATAGAGGGATGCGAGACACAAGAATGTAAACTAATAAAAAATCGGGATTTTTACTCGGCAGATTCTATATACTTGGCCAATTACCCCTCGACTTTTGAAACAATCTAATTCTCTTTTGATTTCATAAACTTGTTCCGTCTTACCCCACAGACCCTACCATCATCTTTAACTTTATTGGAGTCAATTACTTGAGTTAAATTTGAGTTAATCAAACCAAAGAAAATCAACTATGGATCTTCAATCTCCCTCGCTCCTTCTTTCTCGGACCAGGCATCCATCATGACGGCATTTTTTTTACAAATACGAATATACTTTCCCCCTCAATTCAATATCACCACACCTCGCGCAGCTTCACATCAATGGCTCCATCTCTCCTCCTCATACTTCTCGTCTGCCTTGCCCTGCATTCCTCCTCTGCAACAGATCGTCTCAGGCCCGGAGAATCCATTGTCTCCAAATAGACGTTGTTGTCTAGCAGCGGTAGCTTCGTGCTTGGTTTCTTCTCCCTATCCGACTCCACCTCCGCAAGCCCTTACAGCTTCCAAATCCGCAAGAGTAAAAAATGGAGACTTAGGGAGCAAGTCCGTGGATTTGGCCTCTAATCTTAGTGGTTGTGTCCTCACTCACTCTGTTTGGGGGTAAGTACCTGTGTTCAAGGATTGGGTTGTTTTCCCGAATACAACTTTAGTTTTTATGTAATTTTTTTGTTCAAAGTTATATTAGCAGTCCTGATTTTAAGTTGGTTGCCACTTGTAAATTAATCCACTGCTTAGCATGCCTATCGATAGTCTCAATTCCTTAATTTCCTAAGTTTCAAAACAGAGGAATGATATCGAAAAAGCCAATGCAAAATCGAAAATAATGATAAATGTCAAGTTAGGAAACTTATAGTGCTTCCCATCTCTTTACATGTAGGATGCAAAACAAAATTAAAAATTTAAATTATATGCAAATGCAATCGATTAAGCCACACCTAGCAGGAACTTCTATTAGGTGGTAAGAAGTTGAATTTAATTTGACTAAGTAGAATGTTCTAAGGTGCGTATTAAGTGAAGTGTAGTCTTAAATTAAACGACCACAAGTAAATGGAATTTGACCTTTATAAAAGCTCTAAAAGTCATGAGTGCAGGCGATGAATCTCCATCTATCATCTTTATTCTCTCATTTTGGTCTTAAATCCCTAGTTAAATGCATCTAAATAGAATTAAATTGCATTAATAACACTCAGTAATTATATTGTAAATATTGTATAAAATATTATATTTAATGTCAAAATAAAAGAATAAAAAGAAAAAGAATGAAGTGTCAAAGACACTGAGTGACTCTAAACCCTAAGATCTAGTTATCATGATGACTTGGTTGACAAGAAATAAAGCATAGAGAGATAAGGGACTTTAAATGCATAAAACCTTAATTTTAATTCTTCAATAAATGCATTTTGGTACATATTTTATTCTTTATTATTTATACCTCAAATCAATAATTTTTGAACATAAAACCTGTACATAAGTATCTAAAGAAATATACAAAATTTATTTCACTTAAAAATAATCCACAATATGCCTCAGACACGCAGAATAAAAGGCCACAAAGAAAACTTCCCAGAGATGTATCTTCTCCATACAAACTCAAAATTCACCAAACTCACCTTTGTTATTCATAAAATTAAATTATCTATTTAATGAAGATAATTTCATTCCATTTGGAATTAAGGAGCAAAAGTTAGGATTTGGGCCCTTATTGTGCAATATCCATGTATATAATATTCGATATATTTATTTTTATATTTTTTAGGTTCCTTATATTTTTATAAATTTGTAGTTATTATTTTAAATACATGTGCATACTAAAATTAGAATAAAACAATTTAAATTACATTAAAATAAATAATGTATTGTAACAATATAGGTAAACATACTTATAATATACCTATATACTAGGTATATGTAATTATAATAATACACAATGAAACTAAAAAAAGTACAAAAAATACCTAAATGTGTATTTAAATAACTTATAAATATATAAATGGTGTTTATAAAATAATAAAATCTAAATTGCAAATTAAAAATAAAATACGCTAAATATAGGTAAATATACCAAGTAGAAAATAAAAACTAATAAATTAGTTTTGTAAAAATAAATAAAAATTATAATAAAATACTACGTAAAATAATGAATGTTCGTCATGTTTTGGAAAAAAAATAATAAAATCATTTACCCTTTTAATTTGAATTAATAAGTATTTTTAACCTATTTTGTCACCTAGCGGCCTATGTGGCCCAATAGGGGACCGATCTTGGTTGACCCGCCGGTCAACTGGCCCCTTACTCTTGTAGGTTGTCAGACCCGATCGCCGTTCCTTGCACCGAATCAACTCGGCTCCTTTATCGATTTTGCTCCTCGATCAATGATCTTTCACGCCATCGTCTTTCCTCGGTCGATGTTGCCCTGCATCGAGCTGCGGTCTTGGTCAAAGCACACCATATACAAATAAACATGTTCCAACCTCGAAATCCCCAAACTTAATCGTGTCCGAGCTTGTTGGTGACAGCAGCGGCCTCGTCGGAGCCTTTTGTGTAGAGGAAGAGGATCGGAGCTAGCGATCTGAGCTCATTGGAGTAGCTCAGACAGAGCTCCACCTTGGCTCCCTATTCCGTAGGTAGAGTCCTAGTTCTTTCTGTCCTTTCCATTCCTAGCATTCCTGCATTGAAACATAGTTTAGGTTTTAGTTTCATGTAATTTCTTCTTTTATTTCGTAAAATCCAAAGAACGAAGTTAACCAGAGCTCGAGCTTCGACCATTGTTTCTCGCCATCATAGCTCTGTTCCGACCCACCTAACCACCACATATCCTTTCCCTATCATTTTCTACATCCCACACTCCCTCATTGTCTCTGGTAGAGATTCGATTAGAAGATGAGGTCTCACTCTTCCGCTGTCTGCTAGAGACCTCCGCCACACTTCATTTCGCCCATTTATGCATCAAATCATGCCGCGAACCTTCACCTCTTTGCTTCCAAGCTAACCTTGCAGGTTTCAGAGCTTGAAGACCCCTTCTGGGTCAATTTTTGCTAAGTCGGAGGTTCGCCAACAACTCCACCTTCCTCGACCGTCCAGGACCCCACTGATGGATCCTAGACTCTTCTGAGCTACCCAGCCGATGTGAGACACCTGCATCCTTCTTTTGCACCACCAACGAGCCTCCCAGATGCTCGGAGTTGACCAGGAGGTCAGATTGAACTTCACCCAACTAGGTGTTCTTCTCTGTTCTTCCTGGTGGTCTCTTAGCCATCCGATCAAGTCTTTCCTCCATGTGTTATAGTCGTCGTTGGATCAAGGAGCCATTAGTCGTTATATCTCCACTGGAGATCTAATCCAAGCGAAGCGTCATCGGTCTTTAGTGTGGTGACACGTAACAACTGGGAGCGCCTCGATCGCTGATCAACGTCTCGAGGGGTATTTTATATCGCCACCCTTCATTTTTGTATTCTAATTTTGGTCTACAAACATTTAGTTGTAATTCAAACGGTTTTGTAATATTTGCATTAAAAGCCTCGTATTTATTTTATTTCCATTCAAGTCCAATCCACGTCACCTAACGTACACCCACGCGTGAGGGGGCGAGACATTTTGCAGAGGACCCCCTACGAGTTTTTGTTATTATTCAGTCTAGAGATTTTGTATTGTAGTGTTAAATTTTTGGGGAAAATAGCAAGTGAAGCATGTACCTATTTATTTTAAATATACCCGTGTTGGGCATATTTAATTGCATGTTTCTTGGATTTTGCATATATGCCATTGGACTTTTAAAATGCATTCTAGAATTCAATTAATATTTGTTTAAATTATATTTAGGTCCCTACCAAATCACTTAATCTATTTATTGTATTTGCATTATTAAAAATAGTATTTTACCCCCCAAAATTGTAGAAAAATTATTTTAAGCACCTGGGATTATATTAAATCACACATAATTTTCATGGTACATTTAAAAGTATTTTCCTGTTTTAAAACACAAAAATAACGCATTTTCTCCTATTTGTATTTAAAAAATGCAAAAAAGATAAAAATGTTTTGAAAAATTCCCAAAAATTAGACTATATATTATTGTATTTTGCAATTCCAGACCAAAAATCACTGCAAATTACAAAAGAACGACATTAAAAGTTGAAAACACCTAAAACCTTATAAAAATTATTAAAAACTATATAAAAATCCAAAAACAATCATTTCTATTTCTAAATTCTATTATATTATATGTTTTATAGTAAAAAAGTTTTGAAAAATTTTGAGACAACTATCTATTTTTAAATTTCAAAACAATTTGGTCTATTATTTTTTCACTATTTTGACCTTTTAAATCAATTAAAAACACAAAACAATTAGCAAAAATTGTGAGAAAATTACCAAAATAGCGAAATTTGTAAAAAAGATAAAAAATCTTATTTTGCATTTTTTGACTATATATAGTTGTATATATAAATAGAATAATATATATAGTTTATATATATAGACTATTTTTATATATTACTTATTATTACTATTATTTATAAATTCATATAAACATCTAGAAACCCCTAAAATAAAAAGGATCATTGTTTAAGGTATTTTTCTATTTTTTTCTATATCTTATATATTTATATCCTATATAGTTATCATATTACACATATTATCTACATATACTTATTTATCTACTTAATACTCATTAAAGTGGAAAAGAAAACTAAAAATATAAAAATATAAAAAGAAATAAAATTTTTAAAAATTTAAAGAGTATAAATTTAAAATCCATAAAAATTAGAAAATATTAGAAACCCGCAAAAGTGAAAAATACCTATGAAACAAACAAAAATATTTCTTGATTTTTCTATTGATTATCATTTTTGTGACTATTCTCATTGCTCCATTGTGGTTCGACCCCTACACTTGCGTACTATACATACTATTTTGTAGGGTATGATAAAATTTATCTCACATTTATTATTTGATCATTATTATGGGTTAAATTTTGATGCATTAGATTGTGGAGATCTGAGAGCTGAGAGAGCGGTTAATACAACGATTGTCAGATCCGACTTGTTGGGCACAACAGACCCTCCAAGACCGGATGTTAGGATCCCTCTCACGATCTTTGCGATCATCAACAGGTCTAACCTATGAGCCACTCAAGTCGAGCTCCATCCTCAACATGAGAATGAAACAAGTCTCGACATACCACGCGAATAAAAGTGTTCAAATTCATGTACAAGCGCAAGATCGCAAACATGAATCGATGTAAATATGTAATTATTACAAATAATTACATAAAATTAAATAAAATGCAGAAATTAAATCCTAATGTCTCTATGATGAACTCAAATTCCACCTCTTTAATTATCTAAAATTGTCGTAGTGCATGAGGTAGATTTCGGTCGTGCAAAGACCGCACCTTCAACTATGTGGAAGTTATTTTTACTTGGCAAGCATACCAAGGTCGAACACATGGACATGAGCCTCTTTCTATATTTATCAAAATTTATTATTTTTATTAATGAGTGATTATTTTCTGGCTCCAGGTCTTCATGTAGATGTAATATACTATGCAGTGCAGATGAAATAATGTGATGAATGAAGTATGAATTTTTATTTGATTTTTAAATGCAATTAGAGGAGATGCAAGATGAATGTCATGCCAACATATAAATGATATACAAATATGCTATGAAAAGTTCAAGTCAATGAGCACAAATGGTGATTTAATTTCAGAGGCAAATCAAGCGTCAAAATCAAGACAAGTATCTCCTAATGGAATGGATTTACAGAGCAAGAGATACTATATGTCTGCAAAATTCATCACATTTAGTTTAGTGTCAAATTAGGAAATTAATGCTATTAGATAGAGGGTGAAACAAGCAACAAAATGAAACTGAAATTACTCAAATTGGACTTAATATGCTCAAGTTATGCTAAAACAATGCAAGGGCATAAATGTAATAAAAATGAGAGAGAAAATAAAGATAAATATTGCAATAGGTTACTAGAGGGATCCATTTGCAAATACCAAAACCCGAAAGGTCCCTTCTGTAAATTATCCATTGTGTGTAGAGACCTTTTTGCGATTTCATAAAGTTACAAGGGCCTCCCTATAAAATACCTAGACACATACGTAAGGCATGCGCCTGAGGGACCTAAATGTAATATTAGAAAACCCGAGGGTCTTTAGTGAAAATTACTCAGCCCCTCACGTACAGAGCATATAAGGGGGCCAGGCTCCGGAGGCGCTTCGGCTTTGGGCCATGTGGCTTCGTCTCGAGCTTCAACTCATGGCTCGGTATACCCGAGCCTGTAGGCTTGGTCATCCGAGCCTACAGGTCAAGACGGGGCGACATGGCTCCATCAGGGCCATTGGATGGCCGCCGAGAGGCGCCATCCTACGGCACCTGTGCTTCTCCTCCGCCTAGGGAGCATCGACGCAAACGAGGCTCCAGCGAGCTCGTAGAGCCCGTCTGTGCTCCTCCACGACCGTAGATGGTCTCTGGTCCTCTGGCGAAGATTGCTGACGAGAGGGGGAAGCGCTAGGGTATGTGTAGGTGGCAATCGACGTCACCACGTCGGAGATGGAGGTCGAGACCGAAGATGAGGTGTGCGCTCCGACCATTGAAGTGATTAAGACCTTCAAGGGTTAGATGATAGCTAAGCGTGCGTGCGTGAGAGTTGTGAGGTGCAGTGGAGGCTTGATCAGAGCGGAGAAAGGGAGGTCCAATTCTTCTCCAGCGAAGAAGAGAAGCAGGGGGTGAAGGTGGTAGAGGTTTCGGAGGACGAAGGTAGGTGAACGGTGGGGTTCGCGTGGATGCTGGTATCGGGGCGAAGCTCGGAGGATAGTCAATGGGCAGTACAGTCGATTGTAGGTGGTGAATTAAATTGGAGAAGAATGACGAATAATTACTTAGAGATCGAAGATGAAATTGGGAGAAGGAGATTGGCTTGGGCTGGGCTTCGGGGGAAGCCCAGGTCGTCGCACATGCTGGGCAGCCGGTCCGGCGAGCTCATCGGTGGTTGAGCACCATTGCTTGGCCATGGCGGCCAGGGATCACACATGGAGGGTTGACATAATCGTCGCTACGATTCAACCTCCTCCTATCACAAGGAGGAGAAGAAGGGCTAGGACGGGCTTCGTGGAATGGTGGATGACTGTAGAAGGAGGAGGAGGGGGGTATTTGTAGGAGGGGCTCGACCGTTTCAGGTGGAGGGAGAGGCATTTTATAACGATCGATTGATGGTGCGAGAAGGCTGAGGGTTTAATGGTTGGGCGAGGGTGAGGAGAGTGATGGCTACATAGGGAGCAGTTTAGGTTAAGAAGAGGACGAATGAGGTGACCTCCAAAAATAGAAGGGGGTGGTGGAGTCGCGAGATGTAATGGTCGGGGAGGGGGAGGCGACTGAGGTGGGAGATGAGTTCCTAACCGTTGGATCAGGGGATCCAACGACTAAGGTGAGGCCGCAAACGGAGGGTTGAGATTAGATCATTAGTTCTGATCTAGCGGTGGTTAGTAGAGCGGGAACATATGGACCAGATGGAGGCTAAGCGTGATCAAGGGAAGAGATGGAGTGGATGATGTGGAGCAAAGAGAGGCGTTGGACAGGAGTGCGATCGTGTTGTCTAGAAGAGAGCGGGAGGGTGTGGCTCAGATTGGATCTGGGGGTGAAGATCAACGGTGGGGAAATGAATGACCAGAATAGAAGCGGGTTAGGGAAGATCTTACAGTCCAGAAGAAGGACGGGTGGCGAGAGGAGGAGTAGGCCACGTGGGCGGCCTCGAGGGCGCCACGTGGTTGCACCAGAAAATTCAGAAAATACAAAAATAAAGAAAAAACCAAACGAAATAATAGGAGGTCGAACTGAAAAAAAGTCAAAACATGAAAGTTGTAGATCTCGATGAGATCTACAAGTTTTATGTTAGACAAAAAGTCAAAAGAGATCATGTGTACAAAGATGAATTTTGGGGGGCATTTCTAACGGTTAAAAACACATTTTTTGTAGTTTTGATATTTTTTGTATTTTTATTTCTTGTAAAAGCCAAAATAATTAGAGACAATAATTAATATAATTTTTATGTGTTTTTAATAAAATATAAAATAAAGAAGTAGGTTAGTTAAATACAATAAATAGAGCAAACTTTTAGTGGTATTTACAGAATATACATAATATAATACAAGTTAGTATTAGTGATTTAATTGCGATTTTTATTGAATTGTTTAAGCTTGGGGATTAATAATTAGATTTTAGCATGATGAACTTGAGATTCATCATACCCATATACTTACACTATGCTCGTCCTCGAGCATCTAAAGAATGTAGGAGTCGGATTAATTCCTGACAATGTATGTGAGATTTCAAGGCTCAATTTGTCGAAGACCCCGAATTTTAGTGATGCTAAAATTCTGGGCTCAGCCATGCTGTAATTAAAAGGAATCCAACTTCTCTAATTATCAGACTCCTTCATTCTTTAGTGTACTGCAATCATGAGAGTCGAGTCAAGACATCACCAAAGTTTCAGTTTAGGAGACTCTCCTCTAGACCTAATCCTCAACACTTGGGAATAAGTCTAACTTCAGTCAACCGTCTCATTAGTTCGTTAGACTTGAAAGTGTAGATGGATGACCAATTGATGGAGGGCATAGGAGTGTGTCTATTTTTCTCTTCCTCACATTAGAACAAGGGGCCTCTCGAGTGCCTTATTACTCAACACGTGTATATATTTTATTTTGTTGATCAGTGTGTCCGTCAAGAGAATTTGGAGTCGTATGTACTTGTTTTCTGGGAGTACACCAGGGTATGTCTCTTTTGAGTATCTAAGATATCTTCGACATCCAGACTTGTATCACTATACGATGTAGACTTTTATGATGTTAGCTCGACTCCTTGGTCCTAATTGCGTTTGGTCCAAGAGGATACTTTGAAAATGGTTGGGAGCGCTTGTCTTTGGTGGAAGCTCTATGTAATTTGACTTTGAAGGATAGAGATTTTCTTTGAATATTCTCTCTTTTCTTTTCTTTTTGGCTAGCTCCACTGCTTTTACCAAGAGTTGACGCACACTAATCAACAATTAATTATGTTTCATCACACCTTGGCACATAGGCAGATATCAAAGATAACATGTAAACTTGTTCACATACTGGCTAGGGTTTCGCTGACACTCAGGTTTCTTAAAGCCTTCATTAACTTTACCCCATCCTCGAGCTTTATTAGATCGGGTCTAGACTCAAATCCTCGGTCCTAGTTCCTCAAGTGATAACTCGACTCATCTCATCTCATCAATCATGCAGTTGTGAAAGTAATGTGATGATCATATTCTTTAGAAGGTAGAGACGAAGAGTGCAATATAGCGCTCCAATCTTTCAAACTAAGGAAGTGTGGATTATTAAGTTCAAAAACCCTTATGACTAAGGCTGGCTAACTCAGGCTCTCAAGATCTCAGAAATCAAGTGTCATCAAATCCTCTAGCCCTGAGTAATAGTGAATGTGTAAGGAATACACCAACTCATCTATTAGTGAATTTTTGTAATTTTTTATGGATTTTAATTTTTAAAATTTTTATTTTACTCTTCAAAGAGATAATGACTGTTCCAAGCTCATATGAATAGTCGCATGCTTCCAGCCAGTATGGGTGTAAGTACGGACTGTTAGACGGACCTGTGTTACTTGAGGACGGAGCCATAAATAATGTCCTCTAAACCACCCACTCTGCTAAAGGAGATCGAAGTTCCCCCATTGAAGAGTAGCTACTCATTTTTAAGCTTAGTGGCGAGAGTCTTTATAGAAGATTTTTTTTATTTTTTCAGAATTTTTATGGAATTTTGAAAAAAGGTTTATTTTAACTACAAAAAGTTAATCCCTCTTAAAACGGATTTTTACAAGAATCAATTCATATGTCAACTTAAACTAAGCCCAAAAAGTTTTTAAATATTTTAAAATGCGAGCCATGGATGAAGTATATATACAGTAATAAATGGTATATCCTCTAAATTCAAACTTTTGATATGCCCTCATAGCACAAGTGATATGAAGCCATAACTCCAGTTAAATATAAGGTGATATAGCGGAACTGAGGAGGAGGGTCCCCCTACACTTAGGTCAAAAATAACCTAAGTATCAGAAGGCAGATAGAGGGAAGAATGAATGAGTCGGATCCCCCTATACTTAGGCTGAAAATAGAATAAGTAAAGGATCTGGAATTTTAGCTGTGGGATTTGTGGTTGTTAGGTTTAGAGGGTTGTTTATACATATGTAAGGTTAGTAGGAGATGGGTGGGGGGGAGTGTGGTGCATTTTTACAGATTAAGATGTGGGAGGAGGGGGGTGTACAATGTGCGAAATATACAAAGAAGGTGGGGAGGGGGGTGAGCTGAGATATGTGCGTGAGTGTGTGTGTGTGTGTGTGTGGGGGGGGGGGGGTAGACCATCTAGTGATATATTTTTTCCTTCCTCTCTTTTTACAAACACGGACCCTCAAACGAGGACCGCTAAAAATGCACATGATACAATATTTTTTTACAATTTGATGCAAGAAATGCTGATTAAAAATTCCTTGAGTCTTCCTTGATTTTCTTCTATGGCTCCTCATAGTGGCAACTCCCAACTCCTCGCCTCCATTTAGATCAAGAGTCCTCGATCCTCATGGGCCCTGCCATAAAAGAAAGTGTCGGATAAATTATCAAGAAAAATAATCTACAAAATGATGCAAAAGTTACATGATGAGAAGATCTGAAAATTTTGAAAATATTAAGATCAAAATAATTCAACAAAATTTGACAAATTGATAACGGTGAGTCGTGTCCCTGGCAACGACGCCATTTGATAAACTCAAATTCTGGCTCTTTTATTATCTAAAATTATCATAGTACAAGAGGCAGATTTCGGACATGCTAAGACTACACCTTCGAATATATGGAAGTTATTTTTACATGGCAAGCATACCAAGGTCGAACACATGGATACAAGCCTCTCCGTCTATTTATCACATTTTATTGTTTAATTAATGATTGATTATTTCTGGCTCTAGGTCTTCATGCATATGTAATATAATATGCAATGCAGATGAAATAATGCGAGGAATGAAGTATGAATTTTTATTTGATTTCTAAGGGCAATTAGAGGAGATGCAAGATGAATGCTATGCCAACATAGAAATGATATAGAAATATGTGCTGAAAAGATCAAGTCAATGAGCATTAATGATGATTTAATTTCAGAGTTAAATAATGATGGTAGAAGGAGGTGGAGGGGGGTATTTTTTGGAGGGGCTCGACCGTTTCAGGTGGAGGGAGAGGCATTTTGTAACGATCTATTGATGGTGCGAGAAGGCCAGATTTGATGGTTTAATGGGCAGGCGAGAGTGAGAGTGATGGCTATGCAGGGAGCGGTTTAGGTTATGGAGAGGACGACTGACCTCCAAAAATGGAAGGTTATGGTGGAGTCGCGAGATGTACCAGACGGGGAGGGGGAGGCGATTAAGGTGGAAGACGAGTTCCTAGCTGTTGGATCAGGGGATGCAACGGCTAAGGTGAGGGCGTGAATGGAGAGCTGAGATCAGATCATTAGATCTGATCCAGCATTGGTTGGTAGAGCGAGAACAGATAGACCAGATGGAGGCTGAGCGTGATCAAGGGTGGGGATGGAGTGAATGACGTGGATCGAGGAGAGGCGTTGGATAGGAGTGCGATCGTGTGGTTTAGAAGAGAGCGAGAGGGTGTGGATCAGATTAGATCTGGGGGTGAAGATCAACGGTGGGGAAATGAACGACCATGATAGTGATGGCTTAGGGAAGATCTAACGGTCCATAAGAAGGCTGGGTGGCAAGAGGAGGAGTAGACCATGTGGGCGATCCAGAGGGCGCCACGTGGCTGCACCAGAAAATTCAGAAAATACACAGATAAAGAAAAAATCAAAAGAAATAAAAGGAGGTTGTATTAGAAACGAGTCAAAACATGAAAGTTGTAAATCTCGATGAGATCTATATGTTTTATGTTGGACAAAAAGTCGAAAGAGGTCATTTGTACAAAGATGAATTTTGGGGGCATTTTTAATGGTTACAAAAACAGTTTTTGTGGTTTTGATATTTTTTGTTTATTTGATTTCTTTTAAAAACCAAAACAATTAGAGACAATAATTAATCTAATTTTTATAGGTTTTTAATAAAATAGAAAATAGAGGAGGTTAGTAATTATATACAATAAATAGAGTTAGCTTTTAGTGGTATTTACAGAATATACACAGTATAATACCATGTTAATATTAGTGGTTTATTTGCGATTTTTATTGAATTGTTTAAGCTTGGGGATTAATAATTGGATTTTAACATGATGAATATGAGATTCATCACTCTGCACTCTCTCATAACTTGACTCGATCTTAATTTTGAATGCCTCCTTCAACCGACGTATTTCTCGAAGAGCCAGCCTCTAATGCAACTGTCCCGAAGAGCAGGTCTAGATGCATCAGGTCCCTCGCACAAAATATTAAAATGCTGTCCGAGAGAGATATGAAAAACAAAATATAGGAATAAATAAAAATAAATGGAGCAATAATTACACGAAACTTGGGGGTCAGATTACCCAAGGGATGCAAAAACCTATCTTATAAATTATCTAAAAATTAGTCTAACTTGTTCCTCCCCGACAACAATATTATCCGAAAACCCTTGAATACCTTGCCAATAATGTGAAAATTAAGCGATTATCTTTGCAGAGGGCAAAATCGAGTTAATCAAAACGACCACTTAATTAATATTCAATTAAATATAAGGGCTGTCAAATTTATTTTACTTGTGCAGGCCCAAGATGGAACTCATGCATGCCACTATATCCTTAATATGATTTCCAGATCGTTTAGATGCTAGGTTTTCGAGGATAATTTTTTAGCAATTTTTTATGCAAATAAGGATGTGATGCACATGTAGACCGTCAATATAAAGGTCAAATTAGCCTAAGTCAGATAATCTAGATTAATGTGAAATTGGGATCAAAAATCGAGGAGACTATTTTTACTTATTTATTTATGCAATTACAAATATAGAATACATTTTTTGTATTTTTTATGACATAGAGTGCGTGCGTGATGAAATAACAAATTTATGGGGTTTTATGCAATTTTATGTGAATGATATGCAAAAATTATGAAAATTTGATAGTAGGTTAAATATAACGAAATTAACCTACTATATTTTTAAAAAGTTTTAGACAAAATAAATTTTCTATGAAATAAACAAGGCAAACTGTGTGATTTAGAGAGAATTAATTGTAATAAATAGTAAATCTAATTAATTTATAGAAATAAAATTAACCTAGATATGTTTAATCAAGAACTATCCATGAAAAGTTCCAACTCCTTAGGAGGCGTTGGTTTTGAGCATATGTAGAAATAAGGGTGGAGAATAAGTTGGAATATGCAATATTCATGTTCGGCTGGAAGGATAAGAATAAGGGGATTAAGGTAGAATAAGGAAAGGTAAGTGATATTCTCTATTCGATTGGCACATGAGAGATAAGAAATAAGAGTTATAAGTTAGTGGATAAGGAGGAATAATAGAAAAGGGGAAGGGGGAACAAGGGAAGTAGACAAGGGGAATAAGAGAGTGGATAAGGAATAATGGAAGAGGTGAATAAGGGCTTATTCCGTCCTTATTCCCCTACCAAACATGCCCTAAAAATATTAGGTTTACATACCGTTAAAAAATAATTAATGTTATCATAAATTAATTTATTTCACCCTAACTATGAATGCAAATTGAATAATTTTGGAGGCATTACATAACACAATTAAATGTACAAAATGTGATTTTTCTATAATTTTTTAAGCAAGGAATAATTAACTATGGATTACTGAAGTTCGGATGGGTAAAATATGGACTTTTTTACCACAAATAAAATAAAAAATAATTCTAAGCTCACAAAAATATAAATACATCACCACATCATAGAGGACTAATTGAACCAAATAATACAATTCTTGGAATTAAAAATGATGACAAATGAAGGTTCAAATAACAATGTAAAGATATGATTTATTATGCAAATTACAAATGAATTACTGAAACAAATATGCAAAGGGATCTAAATAGGATTACCAAAACCTGCAAGTGATTTTCTTCAAATATTCAGGCACTGGGCATGCCTTACACGTAATCTAGTTGACGAGGACTTTAGCGTTATTCTCTAGTAATACGGGGGCATGGGTGTAAATTGCCCTGCACCCACATGCGAGGAACATATGGTGGAGGCGCGGGCGGAATGGAGCTTCGAGTGGAGGCGCGAGGTCCCGAGCCTCCACATGGCTGGTGGAGGGAGCTTCGTGTGAGACGAGGCAAACGGCTAGGGCGACAACTCAGTGGGCGACATGGCATAATGGTGGTGATCGGATCAAGGCGTGGTCCTTGATCCGATGGCGATTGTGTGTCGAGGGCAAAGGCGGTTGACAAGCGCGACTACAAGGAGCGGTGGCAGTGCTCGGTCTACGAGGCAGTGGAGCAACATGAAGGTCGAGTGGGTGATGCGATGATGTGACTGGTGAGATTGGGAGTAGGTCCGATGGCAGAGCTACTCGATGATGGATGACTCAATTTGGGAGGAAAGGAAGGAAGAAGTAGCGGAGGAGGAGAAGAAAGAAGAAATAAGAAGAAAGAAAGGGAAGAGGGAAGGAGAGAAGAAGGAGGAGGAGGCAGACAGAGAAGGAGAAAGATAAAAAATCTACCTGGAACCCCTATGAATGGAGGTGTTTTCCTATGGTGGAGCTCGGAGGAGCTCTGAGGTCTTCACCTCAACTCGAGTCGGTGATGCACTTGAGGAAGCTTGGGCAGGTGGTATCCTGCAGCAAGGAGGTTGAGATCCTCCTTTTATCATGTTATCTTGATGAGCAGATGATCGTTGTCGCACTCGAACTCCCCCCTCGTTCTATCACCACCTGGATGAGGAGGCTGATGGCTAATACCTCTAAGAGCAGCGGATGATGGCGATGGGTCGACATGGGTCGATTTTTATGGACTATTAAGGCTTGGCCGACGAAGGCGGAGCATGTGCGACATGGACGAGGACAGAGAGGTTGAGGAGGAACTCATGGAGGAACGGGCAAAGAGAACGAAGATGGTTGAAGAGAACATGCTTGTGTGGGCGAGGCGGAGCGGATGGGGCGCCACCGCTGAAGGCCGAGGGGAGGAAACGAAGCATGATCGTTCGATTGGCCGAGATCGAACAACTATGGAGGGGACACATGGAATCAAAATAAGAAATTAAAAATAAAATAAAATAATGAAAAAATAAAAAGAAAAAGAGGAATAATTGCGGATCGTTGGATGAAACACCCTTCATCCAACGGTACCAAAAGATGAAATTCATAAAAGGAATTAAAAGGAAAACCAATAAAAAAATAGATTAAGATATCAAATAAAAAAGTGTCATTCGCAATAGTTGTTGATCTTGATGAGGTCTACAACTTTCTTGAAGGGACCAAAACCAAAATAAGTCATCTATATAAAACGTATTTTTAGTGGTACTTTATGTATACAAAATTCACATATTTTTTTTATTTTACAATTTTTGGTGATTTTTAAATAAGATAAATTTAAAATAAAAAAAATAAAAAGGCTGTTTATACATTAATCTAGTTTTTTTGATATAATAAAGAAATAAAAGAAGAGAGACATATATACCGAATGTATACAAAGACTCAAAGTGACTTATTTTCTTTGATCTTTAATTCTATTTTTATTTGAATTTTTACACACTTTATTAAAATACAAAATAAATAAATAAATAAAAAGAACTAGATTAAAAATAATTAATTTGTATATAAAATAATATTGTCAAATTGGTCACTATATACAATATACAATGAGGTCACAAAACTCAAGTTTCACATATGAATTCTGATTCTTTTGAACTTGGCCTTCTTTTATAGATAATTGAATGTACATTAATTTAAAAGTGAGTAGAGGTTCATATGAGACTATATGGGAGATATATTCACATTTATGATCTTTTATCTCGGAACCAAGATTTGAGTTTATTGAGCAATTATACATGCTAGTATTTTTTTGATATTTTTCCTTTGATGTTAGTAATATGTACATGAGAAAGTTGATTTTATTTGATTTGGAGTTTGTGAAAAATAAATGAAAATAGAAGTTATCGTAATAGGCATGTCTTTATTTTGGGAGTGCATACAGATCGGACAAAATATGTAATCAGATCCAATCCGATGTTATTGGAATGTATTGATTTTATCATTTTAACGGATCTGATTGGATTGGAATCTTTAAAATTTGTTAAAGTATTGATTGGATCCGATTATTATCAAAATCCGATCAAATCCAGTCTGTTAATCTGTAACATAAATTTGTGTGTGTGTATATAAATATAGTACATAATATCTATTTTCACTCATATATAATTTCCCACAAAGCAGGAATTACGATGTCATTCACCGATATTGGATACAAGTCCTCTTACCACCCCAATTTCTTCTTTTTGAAAGTCAAATGTTAAATCTCAAAAAAAATGATTATAACTTGTAATATTCCATAACTTGAATTCTTCTTCTTTTTAAATTGATATACAAAGGTATTCATATTTTTAGAAAAATTTACATATTTTGACTATATGTACTAATCTCGCAAATAAATTTCATTTCAAGTCTATTTTAAATGAGAGGCATGATGGCTACTCGGTGTGCTATATCTAAATTGGTTGTCTTGGATACTTGATCGTATATGAATGTTTTATGATTCTTGGATATCAATGATATGTTATTATACCTGAAGGGTGTTCTCGGGTGTGATTTGATTTTGATATAACATTCTAACTTTGTAATTGATTTCATAAACATCCATCCAAAGAGATCGTAAATTTTTTTATCAAATTAGTTTTTGCATTCATATTTGGTAACTTACTTTGCTTTTATTTGATTTATATGTCGAAAATCATTTACAAGAACATACTAATGCACCATTAATAACAAGAAACTTAGATACCAAATTCAATATTTTCTTTTACTTTGATCGTGTAGTCTTCAAATTTTTATATTGGATTAATGGAATCCTTCAACTTTAATTTATTATGCGCTCTTCATATATTTTTCATCGTATTTGTCGATATTATCAATTTTGGAGCTGTAATTCAAATGTCGAAGGCTAGTGTACAATAAAATACAAACATTATAGGGTAGACTACCGAGCGAAAATATGCAAGTATAAAAATTTTGATCCAATCCATAATCCAATGGATTGGATTAGTTTGGATTCAAATATTTGATGGATTTGATAGGATTGGAAAAAGTTAAAATATTTTAAGGTTGGATTGAACAAGGATTGAGCTAAAATCTGATCCAATCCGACCCATGTGTACCCCTAGTTTATTTACACAGAATAAATGACTTCTTATTTATACAATTATGCATGCTAAAATATGATTATTATTTACACATGCACGCGTGATAAAAATGCAATATAGATGTTTAATTGCAGTTAATCATTTGGGAATTTGAAGCTCTATTTTCATCTTTTAGAGTGATGAATCACATATTCATCGGCCTCCTATGTATAAATAAGATTCAGTGTGCACTTGCAAACATGCAATTTTGTGCCTCAGTTTACGTTCGTCATCATTTCGTGAATTCCCATTCTCTCGATAAACTCTTTCTCTCTCCAATAACAAACTTATGCTCCACATCTCGGTTAACAGATCCATATCCCCAGCTTTTTCTATCCAATCTCTTCCCAACTATTATCTCTCTCCTACATTCAACCAAACTATAAACAATATTTGATTCAAGAATTCAACCAAACTAGTAAACAACGTTTTATTCAAGACCACAAAGCTTATTCACAAGGTATCAATGCATGAATTATAAAGACGTTGGGTAATGCTCCCTATTTTGAAGGAGGGAGGACGTCACATAAGTAGGCCTACGTGGCATTAAGATCACTTAGATCCACTTGATATCTGTGATTCAATGATTTATTTCATTCCTTCAAAAGCCAAAGCATTGTGGTGCTAACTATGATTCAACATCTAAAATGCTTAATTGAAACAACATTTCCCTGCATGGTAGGAAAAAAAATGCTATTTTAGAGGCATGTTTGGTAACTGGGTTGGGTGAGGATATCCTCCTGTAAATAATAGCTGTTTGGATGGTTGGGAGGCTTAGAAAGGTTGGGATGATATGTGATATTCATTGTGTATTATATTATTTTTAATAATTATAATATATTTTTATGTTAATTTTTCATTTGAACGTAGTTAAAAATATTATAACAAAGAAATTGTATGGTTCATACAACTAATTCCAATCTAAAAATGCATGGATAGACATGAGGTTATGTCAGGTAACCCCGAGGTAACCTGGAAACCAAAAAAGACCCTAGGGGCCTGTTTTGTTGCTAGGGTACATCGAGGTATCCTAGCATACCCCTAGCTCCAACCATGCATTCCTGGTTTGGGATTACTTATGTTGACCCTACAATTTCTTTGATACACTAGTTTTTAATCATGTTCAAATACACTTATTAACATAAAAACATGTTATAATTATTAAAAAAGTTAATATAAGACATAATCAATGTCACATCGCATCACAATTATCATTCCAACCATCTAAACAACTACTATTCACAGGAGGATATCCTAACCCAGCCTAACTAGGGATGCAAACAGACGGATACAGATACAGATATAGATATTAGCATATCCTTATCCATTTTTGAATACGAATACAGATGCAGATACATATATTGACGGATAGTAAAACTATATTACCATATCCTTTAAAAAATGGATATGGATGTAAAACGGATACCAATCCTATATGAGTAATGTTAGAAATACTCTATGCAATCGACTTAAATGTATATGAATTGGATGGAAAACACATTATATAAATTTACTAAATGTATTTGTATTATAAAAAGTATACAAATATGATAAAAGAAGATATAGAATTATGTTATGTAGGGTTAAAAATAAATCTATGACTATATTTATATACGAAAACAGATATATGGATACGGATGTTGTGGATATCAAAATGATATCCATGTCGGCATCCGTTTTAAAACGGATATGGAAGCCAAAATCTATATAAATAAAACAGATGCGGTGATGTTGCATCCCTAAGCCTAACCATGTAACCAAACATACGGTAATTATTATCTCACTAGTTACTGGCGGAATTATTTATGCTTAAACTACGAACACTTTACTTTTGCCGCACTGCCGCCCTGTACGCGATATGAGAAGAGATGGGTAACGGATGGATGTAGTTTAACAAATGTTGGAAATCTAACTAAAGTTCCATGTAACATTTTCTGCACACGGCGCAGATAGAGGTGTAGAAGCAATGCCGAGTAGGACTAATTTCAATCTTTCGAAATCATATCAACACCATTGGCAACCAAACTACCACTCTATGCAAATGAATAATACTCAATATTACACACGCGTTTGTGGTTCATAGTGTACACGCAGTTTGCCTTAATTTCCATCGTTCTCCGTCACTGTCTCACATTTGTATGGGTTGGAAGCCGGAGAAATGGATGGGATTATCTCGAGATCCGGTCCGAACGTACTGGACCGGAAGATACACCGGGTGTGCTCGCATCCATAAATTCAAATCGCCCATTGGTTTATAAAATGAATACATGCTTGTTTGCATCCCGAGTTTGGATTTTTTTCGTGATATGGTCATTATAAACCCGTTTTCTTATGCTCTTTGGCCCTGACAAGGGTAAAAACTTACAACAATTTAAGGGGGTTGATAGCAATCTGCAATATTTACCGACAACAGGGCAGTGGCGGAGTACCTGTCATGCGGAGTGACGCCGGCGCTGGAGGAACGGGACGTGTTCCTGACGGTGGGAGGAACCCATGCGATACAGGTGTGCCTGACCGTGCTAGCGACACGCGCCTCCAACGTGCTGTTACCGTGCCCGGGCTTCCCGCCGTACGAGTCCGCATGCGAGCTAGCGGGCATTGAGCCGCGCTACTACGACCTCCGGCCCGAGACGGGTTGGCAGGTCGACCTCGACCAAGTCCGCCGCCTTGCAGATCACCGCACCATAGCCCTCGTGGTTATCAACCCCAACAATCCCTGTGGTGCCGTTTACCCTGGCAACCACCTCCTCCAGGTGCGTTGTTTATTTGTTTTTAAATTTGAGAGATTTTGTATTCTTATCTTTTGAATGTTGAATATATGGGTCAACTATTTTCCCCATTTCCTTCGGAAAGGGAAAGGGTTAAGCCTATGGTACCACTAAGTGGGCCCATTTCTTCCAGGCCCGAAAGGATTTATTTATATTTGATGGATTTGAATTCAGTCATACATCTCACAAGCTGTCCTCTTTTCCTTCATCCAAGTAGATAGAGTGGCATTTCTATCAGAGATGCAAAGGAAGCAACCCTACAATGGGGAGAGAAAAGTCATGACACTACTTAGGTCTCTAATACTCAAATGAGGAGGGACATCTCTTTCGCAAGGCTTCAAGTGTATTCTTACTTGTATAAATTATTTTTGGTCATACAGTAAAGACACCGCCTTGTGAGGAGGCTGCTTTTGTTGATAAGTGGAGGTATAGAAAGGGAAATGCCTCATATGATAGCAAGCATGTAATTATATGGGGTTGATGGTTACAACTGCTGTTAGAAAAAGGTGCACAGAATGTTTGTTACAGCTTTTGGAATGAGGACAGAAATAACAAACTTAATTGTATCACAGGGAGGTGTAGAGAAAAGCTATATGTTATTTGTTTGTCCTTTAAAGGGTATGGTGCTAATGCAATGTGCCTACCATCCAAAAGATCATAGTTCAAATCCCTCCTTGTGGGGGTTGCGTTAGGTATCCGACAACCAGCGTAAAAAATAGTCAAATCTTTTTTTTTTTGAGGCTCCAAAAAAAGGGGGACACACTCGAAGGTGCTCACCCCAATGCATTAAAAAGAGAAAGAAATACTTACAGGGGGGAATGGAAGATCAGAAAGCAAAAAGCAAGGTTACAGGGGGGGTAAGCAAAGGGCGTTACCCCTGCATCAAAAACATCATGTTACATTGAGGTCCAGTCACGTAGGAAGCCTGAGGCCGAGGAGCGAATGTTCTCCAAATAGAACCGCTGCCCAGCAAAGATAGCTTCATTTCGTCCCAACCAAAGGCTCCAAAGCCGCGCAATTGGTTCCAGCAGCGATAACCGCGGCCGCCCCCTAACACAGAACAAGCTATGACAGAAAGATGCAAAAGATGACAGATCCAGCCAACCTAAGTCCTCCCACAGGGCACAAACACAGCTGCAATGAAGGAAGAGGTGATCAATACTTTCCGTCTCGAAGCCACAAAGGCCACAGGAAGGCGAGGAAATCGGAAACAGCCTAGCGCAACGATCACGAGTTAGCAATCGTCCCCGACGGAGAAGCCAAAGGAAAATACCAACGCGTTCAGGGAGCTTGAGCCCCACAAGAATCTGCAGTCTCTCAGGAAAAGGACATCATCACTTGAAGAGTTAGGCAAGATAGCCTTATAAGCGTCACCGGTAGAGAAGGAGCCATTCTTCCAAGCCAAATAATCACGGCCCCGAGAAGGCACGGGGGCTTCATCAAGAGAGGAAATGAGAGAAATATAGTCGAGCGTCCGCTGATCCGACAAGATTTCAGAAATTGGAGGGCACCAAGCACGCCCATCCCAGCAGCAGGCCACCGTGGCATCCTTGTTGTTCACCAAAGCGTAAAGGCGGGAGTAGAGATTCCGTAAGGGCCCCCTTCCCGTCCAGTCGTCCTCCCAGAAGCGAATCAAATTTCCATCACCGAGGTTAATAGAAAATAAAGAGCGATTTCGATTAAGAGCGTCCATCACCCCCCGCCAGAAAGATGATTGCTGACCCTGATAATTGCCACGAAAAGCGGAAACAAAGCCATCCCCAGCCGCAAACCTCAAACAGTTTAAGAAGAAATTGTCCTCCCTACCCCATAATCTCGCCGCCTATTTGAGCAAGAGAGCATCATTCACCGACGCCAGGCGCCTCATGCCCAGCCCTCCCTCCTTCTTAGGCCGCGTGACCTCCTCCCAGGCTACCAGGTGCACGCCCTTCCCCCCTCCCCCCTTCTTTCCCCACAAGAATCCCCGCATACACTTCTCCATACGCGAACGAACTCCCTTTGGCATCCTACGCACCGAGAGGAAGTAAATAGGGATGGAAGATAAAACCGATTTGAGAAGCACTAACCGCCCACCACGGGAGAGAATAGCCTCGCGCCATCCAGCCAAGCGATGCTCCAGCTTTTCGATAATTGACTTCCAATCACGAATGCGCGTGCGGCCCACCGCCAGAGGTAAACCCAAATACTCAAAGGGGAGATTGGAGGCAGGACAGCCCAGCAAGCGCGAACACTCCGCAGCCTCCGCCGCGAATAAGGAGAAAGGGACAGCCTTTGATTTGTTGCCATTTATTTGAAGACCCGAGAGCTCGCTGAATAATTGTAGAGTAGTTGCCATAGGGGAAACATTCGAAGAACCCCCCTCGATGAAGCAAATGATATCATCAGCAAATTGAACAAGCGGGACGTGGAAAGGGCCAAATGAACACCTACGAGACAGCCCAGCCGCAACAACACCCTCAATCATGCGCGACAAAACATCTACCGCCAAAACGAAAAGGAGAGGTGCAAGGGGGCACCCCTGACGAATCCCCCTACGAGGTTGGAAAGTGCCCCCAACCGGATGACCATTGAGCAAAAGTGAAAGGGATGCCGTTGACACACACCGCCGCATCCACGAAATCCAGGTCGAGGGGAACCCCCTTCTCCAAAGAACGGACCATAAGAACCGCCAATCAAGAGTATCATAGTGAAGGATATGGAGAAATCCTCAAGCGCATCACGGAAGCGTGATCGTCGTATCGAATACGACGAAGAACGACTAGTCGTACTAGTTGTTCGGTGCAGCGGAATTTAAAAATTTTTAAACCGATGAAACCACATGATTCGAGAACCATTCTCAAATCGTTTCATCTATAACCACAACAAGTATAATACAATACCTCTTGAAGCGTGGTTGATCAAGTCTACGAAAAGAGACCTCCTGTCTCAAGTCCGATCGTCGGAGTAACGGCTTGCGAGCGCGGAGATGAGTCGCGGTGTCCTCGCAATCCAAGTTGATCCAAGCGCGGTTGCTCCTGATCTCGTCACACGAGATCAAACGTCTCCTTCGTGAGTGAAGCACTCCAAGAAGACAAAGAACCGCAGAGAGTCGAAGCGGCAGCACGATGGCGCGGGCGTCGACGATTCTCTCCACCAAGGTGGACGGCCACCAAGAAGAGAGGGAGAGAGAGGGCTGTCGTGTAAGAGAAAGAGAGAGAGAGAGTTTGTGCTACAATAGCATGTGTTAAGAGAGAGCCAAGTATGCCTCTCTATTTATAGGGTTTTGGGATCCATGGATCTCAATCCATGGGACACATAAAATCAATGGATGAGATTGATTTATGTTCATCCAATGGCTAAGATTGTTGTTGTCAAAGACAACAAATTTAGGTTAAAATATATTTGACAAAATCAAATATAATTCATTCCTAAATCAACCCAACAAATAAGGAGAGAAGACACATGGAGATTTCATCTCCATGTGCCTTCCAAGTGGGCGCACACCCATTCCATATAGGAATGGTGTGCCGTCCATGAGATTGCATGGAGATTGCATATCTCCATGAAATCTCTATTATTTATTTGCACCAAATTTAGTTGGGTTTTATTCTTCAAAAATAATTCACAATTATCTTTGAGAATATTGCAATCTTGCCATGGAAAAATTGTGAATAATATTCACAACCCAAAACAACATGTAATTTATATTGTTAATTAATTACACAATGTGTATCCAATACACATCATAATTAATCAACACATATAGATTATAATTAACTCTCTCTAATACATTATAAATCACATTTATAATATATTATGAATAATTGGATATTTCTATCCACATTATTCTTATCCAAAATAATTAAATCACATTTAATCATATTGGACAACTTCTCATACATCATGATAATTAAATCACATTTAATTATCAAATTCTCTTTGCTTAGATCTTATGGAATTGTTCTTAAACCATTTAAGAACAATGCTATTTCTCCTCAGATACTTGGAGATAAGGACAGGGCGATTGTATTGTTCCACGTATAGTGACTTGGATGTTGAGATCGTATCTCAAATCCAGATCCTATGGACCTCCCACTGATGCTTGATCAAATCAAGACCGTAGACTTAATCTTCTCATTGCATCTGAATCTCATTCAGATCAATGTCCAGTTCATGGACTAAGATTAGGTCACTTCTATAATGAGAGGAGTCACTAAAATCCAAACCTGTTTCATCACTCCCTCGGAATGGAAGCGTCATGGTTATACAATCGTATATGATCAAATCACCCTTCAGGTATTCCTAATACCTGCACATCCTACATACTGGAAGACCTATGATTATCCTGAAGATAAAGATCACTTTTACACTTTCATCTTCAGGGTTAGATCATTAAGTTTCTCAATCTTGGTCATTGGGATTTGGTATAGATCATATGCTTTCACAAAGCATATATCTTACCTTCAAATTCATGTCATGCTTCCAAAACACGACGACCATGCATGGAATTTGTTCAGTCCCAATACCTCATGAGTGAGCTCATGTCTCCCGGTTCACAGGTGAACCTGTATGATCCCTTTGAGAGATCGTATTACTCATATGTCCTTACATGCACACCAGCTCGCCGGTATATAGACCTTGATTAGGTCATCAACCTATTGGTCTGCCAAATGTACATACTCAGACATATAGCAATACATCTGTCTCTAGTCAGAGGATGCATGCCTATGTTGTGACAGTATTCAACGTAGGTCTTTGGTTATCTCGATCTCGTCAAGTCAACCCATTGACTTAACTAACCTGACATCTCTGAATCACTATTCCCATGCAGAGGACCTGCATCAAGAGGTCGGTCAGATATCAGTCATATGAGATAGGATTGCCATCTCCTACTTAGACTGGAGATCATCACTTAATGATCATTTGATGATGCTTGATGAGTCCTCTATCTAACTCCTTAGATATTCATCCTAAGCATCAGCCTCTATGATTCATCCAATGAATCAACAGCTGTATGATCATCAAGTTGGCTATGGTACATAACCCTTATTGTACAGAGGGACCCTATAGTGCATTCATTCATTAATCTCAGAAAGGGAGTGAAAAATAATCAATAACTTTCATTGATAATTTATTCATTACAATAACATTTATTGTAGAAATGGTTCGCCCGGGGCTCACATTGCTAACAATCTCCCACTAGCCCTTAGAACCATTCAGGTACAATCTTTAAACCCATACTCATTACATGCTGGTCGAAAACCTTCTATGTCAGAGGTTTGGTAAGAGGATCAGCAACGTTGTCGGCAGAGGCCACCTTGGTGATGATGATGTCACCACGCTTTTGTATCTCCCGAATGATGTGGTATTTCCTTTCCACGTGCTTGCTCTTTTGATGCCATCTGGGTTCCTTTGCCTGGGCAATGGCTCCCGTGTTATCGCAGAGTAACGGGATGGGAGTATCAGAGGAAACTACGCCAAGCTCCAGCACGAACTTGCGCAACCACACCGCCTCCTTTGCAGCATCCGATGCGGCAATGTATTCGGCTTCTATTGTTGAATCTGCAGTAGTGTCCTGCTTCTTGCTTCTCCAGCTCACAGCACCACCATTCAACAAGAACACGAACCCCGATGTCGACTTTCGATCATCTACATCCGATTGGAAGTCAGAATCTGTATATCCCAAGACTTGGAGATCACCATCTCCATAGACCAAGATGTAATCTTGCGTCCGTCTTAGATATTTGAATATGTTCTTTACTGCATTCCAGTGTTGTTCTCCATAGCAGGATTGGTAACGACTTACCACTCCCACTGCATGGCAGATATCTGGCCTAGTGCACATCATGGCATACATTAAGCTTCCTACGGCTGATGCATAAGGACATCCAGCCATGGCCTTCTTTTCCTCAACAGTTTGAGGAGCCATTCCTTTAGACAGGTGGATACCATGTCTTAAGGGTAGGAATCCTTTCTTAAAACTATCCATACGGAATCGTTCAAGAATCTTCTTAATGTATCCATGTTGTGACAATCCCAAAATCCTCTTTTCTCGGTTTCTGAACAGCTTCAGGCCTAAGATATAAGAGGCTTCTCCAAGATCTTTGATGCAGCGTGACCCCAAATTATGGGGCCACATTTATTTAATTAGTTAATTATCAATTTTATTTACGTTTTTGGGTCTAATTGAATAATTGAGATCGCCTGTGATCTCAACGTTGATTTCGTAGAGTTTAAATATAATTATTGGTCAATTAAATAATTAGAGTCTAATTAAGTCAGTTAGAGGTCAATTAGGATCAAATTAGTTGTAATTTGATTATTTACTATTTTTGTAAACCCTCTCTCTTATATAAAGAGAGGGTAGTCCATCAGTTTTAGGGAGTCCATTATGAAGTAAAATTTGAGTTGATCTCATTTTATCCCTCTCCTCTTCTCTCTCCCTCCACGCGATCTCCGCGGTCTTCTCCTTCAACCCCGCGCATTCCGGCGTGTTCTTCGTCTCAACCCCTCTCTTTCTCTACCAAAAATCCACCAAAAATATTATTTTAATTTTATCGCCGACGCTAGAACCTATTCCGCATCAATTGGTATCAGAGCATGGCTTACAGATCGTCCTCACGATCTGTCGATCCATACAAAAGTTCACGCAATCATCATGCAACGAAGGGCCATCGTTCATCGGAACGAAAACAACGATTCAACAAGGAGGTGACGGGCCTGCTATTTGATTTACAGTCCAAATGTCAAGATCTCCAGTCCAAATGTCGAGATATGGTGGCTAATTTCGAGACTCTTATCGTGGCCAAATCAACATCTTCCACTACCGAAGCCGCTGCCCAGATCTATGACGAAGAACATCACGAAAATATCGCCGTCAACGACGATTTAGGCGCTGTCCCGACAATTTCAGACCCAACGCCGTCGCCGGAATCGGCACCGCGGCCCTCTCCGACCACCCCGGCACCATTCCCACCACCCCAGGTAACTCCCCCTTCCATTCTCACCCGGCCGAGCCCCCCCCAGCCGCTGGTCACCATCCCTCTCGCCTCCTTTTCCCCTACCCTCCAACCCCCAGACCTGGCCGCCCGCATCCCTAACCCACAGCCCCAGCCCCATCGCCATCCTCTTTCGCCACCAGGCCACCCAGCCGCACCACACAGCCGCGCGCAACCGAGCGCGCAACCGAACACCAGCCACCCAACAATCCCCGCCGCATCGACTCCCCGAAAATCTCCCCTCGCCTCGCGCGCCGCCGGCGTTCTCTTCCCTTGCGAGCCAACGCCACCGCCACTCGCATCTGCCCCCCCTTGCCCGCTACTCACCAGCCCCGCGCCGCTCCTTCCAGACCTCTCCCGCGCCGCCTGCGCGATGGCTCGCGCGCCCCTCCGAGTCGCGCCGCCCGGTCGACCTCTGCCCGCGCACAGACGAAGAAGACCCTCCCCGCGCCTATCAAGCAACGCCGAACCCTAACAGGTGAACCGCAATTTGGGGGAGGCGAATCCCAGGACTTGTGGGATTGGATTTGGAGAAATTGCAAAATGAAGTGTCCAAAATTATCTATTTACAGAAAGGTCCAGAGCTTGCTGAGAAGGAAGGAAAATAAATAAGTGCGAAATTTACGCCCATACCCCTGGCGGCGGAAAAATTTAAAGAAGAAGGCTGCAAGCATGAATTTAGGGAACCTTCCTTATCCAAATAGGACTAGGATCTTGGGTTTTCCCTATTTAAGGACCCCCTGGCTTCAATTTTTAGACACATCTCCCCTTCTCCTTTCCTTGTGCCATTACTTTATTATGGCTTCCCCAAGGACCCTCTTCTCCAAGCCCCCACCAATTTTTTGAGCATCGTGGGAAGCAGTCAACAGTCGAGACGCCGCCGCCGTACGCACCGCACCTGTTCTTCAACCACGGCAGCCGCGCCCCTTCCGCCCGCACATGGATTCCGCCGTACGCGCCCCACATGTTTTTCCAGAAGATAATTAAAGCCGCCGAACCTGCAGTTCACGCAATTCGTCAGGAGTCGAATTCTTGAAAGCGGTGGAGAGTTGATGCAGCGTGACCCCAAATTATGGGGCCACATTTATTTAATTAGTTAATTATCAATTTTATTTACGTTTTTGGGTCTAATTGAATAATTGAGATCGCCTGTGATCTCAACGTTGATTTCGTAGAGTTTAAATATAATTATCGGTCAATTAAATAATTAGAGTCTAATTAAGTCAGTTAGAGGTCAATTAGGATCAAATTAGTTGTAATTTGATTATTTACTATTTTTGTAAACCCTCTCTCTTATATAAAGAGAGGGTAGTCCATCAGTTTTAGGGAGTCCATTATGAAGTAAAATTTGAGTTGATCTCATTTTATCCCTCTCCTCTTCTCTCTCCCTCCACGCGATCTCCGCGGTCTTCTCCTTCAACCCCGCGCATTCCGGCGTGTTCTTCGTCTCAACCCCTCTCTTTCTCTACCAAAAATCCACCAAAAATATTATTTTAATTTTATCGCCGACGCTAGAACCTATTCCGCATCAATCTTTCATCTCAAAGGTATGGGACAGCCAAATCTTTACACTGGTCATCATCCCTGTATCATTCCCAATGATAAGGATGTCATATACATAAAGCACGATGAACACAACGGCGCTCCCACTAAGCTTCTTGTATACACAAGGTTCATCAGGATTCTGCACAAAATCATAACTCTTTATGGTTTCGTCAAATCTGATGTTCCAACTACGAGAAGCTTGCTTGAGCCCATAGATGGATTTCTTCAGCTTGCATACTTTACCATCCTCAGTCATGAAGCCCTGGGGCTGCTCCATGTAGATATCCTCCTCGAGGTATCCATTGAGGAAAGCCGTCTTGACGTCCATCTGCCAGATGTCGTAGTCAAGATATGCAGCTATAGCTAGCAATGTCCGGATGGATTTAAGCATAGCTACAGGAGAGAATGTCTCATCGTAGTCGATGCCTTCTCTCTGTGTGTAGCCCTTGGCTATAAGCCGTGCCTTGAAAGTCTCTACTTTCCCATCAGGTCCCCTCTTTCTCTTGAAGATCCATTTACACCCAATGGGTTTTACCCCTTTAGGTGGATCCTCTAGGGTCCATACACCATTCTTATGCATGGAGTCAATTTCTGACTTCATTGCTAGCATCCATCTATCCATGTCTTGATCCGCGAGTGCTTCATCAAATGAAGTAGGATCAATGTCAGTTTCGCCTGACACATGGAATCCATACCTTTCAGGTGGTGCAACCACCCTCGAACTCCTTCGAAGAGGTATGGGTGTTTCATCTTTATTTACTTCTTCAGTTTCTGGTCTGGGGAGCTCAGAATCCTCTTGGGATTCAATGAGTTCCTCTACTTCACTTTTATCTTGACCTTTAAGGAAATCATCCTCCAGAAACTTTACATCTCTAGAGACAAAAACCTTTTGGGTCTCAGGGTCATAAAGCTGGTATGCAATACCATCTTTAACATACCAATGAAGTAACACTCACGAGTGCGAGATTCCAGCTTACTTGCGTCCACGTTCTTCGCATGGACCAAGCAACCCCAAACCCTTAAGTGATTGACACTAGGTTTGGTTCCATACCATAGCTCATGAGGAGTCTTAGGTACAGATTTGTTAGGAATCTTATTCAGGATATATATTGCAGTCTCTACTGCATATCCCCAGAAACTAAGAGGTAAATGTGCTTTGCTCATCATTGAACGGACCATGTCCATGATGGTCCTGTTGCGTCTTTCAGCAACACCATTAAGTTGGGGAGTTCCAGGAGGAGTGAGATTTGAAACAATTCCATTCTCCTTAAGGTATTCCTTGAATTCATCTGATAGGTACTCACCACCTCGATCAGATCGAATCCGTTTAATCTTCCTATCGGTTTGGTTCTCAACCGAAGCCTTGAATTCTTTGAACTTTTCAAAGGTTTCAGACTTGTGACGTAATAGGAAGATAAACCCGTATCGCGAATGGTCATCGATAAATGTCAAATAATATCGGTATCCATTTCGAGTCGCGGTACTGAAGGGACCACATACATCGGTATGTATTAGGTCAATAATACCTTCGCATCTTGTAACCTTGTTACGGAAAGGCATCCTAGTCATTTTACCTCGAATACAATGTTCGCAGGTAGGCAAAGATTAAACCTGTAGGAAATCTAAAGGTCCATCCTTTATCAATCTGTTGATCCTATCAACAGACAAATGACCAAGCATTTGATGCCAAATCATATTTGAATGATTTTTATTCTCCCTGGATCTCTTAGGATTTTTATTAGTGGTTGTAACATTCATGACATTCTCATTAATGCACAATTCATAGAGTCCTCCAGAAGTTAAAACACCTTCTGCAATATATTTATCATAATGATTTATGACTAATTTATTAAAGAACAGGAACGAATATCCACTTCTAACTAGCTTAGATACAGATATCAAATTCCTTCTAACTTCAGGTACATAAAGACACTCTTTAAGTACTAGGACTCTTCCACTAGATAATGATAGTCGACATGTCCCGACGGCGACTGCTGCAACACTTGCATCAGATCCCATCTGGATGACTATCTCCCCTTCTTCAAGACTTCTAGTTTCCTGAAACAAATGCAACAAATTGCATACATGAACAGAAGCACCAGAATCTACAACCCAACTTCCTTCTCGTCCGACGAGAAAGCTAGTTTCAATGATGAAAGTAGATTTCATACCTGCTGGAGCTTTACCTTTGTCTGAGGACTTCAGGTAATCTGGGCAGTTACGCTTCCAGTGCCCCGGCCAAGGTTCAGAAATGCGGCCCATGCGGCCGCATATGCGGCCGCATATGCGCATGCGGGCACCCAACCGAACCGCATATGCTATATGCAGCTATATGCGGTCCAAGCGCACAAACGGGGCGCATAAACCGCATATGCGGCCGTTCATGCGGTCTTACATGCGGGTGATCCATTTAAGGATCCGAGTAACCAAATGATTTTTTGGGTTTCCACTGTTGCCTTTCGACTCCCCTCCCCCTTTCGAAATTTTCTGGAACACAACAAACCCTAAACCTCTGCGGCTCCGCCTTCGTGAGCCTCAGTCAGCCTCCACCGTGAAAGCTCCTGGAAAGGCGCAAGCACCTGCACTGCGCGGTTGTGCCTTCTCCCTCACCTCCTTCTCCTGCCTTCCGCCTGCGCGTTCACCCTCATCTCCTCCTCCCGCCTTCCGCGGCTGCGCGTTCGCCCTCATCTCCTCCTCTCGCCTACCGCGGTTGCACGTTTGCCCTCATCTCCTCCTCCCGCTTTCCGTATTGCAACTGATTCACTGTGAGTAATAAGTATACATATCTCTTTGTGCATTTTTTTCATTCAATTTATGCTGCTTATTTTTTTAAGCATGATTTCTTCAAATTTATGCTGCTTATTTTGTATGCATGGTTTCTTCAATTTAGGATTACCACAATATCATCATGCAAGAGGGGACATATTGCTCCATATCTCTTGTTACACATTGAGGCCTATTTATGTTTATTTCCATGTGTTAATTTACACTGGCAAAGGAAAGATCCTTTTGCATATGGAGTATCAACTGTAATTAGTTCTTTAAAACCTATTTAAGCTATATTTGTAGCGTGAATGGAATATTAATCTCATAAAGATAATTTTTACCATACTAGAATAGTGATGTATCTCATTTTTTACATTTAGCTCTATTATGGTGTCTATTTGCCTATGCCATAGTTCAAATTTGTCCAGGATTTATTCCTTTATAAATGAATTATCAACTGTGCTATTAGTTTTGAATTTCACTTCACATTTTTTATTTTTATGCTTATGCATGGTTTCTTCAAATTTATGCTGCTTACAGATTTGAATTATTAATATTTTGATTTGTGTGCCTGTAACTAATTGAGGCCTTTATTTAGTTTGCCTGTAAGTGTGAATGGATTAATTTATTAAGGGAAGAATCACCTGAGACGAAGAGGGGCCCGTCTTCTTCATTTTGGGATGGGAAGAAACTTCTTCTTCTATTTTGTGATATCATAATAGTAGATAATATAGCAATAAATAGTACATATTTTGTGATATGTAAATGTCCATTATTATTTGTGTACTTCTTGCAAAACACATGTACACATACATTCTTGCAAAACACATGTACATTTTGTGCTTATTTTTAATGACACATAATTTTTGTGTCATGTTTAGGTCAGTTGTCATGGCCACCTCTTCCACACCTACTACGGCAGAATCTACTTGCTATGTTCCACCTGGATCTACCGATCCGGGGTGGAAATATGCATATCTTGTTGAAAGAACCGATTCGAACACGGTTGCGTGTCGTTTGTGCGGCAAGGTCGTCAAGGGAGGCATCAATAGAATGAAACAACACCTTGCACACATCAAGGGAAACACGAAGGCATGTCCAACGGCCGATGCAAATGTCCAGAAGGAAATTAGAGATTATATAGAAGATATTATGAAAAAGAAGAATGAGAAAGTTGTTAGTTTGAGAGAACTACGGGAGGAAGTAGCAATCAAAGCATCTGACAGATCTTCTAACCAGCCATATGAAGGAGGGGGCGATGCAAAAAGACCTCGTGTTTCTGAAGATGATGTGTCTTTGGGTGCAACAATGCGACAGACGGTGATTAAAGATGCCTTAGCCAAAGAGGAGCGTGCACGCGTCAACAAGTTTGTGGCAAAATTCTTTTATGATGCTGACATTCCCTTCAATGTGGTGACCAAGAATTCCTTTATCCGAATGTGTGAGGCAATTGGACAATACGGAAGCGGATACAAACCACCTTCATACTATGAAATTACAGAAACTTTGTTGAAGGAGGAAGTGGATGAAACAAAGGAATATTTAAAGCATCACAATGAATCATGGAAGAACTATGGTTGTTCAATAATGACCGATGCGTGGACTGATATGAGGGGAAGGAGCATAATGAACTTGTGTGTGAACTGTGACTTGGGCACAACTTTCTTGAAGTCTGTTGACACATCTGCTGATTCTCACACGGCTGAATACATCTCTTCTCTGGTAGAGGAGTGTATCAAGGATGTTGGAGAAGACAATGTTGTACAAGTTGTTACTGACAATGCTTCTGCAAATATGGCAGCTGGGAGGCTTCTTAAGACCAAATATCCAAGGATATTTTGGTCTTCATGTGCGGCTCATTGTATTGATCTTGTACTTGAGGAGATTGGTAAGGAATCAAAGATTAAAAATTGCATCACTAAGGCTAGAACTCTCACTCTCTTTATCTACAGTCATGCAAAGACTTTGAGCTTGATGAGACAGTTCACCCAGAAGGGTGAAATTGTTCGGCCAGGGCAAAGAAGATTTGCCACCACTTTCCTTACACTACAGAGCGTAATGGACAAGAAGGAGAAATTACGGTTGATGTTCTCTTCTGATGAGTGGAGGGAGTGTAAGTGGTCAAAAACAAGAAAAGGTGAGGTGGCTGCATCCGTTGTCCTCAGTTCATCATTTTGGAGCCAAGTATCCTTGACGCTGAAGATCTTCTCTCCACTTGTCCACCTCTTACGTATTGTTGATGGAGAAAGGAAGCCATCAATGGGCTTCGTTTATGGAGGATTGGAGGATGCAAAAAATGAAATAAAGGCTATTTTTAAAGATGTTGAGCATTCATACAAACCCTTTATAGATGCCATTACCTTGAAGACAAAAGGAAGATTGGATAGCCCCCTCCATCTTGCAGCTTTCTATCTTAATCCCTACTATTTTTACAGGGATAGCGATGCAATTTCTAAAAATAGCTTCGTCGTTGATGGTTTAATGGAATGCATAGAGATTTTTTATCCTGAGTTAGAGATTCAGGATGCCATCACGAAGAAAGAAATTCATATTTATCGAAGGGGAGAAGGAGCGTTTGGAAAGCCAATGGTTGTCAGACAAAGATCCACCAATGATGATGATTTCAATCCTGGTAATATATCTCAAGCTTATTATCGGTGTAAAAGTTCTTAAGTTAGGTTTATTATTTTATAAGAAATTAACTGTCTAATCTCTTGTAGCTCATTGGTGGTTGCTATATGGTTCTCAAACGCCTTATTTGAAAGAAATGGCTTTGAGAATTTTGAAGTTGACATCCTCTTCTTCTGGCTGTGAGAGGAATTGGAGCTCATTTGCAGCGGTATAACTATCACCATTTGGATGCACAATTGAATATATTCATTAAGTGATTGTAATTTATAATTGATCTATTTTATATATTCTTAATGCAGATTCATACCAAAAAAAGGAACAAACTAGAAACCAAGAGATTGAATGATTTGGTTTTTGTGAAATTCAATTCAAAGCTGAAAGAGCGTCGATCACTAACTGGAAGAGATCCATTTGTTTCAAAGGACAGAACACATGTTATGGATTGGATTGGTGCCAGTGAAGAAGAAGAAGAAATCTTCCAAGGGTCGGGGCTCACATGGAACTTGGTTGCAGAAGCAAGTGGGGCAGAAGAATTTGTTGAGAATAGGAGGAGCCAAAGAAATACGGAAGCTTTGCCAACTTTGGACGAAGAAGAAGAATTTATGAGTGACTCAGAAGGCGATGATGATGACATTCCAACAATCAATTTTGAAGATGATTTAGATTAGAATTTAGAAGACGGTTTATAACCTTATATATTTGAACATTCTACATTCAGAAACATATTTTGATATCTAAATGAACTATGTAGCTTGTTATTGTGGTGCCTTTTTTATTTTTAAAAGCATGTTTTTGTAGGAATCTAATGGAAACATGTATTTTTTTGTCTCTGACATCACAATTAAGAGCATATCTTTAATATATTTTAATGCAAACCGCATAATCCGCATATACTTCCGCATATCCGCTTACTCGCTCGGGACCGCCTGACTGAACGAATACCGCATACCGACTTTCTGAACCTTGGCCCCGGCTTTTTGCAGTGGTGACAGACGTCGGTTTTCTTCGACGCCATGAGAGTGGATGCATTGGAAGAAGATGCAACACTTTGTCCCTTCTTCTTTCTCTTTTGGGCCGGGCCCTTCCGAGAACCATGCTTCCGACCGCGCTTCCCTTTGACCTGTGCAACCATTGCACTGCCACTGGGACCATCCTTCTTCATCACGTCCTCTGCGGACTTTAATGCAGCAAGGAGAGCAGCACTTGTCAATTCCAATTTATTCATGTGGAATGACACCACAAAGTTATTGAAAGACTTGGGCAATGACAGCAGAATGAAGTCAGCTTGCATGTCTGCATCCATCGTTGCCCCAAGAGTCTCCAGCTCCGACAAGTACCCAAACATTTTGAGTACATGTTCACGGACCGAAGTCCCTTCCTGCATTCTACAGCGAATGAGGTCTTTCATAACATTGTACCGCTGAGTGCGGTTAATGTCACCAAACATATCCTTAAGATTCTGCATTATTTCCTGACAGGTATTCATCTCCACATGTTGCTTCTGCAGAACATTGGAGAGAGAACCTAGGATATAGCACCTAGCCAAGACATGATCTTCATCATACTTGTCATTAAATGCTTTTTCTTCCTTGGACTTAGGGTTCTCATGCTTGTCCTCGGATAGCACATAACTTATGCGCTCAGCAGAGAGAACAAGCTCCAAATTTCGGATCCAATCCGAGTAATTTGGGCCGGTCAATTGGTTGACCTCTAGAAGCCTACTAAGTGGGTTCAAAGACTTCATTTTCTGAAATTAAGAATGCACTATATTAGAATATAAAAATTATATATTCAAATTTACAATATTTGATTAAGGCATTTTAAATCAAATTGTTCTTGCTATGTCAACCTTGAAAGTTTATTCCCTTATTTACTTTCAAAGTAAGAGATATACTTACCAATATATCTCAAGCAAGAACTGGGATCTCCTCCTTATCTTTGTCATATCCCAATAATATGAGAACCTATGACTCCAATAAAGAGAAGCGGGAACACATTCCGCATTGCAAGTCCAACTTGCATTTCCCAATTCGGTCTTTAATACCCGGACCCACCACCCCTAAGGCGATGTTGACCCGTTATTAATTGAACCAACCGTCAACAGGAATACAACTCGCTATGCGCAATCCAATATCGCCCCAATAATATGAGGACCCGATATTGGGGTCACTACGCATACGTCCTTACTCTTTCGAGGAGCGACGAGCCCGATCCAAACGGATCGTATGCAGGAGCTGTCACTTCGTACAGGCGTCTCCTTCATACGATGTCTGGCGACGGAACTCTTCGCCTTGACGGGAGACCATGGATGTCACTTATGTGATCCTTCATATCATATTCAAATTTTAATTAATTATTATGAATCACATTCACATAATTAATTCTTCCAAGGGAATTAATAACTCTAATCATATTAGAGTATTTCAATTGGACATAATCAATTTAATCATATTAAATTAATTATCAATCCAATTCAATCAATCAAACTTAATTATTTTACTTGAATACATATATGGTAATATCTCAAAATACGTATTAATTCGAATTTTAATAATTAGAAAAATACATCTTAATCCCTCGGACATTATCCCGGCCCTACCCGCTGTCATGGCCAGTACCGACGAGAGTGGGACGGACCACATACGTTGCAACCCGCAACCCCAATGCTCTCCGACTAGGCACCACATCTGCCTCGGGAAAGGATAATGCCAAATTGATTAATTTGTACTTGAGATGATCATCGGTTTTTCAACCGAAATTGTACCATATAGTAATAATCAAAACATTTTTGATTATAAGGAAATTTGCTAGACAAATTCCCATATCCTATTCAAGCATCAAGTTTGAAAGATTGTGGTTTCCAATTATGATTTAGATCACATCTTAATCAAGTAATTGGTTGGGTCCAAGTCAATTAGGCAAATAATCATGTTTCAATATTTCACAAATATTTTCAAGATTATTTCACGAAATTAGCAATTTAATTTCTCTAATTGACAATCACTTGGTTCTAGATTAGGAATGCAATTTCAGTAATGACCCCTATTCACTAAAATTGGCATATCTCAATCAATTTAAATCCAAATTAAGCAAACTCAATTTTCATAGATTGCTAACTTGATTTACAACAGAACCTAAGTGGATTTGCACGCATTTCGTGGCAGATGATAACAGTAATTAACTCTTTAATCATGTTAAAATCTACTGTTCCCGCAACAATGCATACATGTCCATTAAAACAACCATAACTAGAGCATACGAAATCCGATTTACGCAAACTCAGTTCCTATGGTTTCCTTATTTAATGGGGAACAAAATCCAAGTATTAAATTCGTGTTTAAACAATTTAAAAAGTGCCGAATTTATTTACTAAACAGATCTGCGAAATCAAATGCGATGAAAACTTTCGCGACCTAAACGAACCCAAGTCGTCCTCGGTTTTTCGAATCATATTCGAAACCGTCGACCTAAGGCTCTGATACCACTTGAAGGATATGGAGAAATCCTCAAGCGCATCACGGAAGCGTGATCGTCGTATCGAATACGACGAAGAACGACTAGTCGTACTAGTTGTTCGGTGCAGCGGAATTTAAAAATTTTTAAACCGATGAAACCACATGATTCGAGAACCATTCTCAAATCGTTTCATCTATAACCACAGCAAGTATAATGCAATACCTCTTGAAGCGTGGTTGATCAAGTCTCTACGAAAAGAGACCTCCTGTCTCAAGTCCGATCGTCGGAGTAACGGCTTGCGAGCGCGGAGATGAGTCGCGGTGTCCTCGCAATCCAAGTTGATCCAAGCGCGGTTGCTCCTGATCTCGTCGCACGAGATCAAACGTCTCCTTCGTGAGTGAAGCACTCCAAGAAGACAAAGAACCGCAGAGAGTCGAAGCGGCAGCACGATGGCGCGGGCGTCGACGATTCTCTCCACCAAGGTGGACGGCCACCAAGAAGAGAGGGAGAGAGAGGGCTGTCGTGTAAGAGAAAGAGAGAGAGAGTTTGTGCTACAATAGCATGTGTTAAGAGAGAGCCAAGTATGCCTCTCTATTTATAAGGTTTTGGGATCCATGGATCTCAATCCATGGGACACATAAAATCAATGGATGAGATTGATTTATGTTCATCCAATGGCTAAGATTGTTGTTGTCAAAGACAACAAATTTAGGTTAAAATATATTTGACAAAATCAAATATAATTCATTCCTAAATCAACCCAACAAATAAGGAGAGAAGACACATGGAGATTTCATCTCCATGTGCCTTCCAAGTGGGCGCACACCCATTCCATATAGGAATGGTGTGCCGTCCATGAGATTGCATGGAGATTGCAATCTCATGGAAATCCATGAGATTGCATATCTCCATGAAATCTCTCTTATTTATTTGCACCAAATTTAGTTGGGTTTTATTCTTCAAAAATAATTCACAATTATCTTTGAGAATATTGCAATCTTGCCATGGAAAAATTGTGAATCATATTCACAACCCAAAACAACATGTAATTTATATTGTTAATTAATTACACAATGTGTATCCAATACACATCATAATTAATCAACACATATAGATTATAATTAACTCTCTCTAATACATTATAAATCACATTTATAATATATTATGAATAATTGGATATTTCTATCCACATTATTCTTATCCAAAATAATTAAATCACATTTAATCATATTGGACAACTTCTCATACATCATGATAATTAAATCACATTTAATTATCAAATTCTCTTTGCTTAGATCTTATGGAATTGTTCTTAAACCATTTAAGAACAATGCTATTTCTCCTCAGATACTTGGAGATAAGGACAGGGCGATTGTATTGTTCCACGTATAGTGACTTGGATGTTGAGATCGTATCTCAAATCCAGATCCTATGGACCTCCCACTGATGCTTGATCAAATCAAGACCGTAGACTTAATCTTCTCATTGCATCTGAATCTCATTCAGATCAATGTCCAGTTTATGGACTAAGATTAGGTCACTTCTATAATGAGAGGAGTCACTAAAATCCAAACCTGTTTCATCACTCCCTCGGAATGGAAGCGTCATGGTTATACAATCGTATATGATCAAATCACCCTTCAGGTATTCCTAATACCTGCACATCCTACATACTGGAAGACCTATGATTATCCTGAAGATAAAGATCACTTTTACACTGTCATCTTCAGGGTTAGATCATTAAGTTTCTCAATCTTGGTCATTGGGATTTGGTATAGATCATATGCTTTCACAAAGCATATATCTTACCTTCAAATTCATGTCATGCTTCCAAAACACGACGACCATGCATGGAATTTGTTCAGTCCCAATACCTCATGAGTGAGCTCATGTCTCCCGGTTCACAGGTGAACCTGTATGATCCCTTTGAGAGATCGTATTACTCATATGTCCTTACATACACACCAGCTCGCCGGTATATAGACCTTGATTAGGTCATCAACCTATTGGTCTGCCAAATGTACATACTCAGACATATAGCAATACATCTGTCTCTAGTCAGAGGATGCATGCCTATGTTGTGACAGTATTCAACGTAGGTCTTTGGTTATCTCGATCTCGTCAAGTCAACCCATTGACTTAACTAACCTGACACCTCTGAATCACTATTCCCATGCAGAGGACCTGCATCAAGAGGTCGGTCAGATATCAGTCATATGAGATAGGATTGCCATCTCCTACTTAGACTGGAGATCATCACTTAATGATCATTTGATGATGCTTGATGAGTCCTCTATCTAACTCCTTAGATATTCATCCAAGCATCAGCCTCTATGATTCATCCAATGAATCAACAACTGTATGATCATCAAGTTGGCTATGGTACATAACCCTTATTGTACAGAGGGACCCTATAGTGCATTCATTCATTAATCTCAGGAAGGGAGTGAAAAATAATCAATAACTTTCATTGATAATTTATTCATTACAATAACATTTATTGTAGAAATGGTTCGCCCGGGGCTCACATTGCTAACACATAGGCCTTCGCAAAATCAATTTTCCAAAGAACCCCCTTTGAGGCATTCCTCCGCCACGCCGCAATGATCTCCGAAACAACCGCATAACAATCTGAAATCTGCCTTCCACGTACGAAAGCGGCCTGCACAGGCGATATGAGCGAATCAAGGAGCGGGGCCAGGCGCCGCGCCAGGGCCTTGGCGATAATTAAGTAGATCGCATTAGAGATTGAAATATGCCGGAAGTCCTTAATCCGAGAAGCCGAGGAGGATTTTGGTATAAGAACAATATGAGACCGATTGAGAATATCAAAGCCATCGCTCCCCTCGCAGAAGTCCCGCGCCACAGCCAAAACATCGTTGGCAAGAACATCCCAGAAATCCTTGTAAAAACATACCGGGAAGCCATCAGGCCCCGGCGCAGCATCAGAATTGAGGTCCCAAGCGGCCCCCTTGAGTTCCTCCATAGAGAGCGGGCGCACGAGCGCCTCCGTTGCAGACGCCGGGAGAGCAGGAGCCCCCTGGCCCGACCACCGCCACTGTCGCTGAGCCGGGGACCCAAATGCGGCCCGAAAATAATTCCCCACAGCCACCCCCACATCAATCTCCCCCTCAAAAAGCGCACCGCTGATGGAAATAGATGAAATAGAATTCGAGCGGCGGCGACCACTCGCCACCCTGTGAAAGTACGCAGAATTGGCGTCCCCTTCCTTGAGCCACCTCACCCGTGAGCGTTGACGTCATTCGATCGATCTCTTGCGATCCTCCGACCTCGCTATCTCAACGGCAGCCGCGCGCTCAGCCAATTCCCCCGGGGTCAAATCCCTTTCGTTCTCGAGAAGGTCAAACCTCAAAATCTCCGCATCAGCCGCCAAGCGAGCACAAATACGAGCCTGCCGCATCTCCCGTTTGAAGGAAGCGAGAACCGCTCTCAAGGAAGAGATTTTAAGGTCAAAGCGACGAGCGACAAATCCCGCAAAAGAGGACCGGTTCCAATGATTCCGAACAAGATCCTTGAACCCCGACTCGAGGAGCCAACAACGCTCATAGCGGAAGAGCCCACGAGGATTCTGTTCAACACCGGAATCCCAAATGATGGGATTGTGATCAGAGAAGGAGCGAGGACGAGAACTGACCGCACAAAGGGGAAATGCCTCCATCATGCGAACATTGGCCAAGAAGCGATCAATCCGCGACCGGGAAGAATTTGATATCCAAGTGTAAGAGATATCATTTGGCACCAGCCCCTCCAGGGCCAAATCCCGAATAAAGTCCATAAAGTCCCCAGAACCGGGATCGCTGCCCCCACGAGCCCGGGGACGATCCTGCGAGAGTAATGTGACATTAAAGTCACCCCCCAATAGCCAAGGTAAATCACCAAAAGCAAGCGCATCCTCCCGAAGGTCCTCCCAAAGATCCCTGCGAGCGATGTGAGAATTTGGCCCATAAACAGAAGTGAAGGCGACTCGTATATTAGTTTCAGACAAAGTCAGCACCACAGAAACGGAGTGACGCCCGATCCTCATGGATGAGAATGAGAGGCGCGAAGAGCGCCAAGCCACAAATACTCCGCCGCTCGCGCCATTCGCGTCCAACGAGCGAAACGCATCCAACCCACCAGCACCAAAGGACCGCCATAAATCATCATCCATGTAGCCATGTAGCCATGAATTTGAGCATGGATTTGAGCATGAATCCATCAACATGGATTTGAGCATGAATCCATGTAGCCGACTCTACTTGTAGTAGGAGAAGGCGTTCCAATTTCTTTCTTTCTTTTCTTATCAGCTCCTCTCAAGCTGAGCATTTGTGACAAAGTTGAAGCTTGTCTCTGAAGAGATCAAATTAAGTAGCTCCAATAGGTTTTGCGAGGATGTTTGCCAATTCCTCTTAGGATGGAAGATATCTTACATGAATAATCTTCATTGCCACAACTAGGGCTATTAGAAAAATCTCAGGTTCGATATTCACTTAGAGTCTGATTCAAATTCCATTTGAAAATAAATGAACTGAACCTCAACATAGGTTTGGGCTCGTTTATATAAACGAAATAAACTTTGAAACGGTAAGTTCGCTTAGGTTTGGTTCATTAATAGTTCGATATAAATATAAATGTACATATACATACACGTACATATATATGTGTGTGTAGGGATTATGGAGCTTACTCCATGGTAACCAACTCATGTGATAATTTTAATTCCAAAAAATTAGAGGTCTATTTCTCCCTCGAAAATTCCCGAAATTGTTGTTGTTACAAGGAATGCAAGAGACATACTCGACATACTCATTGAACTTGAGGCCCAATACCTATTGCCCTTACCGTCTGCAAGGTTGATCGGTGGAAAGTGTTTGTTCACTATCAACTACAATGATTATTGGGTCGTGACGGTATGTGGCGAAAGCCTCAATTTTGGAGATAGAGGATGTTGATGTGCACGCGATGGCGTAACTAGTAAAGGACTACAGGGTGAGGAGCTTACAAGCCATGAAAAGGCTTTAGAGAAGCGAGAGTTGGTTGCGAGCTATGTGGGGGTAGTGTTGTGGGGCCTTCTCTCACTATTACCAGATAAAGCTTATTTCTTGGAATGTCGAGGACTCGGTTAGTAGGACAAGATGAGGGCGGTAGGGCAACTTTTAGAAGTGTGGAAGGTAGATATTGTGTACTTGTAGGAGATGAAGTTGAAAGGGTAGGACATATTCTTTTGGCGTGAGGTGATTGGATCTCGTCTCTCTTAGTTTAGCATATGCTTTCTGCTGATAATTATGATGGCATGATTGTTGGATGGAATGGTGATATGATGGAGGTGGTGGATTCTTGATGATACTCGAGTCGTATATTTTGCGCTCGGAGGATCTCGGATGGTTTATTGTTACTAACCTCCACAGTTTATGGACCTATGAGGTCCAGGTGTTTTGATTGACTACGACTCAGATTGATGCATATTGTTTTCTAGATTTGACTTCAATTATGGGTGGTGACTTCAACGTCAATCTTGCAGTAGATCGTCTATGTGATAGGGGTAGAGTGAACCCTGCTGCTAAAAATACTAACTTATATGTTAGAAAATATAATGCGGAAGCAAATATCAGAGAAAAAGGTTAAAACTTAGAAGAATGCGGGATTTAACGGGGAACCCTACTCCATAAGGAAGGGGATGAAACCACAGGAGAATGCCTCAAAGGGCTGATGTATGCATTGCACTTTCTCACTGAATACAGAGGGTTTGGGGCTTCTTATATAGCCCTCATCGAGTCTCCACACCCCATAGATGGTCGATGTGAGACTAAATAACTGGATGCGATAAATTGATCATGGAGTGACCCATTTACCTACAAAGTCCCCCGGGCTATGAAGGAGGTGGTGGAGAGCATCTAAGGCTACTGGTGGTAGTCCTAATTGCACTGGGGAGGCTGATGGTGGCAACCTTGGCGGTTGCTTGCTGCTCACGGGCGATAGCGGCAGCCTCGACTGCTACTGCTCATAGGCAACGGCGACAACCATACGAAAATTGTAATGGCCAATGGCACAGCACATGAGGCTAGATAGGGACGGCGGCGACGCTTGACGCATTAGGGTTTTGTTGGGGTGGGGCAACTAGGGCACATGCTTCGGTCGATGATCGTCACTCTAATACCATGTGGAAAGGAAAATAGAGTTATATATTCATCGTAGTCCTAAAGCTCTCTTATATAGGAGAAAATCTCTATGGGAAATTACATTTAGTGGATAAAAGAAATATGAAATATAAAATAAAGGCAGAGAGATACAAGTATCTCAACAAAATTCAAATGAGCTACGATTTATTCCAATTAAATCACAAATCATCTAGCTAAATAGAGCTACTAAAATACATCTTGTTTCATCACTCTCTCGGAATGAAAGTGCCATGATAGATGATCCATTACAACAGATGTAGCCATGAGTATTCCCAATACTCATTCGTCCTTCACACTGGAAACCTTTGATAATTTCGAAGTTCAAACCCTTTTTGACTGTCTTCTTCACAATATATCAATAAATAGATTTATCATTTGATGGTTGGGAGACAATATTAATCATATACTTTCCAAAAGCATATATTAATATCTCGAATCGTGTCTTATTTCATAAACAAGACAATCATGAATGGAATTCATTTTGACCCCAAAATATCTCATGAGTGAACAATGTCTCCTGGTTCATCAATTATGAACATGTATGATTCCTTAGAGAGATCATATATCTCATATGACTTCATATGCACATGAACTCGTTGATCTATGGACCTTGGCGAGGTCATCAACCTATTGATCTATTAAATGTACATACTCATGCATATAGATGCATATCTGTCTTAGGTCAAAGGATGTGTCCCTGATTGTGACAATTACGATTCAAGTCTTAGTTTATCTCATCCTCATCAAGTCAATTCTTTGACTTGATTATTCCAACACTTTTGAATCTCCATTCCTTTGTAGATGACCTGCATCAAGAAGTCGGTTGGAAATCAATCTTTAGAGAAAGAGTGCCATCTCTTTCTCAGGCTGGAGATTTTTATTGAATATCACATGTTTGAAGTCAGTTGTGTCCTCCCAGTTGCATGATGTCCAATATAGCCATGGTACATAAGCCTAATTGTACAATGGGACCTTAATAGCAAAGTGCATTCACATTCATTCATTCATTTCAGATGGACATGATAAAATAATAACTTTTATTGCATTAATTGGTCGCCAAGGGCTTACAAGTCCAACAAGTGAAATGCAAGCAAAATCATGTTCTTCTAGAGGGGTACATGAAGAGGAAGATCGAGAAATAGCAGTGTTTGAGGCAAATATGGATGAAGAAGGGAGATGCAAACATGAGGTTCTTCCATGCGGTGGCTAGAGAGCATAGAAGGTGCAATGTGATTCATTGTATTAAGGTGGCTTAGGAGGAGATGGTGAGTGACTGAGCCATTGGTGACGTGGTGAGACGTCATTATTTTGAGCTCAGTAGGCTTGTAACGGTGCCATATGGGTGGGAAGAAATGTCCTGAGGCTGAATGAAATGTAGTTTGAGGCATTAATAAGGCCTTTCTTGCTCTCAAATATTAGGATGGAGACCTTTGCCTTAAATGCGGATGGTTCCTTAGACTTGGATGGTTTTTCCATCCTTTTCTTTAGGGACTTTTGAGACCTAGTAGGTCAGGAGATGTTGGATGTGATGGATTATGTCAAAAGAACGATGGGTCCTGGCTTTACCTATATTTTTTCCTTGTTAAGAAGGATGTGGTGTCACATGTGGATGACCTACACCTTATTTCTATATCTAATGTTATCTACCTCATTGCAGCAATGGTTCTGGCCAAAAGGTTGCGGACGGTTCTTAGCTCTATCATTAACTTGGCTTGGATGACTTTCATCCCATGCCGGCATATGATGGATAGGTTTGTTTTGGCACATGAGATTGTTATGGAGTAGGGAAGAAAGAAGGCGAAGGGGTTCTTGTGGAAGATGGATTTTTCTAAGGCCTATGTTCTTGTTGATTGGAGATTCATTTGGGCATCCTACATCTTAGAGGATTTCCGACTGAGTGTATTGATTGGATGGAGATATGTGAGATGACATCTTCATACGTGATTTTTGTGTATGATAGGTAGGAGAGTAGTTTCTTCCAACCCCAACGCAGAGTTAAGCGTGGTTGTTCTCTAGCATCTTTATTGTTTGTTGTTGGTGCAAATGCCTCGATTAGAATGGTGATAAAGGTGTTAAAAACAATAGTACAACAGCAGAATCGAAGAATATAAAAATATAAAAGTGGAATGCTCAGATTATACATGGAACTCTACTCCGTGAGGAGTGAGATGAAATCATGAGAGAAGGCCTCAAAGGGCAGATCTTCTATTGTGAAACTTTTAATGAATACATGGGGTTTGGGGCTTCTTATATAATCCAACATACAATCGGGAGTCCTATTTATTGATGATGTGGAACTAAACACGAGTGCATGGTAATAATATCTTGGACAGATTAAATTACCCACCTTTTACATAATTAATACTTTCTCTCAAGTTGGAGTTGAGAAAGTTGTAGGTTGCATCGTCACTCGATACATCAGAGAGAGAGACGAGAGGAGACACACTTGGAGTAATCGTTGTTGGGAGAAAACTTCGCACGAGGGCGGATCTGTGACGATCAGGTTGTGTAATAGAGTAATTGCGACAACCAAGTCGTGCCTAAAGTAGAGCCATTGTAGAAGAAGTCACGCGCAGAGTAGTCGATGCTCGAGAACATGGCTGGTATGTACTAGTAGTTTAGAGTTGTCGGTTTGTCTTCAGGTTATGTATGTGTAGTAGAAGTATGAGATGATTCTAGGTAGAGAAGTCCATCTGAAGTAATTGATGCGGATCTCGAGAGTTGGGCCTCTCCTATACGTGAACCCTGAAAATGACCTCTCCCATTTTTTATAGGGACTTAGAACCGATCCACCTTATATATAGATCCTGCTAAGAGATTGCTTTTGTCGAGAGGTCACGGGTAGATGATGATGATGGATGTAGTAGAAATAATGTAGTTACATCTCAAGTAGAATAAAATGCCTTACTCTTACTCCCCCTTTCTCCCATATTTGTTTGAATAAACAGAATTGATCTCAAGGTGGGAGAAACAAAATAAAACATGCATCTTTCTTCTTTTTTTTGCTTTTATTTTTTCTCATTTTCAAGCCGTTCACTTTTTTACATGCTTTCCTTTATTTGATCTCAAGCTTTTTTCCTCTTTCGCCTTCTTTTTTTTCTTAAATAGGCCCTTTTCCCTTTAATCAAGCCCTTTTTTTCAAAACATAGTACCCAATTGGGCCTGGAATCCTGGTTAGTGGCGATTGTGAAGTACTAACGCCGATCTGGAGTAGACATGCAGTTGTTGTTGTCGAGGCGATAGAGGTGTCGCCGCTCGATGAGGCTTCTTGCATCTGTTGTTGTTGTGGGCAGGGACGGACCTTGCGAGGTGGCTGGTAGGTGCACGCCTACGATCATGCAAGGTCTGGAGCCTTTGTATGGAGTTGCGAGGCCCATGGGGTGAGCATCGTGCCGCTTATTATAGATACGACAAGAGGGAACCACATGGAGTTTGAGGTGAGAGTGTTGTGCCGCCGTTGGGTGGTTGTTGTTGCATCTGGAGGCAGAGATCGTGCACCTCGAGCATTGCGCTTGTTGACTTGGGGCGCGTGAGGTGTTGGCGATCTCGAGACCCAAGATCTTTAATTACGGTTAGGGTTTTCCCTCGTGTGCCGCCTAGAGATGAGTGTGCTGCCATTGCCGCATGGAGGAAGATGGGGACATGACCATCATCTTGAATCTTTGCGCCTGGGTGGCTTCTTGCATACATGGATCAGCCTGGATGCGTCGTTGCAAAGTTAGGGTTCCAATGAACCATAAGTGCTCCCTTAAATAAGAACTAGAACTAGAACTGTTTTCCACCAAGTTGATCTTCAGAACCAAAACATATACACTAAAAAAACTTTGAAACTTCCAGATCTTGAACAAGATGAATAATAATAATCGAACTAATCAAATCTCCCAAAACTGACTTGCTATTATACCATGTTGAAAACAATATTGCGAAAGCAGAATCGAAGAATGCAAAAAATATATAAGTGGAATGCTCAGATTTTACGTGGAAACCTACTTTGTGAGGAACATGCTGAAACCACATGAGAAGGTCTCGAAGGGCTAGATTTTCTATTATAAATCTATCAATGAATACATGAGGTGTAGGCCTTCTTGTATGGCCCCACAGACAGCCCCAAATCCCACTTATAGATAATGTGGAACTAAACATGTGTGAATATACCCATATTTTACATACTCTAACAACAAGGGAGGGGTTTTCTGGTAGGATTCCATATTGGAGATGTCTTTATTCCCATTCTCCAGAAGAATATCGATGCACTATCTTCTTTGTAGGGGGAGAGGCAACTTCTACGGAATGGCTAACCATTGTTCTTTAACCGTTTGGATAGATCTCTGACATGAAAATCAATCATGCAAGTCTGCTTTTGTCCTTTTGGGGATGGATTAGGAGATGGAGGTTTGTGGGGTTGCCACTCCAAACTCAACGAGGGGCCCTCCCCATTCTCTACATTGGCTGCCATTGGTGGAGGGTAAGCTGTGGCAGGTGTGCAGACTATCTTTCGAGAGGTAACATGTTGTGCTGCTGAAGTCGATTATCTCAACTATCCCAATTTTTTCATATGTACATGCTTGTTGGAGTAAAGGGAAGGCTGGAGGCGCCTATGAGATGTTTCTTTTATACATCTTTTGGGGAGGCGCAAGGGATGGCTTTGGTGATGGAAGTCCCTAATGCTTACCGAGAAGGATAATAGGATGGGGATAATTAGTTTGAAGGCAACAAGCCGTGCTCTGTTGATGCAGTAAGTGACCCGCATTGTTGCGAACTGTAGAGCAAACCTGATCAATCAAGTAAACACAAGCACATTGATTTACGAAGTTCACCCGTAACCGGGCTACATCGTTGGACGGCGGTCGATTTTCACTATTTGCAGAGAATGAGGATACATAGGATACTGAGCTCTCCTAACTGGAAGGAGTTTGAATACTACTCACGTTGATCCCTGATTCAACCCAAATAGAAAAGTAACCAATCATAAAGTTTTTGACTAGTGGTGCTACCGTGATTGGAGAATGAAGAGCTAGGTTTTTCCCTGGAACTAGCACCACATGTCAATGTTGTATGCCTTTGGAGGAGGATGTTGAGCACGTCTTCTTTGATTGTATTGCAGTGGAGGTGTGGGCGGTTTCGCACATATAGTTCATGTCAATCTTTGATTGAGTTGGTTTTGGGGAGTCCCTAGCAGCATTACAAGGCTATCTTATGGTCTATGTGGCTTGCACGGAATGGTTTCATATTTGGGAGAAAGAATATACATGGAGAAGTGTATTAGAGTATGCAAAAAGCCTTGCATTGTTTTGGATCATGTGAATATATAGAAATTTACGAGTAGGCGTATCCTCAACGTTGCACCTTTTTTCCTAAAAAAACTCGAACATACACACATAAACACAAAATGAAATCAAGATAGAATAGGATTCTCGGCATCTCTAAGATCTCCTAGAAGATTTTTCCTAGGATTTAGGAGATCAAAGAGAATTTGCTGAGAATAGAGAAATGATTTGGAACACATCATTTGAATCACCACTATAAATAGAGTTTACTGGAGTTTTTATAACAGATTTGAACATTAAAACAAAATGTTGGATTTAAAACTTTTATCTGATTTGACTTTGTTGAAACATTGTTTTGACTATGTTCTATTTGCTGAAGTTTATTTTGTCCTATCTTTATCCTGAACTTTTTCAAGTCCATCGCCATGTTTCTAATACCACATTCTCGTTAATTACCTCGTGTGAAATGTCTCCATCAGACCTGAATTCGGGAGCCATTCAAATTTCAATTTCAAATAAATCCATTTTGACCACTGACAGGAACTTTTGAAGGTTCTTGCAGTTAGTTGAATGCCATGGAGGCATTTGTAGTTTTCTGCAACTACTGTAATAATTTCCAGGCTTGCATTGAGGAATTCTCGAACCATAATCTAATTGTGCAAGCAACTGCTGAAATATGACCATAAGATGTTCAAATATTTATACTGCTAGCGCAAGGCCGGTCTATATGGTAGTGATATAAAATGAAGGATTGAAAGCTCTAATCACAAATTGATCGAGCATTCATCATGAAGCTTTACCCCTTTTCAGTAAAGTGTGAGAAAATACATTTGAAATATTAAATCTCATGAATGTGGAACTGCATGGATGTGTCGAAAAATTCCCTACTTTGAAATCTAAAAAAAATATTTTTATGTTTGTTTTGTGGCATTGTAGGTAGCCATGACTGCAGCAGAGCTAAATGTGCCAATTATAGCAGATGAGATATATGGTCACATGGTGTTTAGAGGAGGAGTTTTTGTGCCTTTGGCATCTTTCGCTTCCATCGCCCCAGTTCTGACTATTGGAGCTTTGTCCAAAAGATGGCTTGTTCCAGGATGGCGTCTTGGATGGGTGGGGATTAGCGATCCCCATGGTGCACTGAGACAGGTATTCATGTTTTCAACAAGTGAATACCAATTTCTTTGTCCTTGTCTTTTTTAGCTGGATGTTATTAGACAAAAATGGAATTCCAGGAACATTGAAGGATATAACCTCAATCATGGTAATATGTTGCATAGGAAGAAGGTTAAAATATTATATTTAGTAAAATATCTTCAATTATATTTAGATAATAGTTGTATTGCTACTGATGATGGGAAAAGAACATGTGCTTGAAGTAATGTATATTTTAACTAGCGACATACTAAGCAAAATTTTTATTGAGATATTTACTTGGGTAAACAGATCTTGGATGTGGATATGTTTACCCTTACCCTATAAATTTTGCACATTTCTACCCCTATCTGTATGTGCATTGTAAAGCATCATCTCCCTTGGCTTTTCTCTTCCGTTGAGAAGAATTTTCACACAAACCCTCATGTTCTTGTTCTTGTTCTTGTTTTGTGTTTTTTTTGTTTTTCTATTATATCAAAGCTGATCTGATCAATAGTTGGATACCTCATGGAAGCTTTATGTGTATTTGAGACATGTTGAGAAGTGAGAACATCCACACCAAGTGGTATGGTTTGAAACCTATGCCTTTGAGACATGTTGAGAACATTAGCGTGATTGATTGTTTTGTAGAGATCCTAATTCAACATTGGTTATGGCAATTTTTCCTGAAGTTCACGGATCATGGAATCAGGGTGTTTGTTGGTTTGTTGTTTTGATTAATCAATAAATGTGCCATGATTGATCCGTGTTGTTTTTTGTCCATCAACTTTTCGACATGTTTATTGGCCACACCTTGGGTGATCGATCAAATATGCTCCCTGTAAATAACATGGACTAACTGTGATTGATTGGTCTACAAGTTCTTAATCTCCCAAGATCATAAGGTAATCGATTAATCTATGTCTGAGCAACTACTTGATACTACTAGTTGGTGTATGGTGATCGACCACTTTTTTGTCGGTGATCAATTAGTTTGTTGTTCTGCTAAGTGGCCATATGCTATTGATTCTTATGATTGATCGATTAGCGATAGTAATCAATCACGGAAGGCTATTGTCATGAGCATTATCATCGTCCAGATCAATGTGATTAATAACTTAGGAATTCTGATTTTTAAATCAATCACCACCTATAGATTGATTGATCATCGTTTGTCTCTATTTAGTGATTTGATTTATCACTGCTCTTGTTGTGATCGACCATCTGGTATGGATTAAATAGTTGATTTTGAAGAAAATAAAGATCTGACAAGCTCATCTATCAGACTCCTCTACATCACGGGTGTATAAATCAAAGAGTTGTCCAACCAAATTCAGATGCTCCAAGAAGCACATATGCTCCTATTTGATCGTGTTAAAAGAGTTTCATGCAATTTTGGTAAATGTTGTAATTAGGGTATACATCACTTATATAAAGATATAGCTAACCCCTCCCATTATTAAGTGAGCTCTCACCATTCAAGGAAAGACAAGTATATTTAGAGATGCTTCTTTGGCTGATGAATGAATTGTTGACATCGAAGTACTGACCACATAATAGGTAATACTTAATTTTAGATTTTTTATCAGTCGTATCCCTCTAAGATGTTGTAACATCAATTATACACTCCCTTTTTTGGAATATCAGTTCAGCCACTGACTTCTTCCACAATGATCACTTGTGCCCTTCCGTTAGTCTAGCCATAAATGAGTTGAACTAAATCATGGTTTATTCAAATCATGGTGTAGTTAAGAGAGGTATAACATGAGAAAAACCCCACCTCCTGCTCCAGCCTAGCCTTCTCTTGGGTAATGTTTGTTGCAACAAGGGATTTTTTTACCAGATGTAAATGACCTTAATCGATCCAAGAATTTTTCCCAAAAAATATCGGGAAAATTATTATTTTTAATCCAATAAAGGGGGAGACACTCATAGGTGCTCACGCCAAAAATGCATTAACAAAAAGGAGAACAAAAAGCAACTACAGTGAGACGCATTAGGCGAGCCACAAGTTTAACAAACCCGACACATGGGTAGAAACATTTTCCTTGTAAAACCTTTGACCAGAGAACAACAACGCATTCTTAGCCAGCCAAATGGCCCAGATCACCGCAAGCGGACGAAGCAACTCCCTCCTTGATCGATGCTTGGCCGCAACCAAGCCACCACAGAAACCCCCAAGGTTCTCCCTGTTGACCCATCCCAGCTCCGGGTCATCCCAAACAGGCGTCACACCCTGACAGGAGAAAAATAGATGCTCCACCATCTCAATTTCCACCCCACACAAAAGGCATCTGTCAGAGACCACACCAAGCATCCTAGCACAACGGTCCCATGTCATCAGCCTCTTCCTCCTGAACAATCAAAAGAAAAAACCAATTCTCACGGGAAGGCCCAACCCCCAGAAGAACCTGCAGTCTCTCACCAACTCCGCCGAAAGAGAGGGTGGGGGCCTGCAAATCGCCATATAAGCCTTTCTCACAGAGGAAAAGCTCTTGCGCCAAACCCAGTGATCCCGCTCCGCGGAAGGGCCCTTCACCTCCCTAAGCACGTCAAGCAACCGCAGAAACTCCTCCAAGCGTTGATCAGAGAAATTGGAGCGGAACAACGACATCCAGTTCTCATCCGACCAGCAAGAGGCAACCCACACATCCTGGTCCGCTGCCAAAGCAAACAAATGAGGGAAACACAAAGATAAAGCCCCCCCATCTGTCCAGTCGTCCTTCCAAAAAGCAAAGCTCGCCCTGTTCCCCAGCATTGGTCTGAACATCGCCTGGAAGTTGGGGGTGACCGCCAAAACACCTTTCGAAAAGGGCGAGGGCCTCAACCCCAGCGCACCGCCCACCGCAACACCCATCGACGTCGTACCAGCGATCGCGTAGATCCAACGAACAAGAGTGGTGCAAAGATCCTCGCCGCTCCCCCAGATCATGGCCACCCACTTCCGCAACAAGGCCTCGTTCAATGCGCCCAGCCGACAAATCCCAAGTCCGCCCTCGCACTTCTGGAGCGTGATATCCTCCCAACTGATTAGGTGGATACCGGCGGTTCCCTGACCGTTCCTACCCCACAAAAAATGCCGCATCAGCCTCTTTAACCTCCTCCTAATGCCAGCCGGCATGAGCCTCGTGGAGGAGTAGTACACGGGTATAGTGGAGAGCACCGACTTAAGGAGCACCAGGCGTCCCCCCTTAGAAAGGACCGCCGCCTTCCACCCCGCAGGCCTCTTTTCCACCTTTTTGACCAGCGGCAACCAATCCGCCAACTTCGACCTCCCCGTGGCCAGCAACATACCCAGGTAGTGAATGGGAAGCCCGACGCACTCAGTTCCCATCGTCAAACCACAAAGACCCGCCTCCTCCTCACTCAGAGAGAATGGAACCACCTTGGACTTACTCGTATTCTGCAGCAACACAGGCATCTCACTAAATAGCTTGAACGTTGCAACCATACCTCTAGCCTATTCAAGACCCCTTTCAATGAAGAAAATAGTGTCATTAATATACTGAAGTAGCAGGATCCTCAACCCATCCTTGAGTATCCGCCCGTGATCCCACTGTGTTGCACCCTGTCAACCATACAAGCAATAACGTCCGCGACGATGATAAAGAGCAAGGGAGCAAGAGGGCAACCTTGCCTCACCCCTCTCTGCGGCTGGAAAACCCTCCCTCCAGGTGCCCATTCACGAGGACGATCATAGATGCCGTGGTCACGCATCTCTTCATCCACGTTATCCAGATCTCTGGAAATCCTCTCGTATGCAATGCCACCAAGAGGAAGTGCCAGTCCAAGGTGTCAAAAGCCTTAGAAAAGTCCACCTTCCAGAGCAAGGCCTTCTTCCTGCTTCTTTTCCAATCAGCAACAATCTCAGACGTCATAATCAAGCAATCTGCAATTTGCCTCCCCGACACGAAGACCGACTGAAAAGGGGAAATAATTTGCTCCAGCACTCTACTCAATCTAGTAGCGAAGACTTTAGCAACAATCAGATACAACGCGTTGGAGATATTAATAGGCCGGAATTCCTCAATCCTTTCAAAACTGTCCCTCTTTGGAAGGAGCACCACCAGAGACTCATTAACACGCTCAAAATCTACATTGTAACGACAACACTCCACCACATTGAACACCTCCTTGCCAACCAAATCCCAGAAGTCTCTGTAAAAAGAAACGGGGAAACCATCCGGGCCCGGCGTGCCATCGCCGTTTAGATTCAACACAGCCGCCTTCAACTCCTCCAAAGTCACCGCCTAAGTCAATCTAGATGTATGAGCGTCCGATAAATGCGCGGCTCCCGAACCAGTCCATCTCCAACGCCTGCTTGCCCCCCTCGATGAAAACTCTTGGAAATGGTTCACAACCGCTCTCCCTAACTCCCTGTTACCCTCCACCCGCACTCCACCAATGACCATCGACCTGATGGCGTTTCCCCTCCGTCTCCCACTAGCAACTCTGTGAAAGAAGGCCATGTTCGCGTCACCCTCCCTGAGCCATCTGTACCTGGATCTCTGCTTCCACTCAGTGACTCTCTTCTTGTCTTCATCAATAATCTTCCTCTTCTCCTGTGCTCTCCGCTTCAACTCGTCCTCCGTCAGCGGACGCTCATCCTCCAAGGTGTCTAGTAGGCTGACCACACTCTCAGCCGCCCCTCTGACCGCACGGCGGGCCTATCTCGATTCCCTCTTGAACGCGCATAGCCGTGTCCGCAAGGAATCCAGCTTTCGGACGAATTTCACCACCGCCGATCCAGCAACAGACATCAAAGTCCAGTGCGAAACCACCAGGTCCCTGAAGGAATCCTCGAGCAGCCAAGCCTTCTCATAGCGGAAGAAGCCATGCAGAGGCGAGAGTTCACCGGAGTCCCACAGGATGGGCTTGTGATCCGACCTAGTCCGAGGCCTGGCAGTAGCAAACGACAGAGGGACGACCTCCAAAAGCTCCACCAAAGCCAGAAATCGATCCAGGCGAGATCTGGAGCCAGCGCTCCTCCATGTGTACTTTGTGCCCGCAGCATCCAAAACCTCCAGCTCTAGCGAATCCACCACCTCCACGAAGACCTCAGAGCCGGGGTCATGATCGCCTCGCAGTTTCCGCCTGTCCGAAGATAGCAACGGACGACCGCTTCTCTGGTACCTTTTCCCGGACCTCTTATCTGCCACCTCATCACCAACAGGAACAACCGACGAGCACCCAACGCCCTCGTCCACAACAGGAAAAACCTCCTGGCAGGATGTCCCCGCGTCAGCCCAAACACTGTCGAGGACCGTGCAGGCAGCACCAGCAGGTCCCTCATCAGGCAAAGATAACCTCTCACAACCAGCCCCCCGCTCAATATTGTCCTCATCACTGCCACCGCATTGATCCCAATCCGCCTGGAAGGAGCCCGAGGGCTGGCACCCGAAAGCTCCCCTACATGGAGGCGAAACGAAGGATCCACTAAGAATATCGCCCGCCAAACGCTTCCCTGAAACGGGCACGCCTTCGGATCTGAAAGAGTCCGTACCCGGACACGAAACACCAGAGAATGCAACCCGAGTGACAATCGGCTCAAAAGTCCCCCGTGAAGCCAACAGGATATCCGCCTGCGGAATCCGGAAACACGGCTCCAAACCCGGTGCCCGCCGAAGAAACGGAAGCGCCAAAGGATCCCTTGCAACGCTCAAAGGAAGCCCAACCGATGCCTCAGGAGTGTGGGAACCCCTGAAGATCAGTTCTCGAAACAACAGATCAGATGCACTTGAGGAGTCAAGCGTCGCCGCCCCTTGACATGATCGTTCCCCTCCCAGGGGAGAAGACAGAGCGACGCCACCAGGTCCCGCCCGACCCAGCAGCGGTGGAGGAGCAAGGAGCCGGACCTACAATCTGAAGGAGAAACGACCAACATCCAAGAGCGCCTCCGACATGGGAGGCACCCCAAGAGGGCATTCCATCACGACCAATGCCACTTCTAGGTTGGTGCCCGGCGCAGTACCATCCTCCAAGACCCTCAGAACTGTACCAACATGCTTCATGGCCGGACCCAAGGCACGGATCGTACGCGACAGGAAGGGCGCCTCGTGGACCTGCGCCACCCAAACGACCGGTCGATCAACAAAACCATCAGCGAACCTTGGCAGCCTCCAAACGATAGCCCCGTCCGGCCCGGAGGCCAGCAAGGCCCCTTTTTGCTGAAACGTCAGGCCACGAGCACAGACCTGGCCCGCTCCCAGCGAGACCACATCACCCTCAAACCTGCCATTGAAGCAACGCGAGAGTTACCTCCACCATCTCCTTGGACGGTGCAGTGCTCGGACCCTTAACCAAAACTCCAACCAAGAGACCTGTGAGAACTGTACCAATATAGGTCAACACCTAATTTTGTTTATCCTCAAAAACTTAAGAATCAAGAGCATATATAATGGATGTAAAATTCTGATGATCTCCATGTAAAGCTTCATATTCTCGTCTAATTTGAGAGGCAAATTAATAGGTTGAATCATGCATGGAAAGCAGCACAGGGGGGGGGGATTTGTACCTTTGCTCTCCAAGAAATGGAGATCAAACTTTTATATGGAGCAGCACAAATCAAAGAGAAACAACAGTTCCTTTGATTGCTTTGGCAGTAACAGCAACACAACTGCTAGATAGGAGGAATGCGGCTGCAGCAGGGGCTTCAATTGAAGGCTCCAGCAGGGCTTGTGAAGCAGCTCCAGGGAAGAGGAGAGCAGCTCCCAGCTGCTGGGCATCTTGGGAGAAGGGAGCAGCAACTCCCAGGTTCTCTAGGGGCTGCAGGAGGCTGCAGAAACTGTTAGAAAGTAGCTTGCTGCTTGCTGGATTGACAGCAAAAAAAGAAAAAAACGGGGAGGGTTTGGGGCTCCTTCGGCTGGAGTTTGAAAAGAAAAGCAAGAGAAAAAAGTGAGGGGAATTTGAAAGGCTTTGGAGATATAAATAAGAGTTGTAGTAGGCTCCTATGTTGACAAGTGGAAGAGAAGGGAAGCCAAGTGGAGAGAAGCGAAATAGCCAAGTGGAGGTTGTTGCTGTCTGCTAAAAGTTTGAAACATTTTTTTATTTTTTAAAAATATTTATTTCTTTCTTTTATTTAGAATATCAAAGTCGACCGTATTCACACCTCGAGTCTTGGATTCTGATGTACAATAGCTCGTTTTGACCATCTATGAATGACGATCAAAATGAGTATATTCATATACTTCGGATCGAAGATAAATTCCTGAAATTTCCGAGATACGATCTTGGTTTGCGACTAAATTTTGTGATTTTAAATTATTAAACGACCTCCGATCGATGAACGGTCGATTTCGTTGGTCTTATATTGTCGAATCAGATTTTATGGTGGTCTTGGTTTGTTTTGCGGTTCAGATTTTACGTCGTGGCTTTTCTAATGGCACGCATGACGATGCGATCGATTTTTGGTTAATTGCTCCCTAATGAAATTTGATATGCGATCTATGGATCGATATGAGGTTATTCAATATTAATTGAATATTTTTTGAATCTGCAGACTCTTAATCGGATCAGATTCGAGTTATTCGAATCTGGATGTTACAGCTTATCTTATTAACCGGATGCCTTCCGTGTTCTTCGAGTGAACCCTTTTTCTTCCTTGTATTCTGAGAGAGTCATACTCTGTTCCTCCTTGAGTTTTTAGATGTGGCATGTACCTACTTCGTACATAACTGCATCTTGGAATTGGACACTTTGACCCTGCACTGTAAAAAGGTGTCTGTTGAGTACTTTTATCACCTAGGAGTACAAATGCCTTGATCCTATAATCTCTCTTCAGTATACGATGAAAAATGCTAATTTCTTGGGAAAAAAATCCTCGGTATCCTACTTATTCCTAGTAGGAGTTCCAATGAAGAAAAGATGTTTGTACTATCTTTGATATTATTGGATCCCAAAACCTGAATCCTGATAGCTCAAAGCATTTTAGATTGGTTGAACCTAATTACACTTGACTTAGTGAAATCAAGTGAAATTAAGATGAGATTCAATGAAATAAAATGCAGTTTGAGGAGTAGTTTGAGATATTGATATATGTGAGAGAGGTGTAACCCCTCAATGGTAGTTTTGTAGTTTTTATGCATTGTGTATTCTTCCAAACTCAAGTTTTCTCCTATATACAGAGGGCTAGATTCGTTCTGAAAACATCTATAAATTCTCTCATATTAGTTATAATGTACTTAATTTCTCACCTTGGGGCCAGTTTAACGCCTTTTGTTTATCAATACAAAATAGAAGCTAGACAAAGTAGCCCAGTTGAGGAATAGTTGCTAACTTCAAACTGAGATACTATTTGTTGCAAGTTTATGTGAAGTCACCTAAATTGATTGGATGGAGATCATTTGTTTGCGAAATGTTCCAATTGATGCCTTTTAAGACTTGAATACGGTTTTAAATAGCAGCAACTCTATGATCATAGAAACGATGATTTTGATCTTAATATTTTTAATGAAAGGTGAGGATGGCAATGGAGAGGCTTATGAATGTAGCATCGGGGCCTGCCTCTATGATACAGGTATGTAAGAGTTATATTGTGTCATTTAGCTATTTCATGTAAAAATACTGTTGCTTCACAATGAGAATTCCCCTTTACATCAGGCTGCAGTTCCAGCTTTATTATCCGATTCTAATGAGGCGTTCCACAAGAATGTTATAGAACTACTTGAGAAGGCGGAAAGTACACTCTATTGGGGGATAGAAGATGTTGAATCACTTAGATGCCATTCAAGGCCTCAGGGAGCTATGTTCATGATGGTACATACGCTCATGTTTGTTTAACATCATCTGTTAAGATGCAAAATTTAATTCATTTGGTTGGGTATCAGATCGAGATTCGAATATCTCTTCTCACCAACATCCATGATGATATGGATTTTGCTAGGGAATTGATGAAAGAAGAATCTGTACTTGTGCTTCCAGGTCAGAAATCCTTTCTCCTCCCTGCTTCCATCAATATATAATGCAAGCCCTCTTATAATCAAATATGTTGTTGATCAGCATGGTAAATAATGACTGAGATAAGGATAGTGGATATAAGTTGTTACAAATATTTTAGTATATTTTAGCAGATATCGTTATATATATTTTTGTGCATAGCGAAAATTAGAAAAAAAACAAGGATGCAGGTAAGACGATTACACAAACATGAGGAAAATTTCTTAGTAATGTTCTTCAAAGAACAAATTCCATCTTTTGCAGTCAACGACAGATATTATTATTATGCCCTGTCTTGGATATGTGATATCTGTCACTTTTTACACAAATATAGGAGGAAAATTTCTTAGTAATGTTCCGCAAAGAACAACGACAAATACTATAATTATGCCGCATCTTGGATATGTGATATCTATGTCACTTTTTAATATGTGTATGCATATCACATCTTATAAGTGTATTATATTAGCACGTATTGAGCATGCGCAATGCATACAACAACAACATAGCCTTTTCCCACATTAAGTAGTGTCGACTACATGGATTCTTTGCCTCCATTCAGATCTATCTCAGGTCTTCTCAGGCTTAGATCCAAAAAACTAAGATCCCTTCGTGTAATCTCATTCCAACACTTCTTGGCCTTCCTCGCCCTCTCTTAGCCGGCTCAACATCCTAAAACTCACATCTCCTAACCGGTGCATCAGCTGATCTCCTTTGCAAATAGCCAAACCACCTTAAGCTCGCATCTTAAATCATGGCCCGCCTCCAGCTCCTTTCGCATTCTACCAATCCAGTAAGCCTTCTCGAGCTCTCCAAGCACATGTGGCTTGTCATTGTCTTCTTTGTAAGAGTATTTGGTTGTGCGCCCTTTATGTTGTAACAGGGTAAATGGATCCTGGAGAAGATCCATTTACCCCCATCATTTGTTTAGTCCCACATGGACCAACGGTGGGACTTGGAGGCTCTGGGAAGGCTATATAAGGAGCCCCAGACCTCCTGTACTCATTGAGAAATTCTAATAGAATATCCGCCCCCGTTGAGGGCTTCTCCTGTGGTTTCATCCCGCTCCTTCTGGAGTAGGGTTCCACATAAAAATCTTTGTGTTCTTCGTGATTATTCTTCTTTATTCTGTTATTCCGCTTCCGCTTTCTATTTTATAACATGGTATCAGAGCGGGTTCGATTCTCGGAGTTTTTCATTTTACTTATTTCTGTTCGAGATTCAATGTTATGATGAAGATTTGTTTAAGTGTTCAAGTGACCTATCCAAGTATTCTAGGGTTTATTTTTTAAACCCTAATTTTTGTATAATTTGAAGTTCATCATTTTAGGGTATTTGTTGTCAAAACCCTAGATTCAGGCCACGATCTCGTTCCTGATCCAACATGCTAGGTTTCTCTGTTGTTCGAGATCTGCATCATCTGCAAAGCAAGTCGGGGCGGCCTGGCTTCATCAAGGTTCCTGTCACAACAAGGGTTCTCCCTTCACGGGAAACTCTAAATCTCAAAGAGAAAGAAGATTCCCTCTCCTCGTCAACGACAAGCACAGGGGTTCCATCTGGAAGAGCGAGAAGGCCAGGGGGAGGCACTGCACCTCGACCTCCAGCAACATGCGTGCGTCCCAGTCCGCGCGTGCCTCCATCGAACTTGGGTACCCGTTCTCCAGGCGCACATTGCTGCACCCCCCACAAACGGCAACACAGATCATCTCCGGGCGCGTTTCCTCCGACACGCGCAGGCGGCGCGTGGTTCCTCTCCCCAACTCGCCTCCAGGCTGCGTGCTCCAGAAGCCTCCAGTATGCGGCATCCTAGCCGCTCCCAGCAGCGCCGATCGGCGACGCAGATCCCTTCTTGCGCAACTCCAGGCGCCTCTCCTGCTCGCGAGCGCCTCTCCTGCTCGCGAGCGCCTCTCCTGCGTGATTCTCCAGTGCCTCTATCAGGGGTATTTGTTGCCGCTTCATCTTCCTGTCGCAATCCTCCGGCCGCTATCAGGCGGAAAGACTCCCAAAAGATCAGTCCAGCCGCATCAGGCGGCGCACCCTCCGCGCTCTCAGCCCTCGCGCGACTCCCAGGCAGATCTCCTACCTCTGGCGGAGCCCCTTCCATCTCCGCGCGAGCTCCTCTCTACGCGCAGACCCCTCCCTTGCGCATCTTCTCGTGGCAGCGCTCCCGCCTCCGCCTCCCAGCGCCGATCCCAGACGTATGCCACCTTCCCTCGCGCGGCGTTTATCCTTGCCCTTGCGGCTCCTCCATCCAACAGGCGACGGCGGCAATGAAGGGTTACCTACGATGGGAACCCTAAGGGGGCGCAAGATGCTTTAAAAAAAAAGGGAGGGGCCCTTTGGGCCGTGAGCGGCGTTACCAAAAAAAAAAAGAGGGAACCCTAATGAGAGTGGGGGCGCATGTTTCTTCCAGGGCCGAATGGGCCCAATAGCAATTGTAAACAAAAAAAAGGGGGAGAGCATAGTGTTGTGAAAAAAAAGGAGGTGGTTGATTTGGCCCTTTGGGCCTAAAAAAAAGAGAAAAAAAAGGCGCGTGCATTAAAAAAAAAAGAAAAAAAAGAGCCGCACGCAATTAAAAAAAATGACTTTAAAAAAAAATTGATGATGCAAAAGCCGAAAAAAAAGGGGAACGGCTTACAAAAAAAAAGGCAACGACTTTAAAAAAAAACATGATGAAGAAAAGCCGCAAGTTTTTTTTGAGGATATTCATGTTTTATTAACCCCTTATTTATCTTGTCTTCTCCCAACTTTGTCGATGACATTTTCCGACAAGTATGGGAGAAAGGGGGAGTATATGTAGAGTCACAGGTCTGTTCATGATCCAGATTCCATATTCAGATATCAGTCTCCAGACCAACCAGATGATCAGACTCTACAGTTCAGTTTCAGACTCGACGATCAGTGTTCCGAGTCCAAGTTCGAGGCACTCCAAGATGAGAGGCCTAGTTTTGAGATCTCTAGAGAGAGATTCCAGTCTCAGACACGCACGAGTTTGCGGTCATTTTGTCAGATGAGCATATGTTGCCATCATTGTCAGAGGTCCCCATCATTCTTCTAGTTGTCAGGCCAGAGTTTTCATGTGAGCCATAGGGACTCCAGAGTAGAGGACCATTCCCTATGTCATATGTTGGCAAGGGTTTTCATGTGGTATCATAGGTACACCAGAGCAGTGCACCATTCTCTGAGCCAGATGGGAGAGACCCAGTTCTCCGACGAGGAGACTTCAGGCGCAGGTTCAGACTCGATGGTCAGGTTCCGAGTCTTCAGTTGACTCACACTCCAGCCCGTTCGTCCTCCTCACCTGCACGGCATGAGAAGCAACGTCCTCGACTACAGCATGTGCGCGTTGGGTTGATATTGTCCGTAGTGTCCTGTAGCGTGAGTTGAGTTTCTTTCTGTTTGTCCAAGCTGAGCATTGCATGCTCCAGCTTGAGGGGGAGTGTTAGAGTATTTGGTTGTGCGCCCTTTATGTTGTAACAGGGTAAATGGATCCTGGAGAAGATCCATTTACCCCCATCATGTGTTTAGTCCCACATGGACCAACGGTGGGACTTGGAGGCTCTGGGAAGGCTATATAAGGAGCCCCAGACCTCCTGTACTCATTGAGAAATTCTAATAGAATATCCGCCCCCGTTGAGGGCTTCTCCTGTGGTTTCATCCCGCTCCTTCTGGAGTAGGGTTCCACATAAAAATCTTTGTGTTCTTCGTGATTATTCTTCTTTATTCTGTTATTCCGCTTCCGCTTTCTATTTTATAACATTCTTCTTCATGCCCGCCTCTACGCCTACAATGGGTCCTCCTCTAACAATCATTTTTGTTTGTTTAAGTGGGGTATGACATCTATACATTGTTTCTTCCTCTTAAATGAGTGTGTTCATTTGGAGAGTATTTTCGTGATAGGTCTTGCTTTAAGGTCAAGCACTATGTAAAATGAATTTGAATTTAATATGTTGAGCTTTTAATTTGGATACCAGTGCAAATCTCATTAAGACTTCGCATCGTATCCCGCAAATTTGCTAAGGTATATTATATGTTGATGCCCCAACATGAGAACGATGATGCATGTTGTATATTTGTTTATCCAACATCAATTGAGAAGTCATCCTCTACGGAGTTGATAGATATTTATGTTAACCATAACTATAGGGATATTCCTGTATTCTGAGTACATAGGCACCGTTCTTTGTTACCTTGACCCTAGGACCCCATCCATATAAGGAGATTTAGGGTTCTCATTCTAATCAAGAACTTTTCATTATGATTTCTACTTGGTACCATAGTGGTACCCCCTTCTCTTCCCCTTATCACCCCCATCGCCTCTCCTCAATGCTGCCCGCGTCTCTCCCAGACGAAGCCAAATCCGGCCCAACGCCACCAGATCCATCACCAGTCCCCAGCCACAACCCACCCCAATGCTGCCAGCCCCTACCACTCCCCTAGCTACGATCCAATCACCTCCAACTACGCCCCTAGCCTTGCATAGGTCACTCCCAGCCACGTCCACGAACCCCCTCCAACGATCGCCTCCATCCTAATATATTTTATGATCTAAATCATGTTTATATGTTATTTATTTGCATCCTATGTGTAGGCATCAATTGTGCGTTGAGGGCATATGACTTACCACACTTGGGGGAGAAAGAAACAAGCTCAAAGCATGAAAAAATTCTAAATTCACACCCCAAACTTGCTCTTGTTTCATAGTCCAGAATTTAGATTATGTATTGCAGGAACCTTGCTCACTCTATTACAAATGATTTCCATGCTTATTGGCTGGTAGATATATGTATCTCTACTCACCTGTGTGGAGACAAGAGCCTCGTTAGGAACATGTGGCAAGTATGTCCATGCAGAATTATACAAGTTGTCGATGGCAGATCACCCTCCCCCCAATTGAAGGGATGAGAGGGATTAAAATTACCCCAACTATCAGACTTAATAATGTTCTTTTCATACATGAGTTTTCTATTAGCATGCTATCAATCAATCAAATTTGTGAGCTCCAACGTCGAGCTATTTTTGATCCGACCTCTTGCATTTTTCAAGATACTTTTTTGAGAGAGAAAAGGGCATCCTCCCAAGATGGGACCCACCTCAGCGTGCCATGAGCACACAACACTCGATAATGCTAAAGAACATTATCTACGTAAAACATTTACCCCCTAAAGATGAGTCCGTTCATGGCACACCAGATGGACTACATCATTGCAAAGGGAAATGAACTGTCCTCATGTACAAAGTCGCAGACCGATCTAATATCTCTCCAAAAGGTGGTGCAATCCCGACTCGCAAGCCATGTGATGTTGGTCCTAGTCCACGCCTCCGTCGATAAAGGACAAGAGAAAAACAAGTAGTCTGCATCCTCCATCATCGATCTGCATCTATTACAAGCACCATCCTCTACGCCCAGCAACTAACCCCGACAACCTTTTGTATGGATCCTCCCCAGCTTGAACAACCAAAGGAAAACCTTAATTCAGATCGGCACTTTCCATCTCCATATCAAACCGATGTCCATCCCAACCTCATCATGTACCTCCATCCTATCCTCCATTAGAAAATGATACGCTTTCTTTACTCGAATCTCCCATCTCCCCAAACAAAATGATCCCTGACTGAGGATGAGTTCTCGCTCTGCAACAGCTCCATCTATAGAGCAAGAAACTCCTCCAACCTCCGATACGACATGGCCGAAGAGAACACTGGGGACCATGCCTCGCAGTCCCAAACTTGTTGCATTGTCACCTCGTTGCCTCCTGCCAACCTCAAGAGTCGAGGGTAATACTACCCCCAATGCCCCATCCTCCATCCAATCGTCCAGCCATAAGCGGAACCTTGCTCCATCCCCGAGCATCTGTCGTAGCTTGGTGATAATCTCCAGAACAACCGCAGTAATCCCCTTCCACAGGGAAGAAGGTAGCCGCCCATGGCTGACCTCCAGCTACATGGCCACCCCATAGAGCTTTCTCCACAATCCTTTGACTTCTCTCCCAATTGAACCACTCATTTCGTCATAAAAACCTTATTCCTCTCCTTCATCCACAACACTCCCAATCCACCTTCCTCTTCGTTGACATCACCTTGGCCCAATCCACCAGGTGAAACCCCTTCTTGACATGTCGCACGACAGCCCAAAAAAATATTCTCATCAAGAATTCAATCTTGTTCCGCGCCTCCGCTGGCAACGACCTCGTGGAGCATAAGAAAATAGGTACTGTCGAGAGAACATGCTCCAAAGACACCAACTTCCCACCCCTAGAGAGCATAGATGCATTCTTTCCCTTTTTAAGATATTTTGTGGAGAACGCTAATCGATACATGTTACAAAGGAGTTGTTTATCATTTGGTTCTGTCTCCAATTGCTAATTCTTGTCAGGGGGTCCAATTTACGCAATCTTCAGGAGTTCTTTGGCATCAACGCATATGACACACTTCTTTATAAAAACTTTGTCGTGTTATACCTTCGTTTCCTTCCACGATTCGAATAGAGTTTAAAGCCTATCAAGTGGAGAAACGTTATCGAAGTTCATTTCTGATAGTAATATCTAGTCTACTGTTTTATTTGATTTAATTCATCTTGATATTTTGGGAGCAAGCAAACATCCAAATCGGTTAGGGAATTGTTACTATCTTGCCTTGTTGATGATTTCCATTGTATATCATGGGCTTTTCTAAGAAAAACCATATCTGACACCGCCATTGTTATTGTCATCATCAAAGAAAGTAGAAATCAATTTTGGACCACTGTAAAGATAATTTGTTCAAACAATGCAAGAAAATTTCTATGCGATGAACTGTTGACCTTCTTTTATGGGATAATTACACCCATAACCCTGAGTAATTCCTCAATCTCAATCATAACCCTGCATAATCGCGAATTACACGAGAAACCTCGAGTAATGCTTAACTCTTACATGAGATGACCATGTGTTAAATTCCGTTTGCCACACACGTTATATTTAACGGTTTTCGTTGAAAAGGACGAAACTGCCCTTAAAGCTCATTTTTATTTGCGATAGCATGCCATCCTCACACCGCTCGATCGAACTCGAAGTCCCCCACCACCCAAGGTGTCGAGCTCCTCCTTGAACCCCCATCCCGGCGCTGAGCAATCTCTCCTCGAAGCTCCGCCTCCGCCCCCACGGCGTCCCAGCCCCCTCCCCTCCCAACCAACCGCCCATGTCCTCATCCCCTTCTCGGCAACTCCTCCCTCCCCCCGGCGCACCTCCCAGGTCCTCCCACCCCCACCGACCCGTCGCCCCCAATCGCCCCCTTCCCCTGCTCGACAACCCCCCCCCCCCCCCCCCGCCGCCGAGACTTACCCTCCCCTGGTCGACCCTCGACCCGCCGCCCCACAATCCCCCCCCTGCTCGACCCGCCCCCCCCCCCACCCAAGTACCCTCACCTGCTCGACCCATCACCGCCCCGCCCCCCTCTGCTCGACTCGCCGCGTGCTTGACACCCCCCTCCCCCCCCCTGCTCGACCCCCACGACCCGCCGCCACCCAACACCCACTCCTCCCCCCGCTCGACCGACGGCCCGACCCCCAATCCCCCCATATCCCATCCCTACCCCTCTGCTCGCCAGGGACCCTGTATAGAAGCTTCTGCCGGTCACCGTCACCTTCGCCTCCCTCAGCACCAGCGTCACTGTCGGCAGGTGTGGCAGCTCCTGTCGCATCATGGGCACCCTGTAGCACAGGTCGAATGCTCCTTGGAAAACAAAATATGGGTCGTCGAGAACCGTGAGGATGCCCTTGGTTTGACGTAAGAACTCGTTCTTGAGTGCCGTGTAGGCGGGGCCGAGGAGGAAGGTAAACTGTGTGACGGAATCCACCATGGTTTGACCGGCGCCGGTGTGGTCGGGGACGAGGACGGACTTGAGAGAGGAAACAGAGGAGCGGCGGTGCGCCGCACTTGCGCCGACGATGGGGGAAGGGGAGGAGGTCGAAGTGGGGAGGTTGAGGTGGACAGAGGGGGAGGGAAGGGTGGAGGGAGAGGGATATTTTTTTATTATTTCCTAACTGTTGGATTGAGGGTGAGTTAGATTAACTCATTCATATAGTTAAGTTAACCTAGTAAACTAACGGAGGGTTATGGGTGTGAGACGGAGTAACTATTCAGGGTTTCCCATGTAATTCGCGATTATGCAGGGTTATGATTGAGATTGAGGAATTACTCAGGGTTATGGGTGTAATTATCCCTTCTTTTATTCACAAGAGATTCTTCATCATATAAGATATCTCCATACGTCACAATAGAATTGAGTCAGTGAACATAATCACCCTATACATTTTTGATATTGAGTGGACATTTCTAGTTTATTATCTTGTTCCAAGCTCATAACGGGGAGGTGTGATACTCATTGTTGCCTTTTTTATTAATTGTGTGCATTCAACTTCTCTTAATGAGCAGGTATTCATTGAGATTCTTTGTGCAGAGAAAGTTGTATTCCCATTATGTTGGACTTGTAAGCCCTTGACGACCCATTGATGTAATAAAAATTATTGTTTTATTATATCCATATGGAATGAATGATTGTGAATGCACTTAATATTAAGGTCCCTTTGTACAACTAGGGTTATGTATTGTGTCGATATTAAATACCATGCAGTTGAGGACAACTAACTTAACATATGATATTCCATAAAGATCTCTAGTCTAAGAAAGAGATGGCAATCTTTCTCTAAAGATTGATTTCTGACTTACATTTTGATACATGTCCTCTGTATATGAATTGTGATTAAGAGGTATCAGAATAGTCAAGTCAAAGAGTTGACTTGATGAGATCGAGATAAACTAAGACCTGAATTGTAATTGTCATGATCAGGAACACATCCTTTTACCGGAGGTAGATATACATCTATATGTCTGAGTATGCACATTTGACAGACCAATAGGTTGGTTACCTAACCAAGGTCCATATACCGGCGAGTTGGTGTGCATATGAAGATGTATGAGAGGTATGATCTCTCAAAGGAATCATACAATTTCATATTAGATGTCTCGGGAGACAGAGCTCACTCATGATATATTTTGGGGTTAAAATATATTCCATGCATGGTCGTCTTATTTATGAAATAAGACACGAATTCGAAATATTAATGTATGCTTTGGAAAGTATGTGATTAATATTATCGCCCAATTATCAAATGAGAAATCCATTGATATATTCCAAAGAAGACAATCAAACTAGGGTTTGAACTTCAGATATATTAAAGTCTTCTGGTATGAAGGATGTATGAGTATTGGGAATACTCATGATTAAATCTATCATAATAGATCATCTACCATGACACTTTCATTTCGAGGGAATGATGAAACTGAATGGATTTTAAGGGCTCCATTGATAATTTGAGAATTAATTGGATTAAGTCTCACTTCATTGAATCCAATATCCAATTCCAATTTCAACGTGTAAATGTTGATAATAGAAATGGAGATGGAAATGGAAATAAATAGACTCCTTGAGCTCAGTTCTAAATTCCAAATGGTTTGGACTAAATTAGAAATGGTCAATGAAGCTGGATTCATCTCACTGATACTTACTCGAGCTCACATAAAGTGTAATGTGTTTCATTGAGCTCACTTAGAGTATGAATTGTTCAGCTTGAGCTCAAATGATATGAGTGTATTAATTTTTGTTTAAAATGGTATAAACCCTAAAATTGATCGTTATCCAAATTTCAAGTCGCTATACATGGATAGTATGATCTCCCCAACATTGTCTACAAGTATCTGCATTTGGATATCACAAGTCCTAATTGGATTAGGACTTATACTATTTGATGTCAATAATGTGACAATAATTGCTATTTATTATTCATAAGGGTATTTTTGTAAATATGATTCGCAAATATAATTCATTTTTTAATATGAATAATGATTCATAATAATTAATATTTATATGAATATGATTCATATAATTATTTCAATGCATATGCGTGAATATGATTCACATTGGATTCTAAATGTGAATTGGATTTACGTTTTGATTTGGATTTATAAATATGATTCATAAACTTTGAGGGTATTTATCATAAAATTACTTGAGATATTAGTTATTTTCTTACAATTTTCATATTATCTATTTCTTTTGTATTCATCTTGTAATTTTCCCAACATGTTTCTCTCCTATATAAGAGAACCCTAGGGCCTCTCAATAATTCAATTCATTCATTCGTCCACATATGGTATCAGAGCGACAATCCTAGACCAGAGTTCTCTATCCTACCCAAGCTCTAGCCCTACCTGTCACCAGCCCTATCCCTGGACCACCCCTCCGGGTTGTCGATCCCCGAACCACTGCCCCCCCCCTCGGGGGGGGGGGGGGGGGGGGGGGGGGGGTCGCCGCCGCTGTCAGGCCCAACATCCCATGCATAGGTCCCAAGCCATTGTCGGCCCCTCCTCTCATCTTCATGCACCTCTTGGTTCGAACTACAATATGAAACGGTCTGATTTTGATCGGAAAACGTGATTTCAAACCTATAAATCGTGTTTCCCGGCCCTAGCGCAACGAAGTTTGACGAGGATGGTTGTATGAGTCTACACGTACAACCAATCCTCCGTATGGTCATGTAGACTCGTTTATATAGGTCTATTCCCCAGTCGAGTTCCATTGTTTGGTCGTGTTTATCATCATGTCAGAGAACAAGGGTGCTATATTTTTCGTCCAGTGCCTTCAAGGGCCTGGTTCCCATCACAAAGATGGATGGGACCAAATGAGTTGTGGTCCATGCAGTTTCTCACCCCTCATGCAGTGCAACAACAAAGAGCACATCCTGACAGATCTAGAGCCAACGAATAAGATGGGGGCTAATGCTTTTTGGAAGCAAGATGACACGTATGCGCATGTTTGGTTGTGTGGGACCCGATCCACAGAGATAGCCAATGATATTCTGAATTAGCCCACCGCCAAGGAGATGTGGGACATTTTAGCATCCTCTTATGCTCAAGCAAAGAATGAGGCCAAGATTCTTCAACTACAGTTCGATATCTACAAGGCCAAGCAGAATCATCGTCCGCTCTACGTGTACTACTCTTCATTTAGTGGCATGTTCGAGAAGCTTCATAGATATATGTCTATTACAACATCTTTGGAGCAGCAGAAGGCATATAGGAACTCCACGATAGTTGGAGTTTTCATGGTCGGCCTTGACACAGAGTATGATGCAACACATACATGGCTTCTCACCGGAGCTACCGCTCTCATGGAGGAGACATGTAGCCATCTCAACCAGATTATCATGCCTTATACGGCCACTCCTCCATCCTCTTCAGCGATGGTCGCTTCTCGTAGTCGAGGAGGGCTGACGTAGTCCAGAGGATGCACCCCTCGTGGCAGAGGCGGTGGACATGGTATTAAAAGGCGCGCCTCGAGGCGGTCGAGGCGTACGCCTCAAGGCGAGGCGGGCCTTTTTAGCCTCGAGGCGTGCGCCTCAGCCTTGTCCAGTGAGGTGTGCGCCTCGACTGGCTGAGGCGTAGCCTCGAGGCGTTCCGCCTCGAGGCGGTCGAGGCGTTTTCCGAGACGTTTTTGTTTTTTTTTTGAAGATTTCTTGTATGATTTTGATAGTTACATGGTGGTTTGAGAAGCTTATAAATATATACTTGTTTAGGATAATGATTATACAAGTTAAATGCCTAAATCTGATGTTTCTTTCGTACTCATAACTCCACATTTACTATTAATTACATGTAACTATTTCAGCAAACTACTTCATATTTACTATTAATTATATCTAACTATTAATTTATGCAAAATGTATGCTTAAATTTGATCTCTTTCATATTCATATGCTTGAATTTGACCTATTTCATATTCATATTTACCATTAACATGCCAAATTATTTTAGTGAACACTTACTATTACATCCTTAAACATATAAAAATGTGTATACGAATTGGAATCCTCATAAAAGAAAAAAATGACATCCTTAGACCCCCGTCCTGGTAGGGTATGGTGCAACAGGGGGGATGCATACAACCGTTCTTCACTTGGGTATAGTAGAACATATAGTTAGGATTCAAATCATATGATTCATATCAACACCTTGGATATTTATAATGTCAACTATAGCCAATCCTTTTTAGATAATTTTTTAGTGATAGTTATAACCAATGATTTTCGTTTGACTAGGTAGAAATTTAGAAAGGTTTATGGCATTGAGTCATTGATATATCCTTTTTTCATGTTCTTATCTTCATAATATCATCATATATTACATTGTTATATACTATATATTTGTCAGATTATATTATTTCATCAATAAATATATGTATTATATATTTTATATTTATTTTTCTATACAAAACTGAGGCTTACGCCTCGACCGCCTCGAGGCTACGCCTCGCCTCGCTTCCAGGGAAAACGCCTCGTTCCGCCTTTCGTTTTTTCAAACCTTGGCGGTGGATGCCAGCGTAACCCTTTCACCTACTGTCGACAACCAGGACATGCAGAGGATACATGCTACCAGAAGCATCTGGCTTCTAGTTGTGTTGCAAAACAGATTGAGTCTTCATAGACTCTAGCTTCCCAGGTCGATCCTCGACTGGATGATATTATCTCTTTTATTCGAGAGATCATGACTCCTGTTGCAGGCACCAACACTACAGATACCGCAGCCGCAACCAGAGCCTTTTCGAGCTCCTCAGGTATCGCTTACGCTTTTACTAGTAGTAGTGGTGCAGACATGATAGAGTAGATTATGGATCTGACTTTCACATGAATTTACTTTCCATCAATAAGATTACTAAGGATATGCATTGTCGTGCTATTTTTTAACCTTCATCTCTTGTGTTTCAGGACATACTCATGGGTAGGGTGATTGGATGTGGTCGCGAGCAGCGAGGGCTCTACAGACAGGTCCAACCTCCTCATGCTAGTGTTTCTACTATACCTATTGGATCAATCTCACCATATCTGTGGCACTTTCATTTTGGCCACCTTCCTCTACAAAAGTTGTGTCATGTTCTCCCTCATATTTTCATGAGATCCTCCTTCTAGTGTGAGGCATGCCAGCTTGGGAAGCATCACCATTCCTCCTTTCCATCCCGTCAAAGTCGGAGCAGTTCTCAGTTATGTGAGCTCCTTCATTTAGATATTTGGGGTCCAAGTCGTGTCCTTGATCACCAGAGACACCGTTTTTATCTAGTCGTTGTCGATTTTTCTAGACTTTCCTGGGTCTTTTTATCGAAGAATGTCTGAGGCTGGATCTATTATCTAATTTTTTATTACTAAAATAAAGAATAGTTTTTCCACCAATGCCAAATATCTTCGTTCTAATAATGCCTTAGAGTTCAGCACCTTACAACTTTCTGACTTTCTTAGATTTCTTGGCATTATTCACGATACCGCATGTGCTCATATATCCTAGCAGAACGGTATTGCCGAGCGCAAACACCGTCACTTACTTGATGTAACCAGAACCTTGTTGATACATAATCATGCTCCTCATGCTTACTGGGGTGATGCAATCCTCACTGCATGCTTTCTTGTGAACCGCATGTCATCATCTGTGTTGGGAGAGAAGATTCCTTTCTCGATTGTGTTTCCTGAGAAGGATCTTTTCTCCCTTACACCTTGTGTGTTCGGTTTTTTTGCATTTGTTCATGATTTCTCTCCAGGTTGTGACAAGCTCTCTTTCAGAGCTGTCAACTGCGTTTTTGTTGGCTACTCTCCTACCCAGAAGGGGTATCGTTGCTTTGATCCACTGAAGCAGAAGTACTTTGACAGTGTCGACATTACTTTCTTTGAGTTTGTCATGTATATTTCTCCTATAGGTGACAGATTAGCCCCATCAGAATGTGATGTTGAGGTCTACATGCCTCCACCTCCTACTGTTATACCACCACCTCCCTCTAATCCTGCTCTACCACCACCACCACCTACACCCACTCCTGCTTCTACACCTGCTCGTGTGGCTCCACCTCCTACTGTGACTCAGTTTTTGATATATGTGATTACTTGCAGGTCTCGCTCTGTTCCCTCTGCTCACAGGTCCAAGTCCAGTTAACATCATGGACTTTAAGCTGGATCAAGGCCCATAGTATCTATCAAAGTCCGACCCAAGTCCAAGCCCAGTTTAAAACTAATGGCTCAGGCTTGGGCCAAGCCAGCCCAAACTACTTACACATCTAATAACAACGCTTGATAATCTTTCATGTTTCTTATTCAATGACAATTATGTTAGCGCATATTTTTTTAACTTGTTATTGGAAAGGGTTAAGCTCTAGTATTCTCGTATGATTCTTTATTAAGAGTTTCAAGGAATTGTTGTACATTAGACTTTTTATTTGGTATAGGAAAGTCCTTACAAAGTAAAGATTCATTTAATACAATATAGTATCTTTACATTAACCAAGCGCTTTACAATGAATGAAGAACAAATTCACATTAACCAAGCGATTTACAATGAATGAAGAACAAATTACCCACACGAATTTTCTATAGAACAATAAAACATGCATTACTCAAAGTATATTCTATATAATTTTTTTCAACATTGTATATTATATCGGGCTAAGTATGTTGGGTTGGGCTTGGGCCAACCTTGGTCCGAGCCCGACCGAATAATAGTATGGGCCTATTTTGACCCGCGCCTGTCATTTCAATTTTAGGCTTGGATCACAACCCAATGTTCGTCCCCTGCCCATGGGGACTCTGGGCAACATCCATGGAACAAAATTAAGTTTACGGTTTGTGTTTTCTTTGGGATGTGTGTGTGCCTTTATTGTGGGATATGTCACTTGGGGGTTAGTATATAAACCACCCAAGATTAGGGTTATTCTTCATCCACTCAACAACAATTCTTCTACCATATAGAGAGAGGATCCACTACCGTCATTGAGGATGTAGCCTGGTTAAGGATGAACCTAGTAACTTGTTAGATCATTTGATTTGCATTTTATTACTATTGGTGCGCGATAGATGTATTATCAAGGGTGGATCAAGTATATCTCATGGGGGGCATGGCCCTTTCTTGATTTTTATATTTCACTTACATAGTAGCTTAATTGTATTATTGGACAGAGTCATGTTCAAAACCCACTTTTAACCAATTGATTTAAAATGTCAAAAAAATTAGGTAATATTGATATAGAATGAGATTTAAACTCATTTATATCTCCCATTATTTCTAGTACTCATTAAAGATTATTTAATTTTACGGTTTTCTTTTAATGATGATTTTTTTATTTCAAAATTCAACTTGACAAGTTAGCCTTGGGGGTGGATTCAGAAAGGTTTAAATTATTATATTTATCAAAAATAAATTAAAAATCACTATCGAATTAATAGTCTATTTGAGATACAATAATTTTTCATTTTTGAAGATACATGATAGCTCATTTAGACAAATCAAATTTACCATATTAAAATTATATGTATAACTTGATATAATGATATTCAAGCTCATTTGGCTCTTCCACTATCTCTAGCACTCCTTATAGATGAATTAAGCTTTGTTGTTCCTTTACAAACTTTCGTTTAATAAGTTAGCCTTAGGATGTATTTAAAAAAGTTTAAATTATTAGATTTACCAAAAATTAGATGTTAATAATCTATTTGAAAATTCAACTTACCAATAGATTTAAATCAGATTTAAATTTTAAGTTTGCTAAAATTGTAAGGAAATTAGTTTATTATTAATTGCATTTAAAAATATCATTTGAATACTAATTTTAGTATATTTGAACGGCCATTTAAATCGATAAATTTAAAATATTAAAATTATAATTACAGTTTGATATAAAATGGGATTCATTCAAGGTCATTTATTTCTTTGATTAATTCCAATACTCCTTATTGATGAATTAATTTTTTTTGTTTTCTTTTAAGCACTGGATTTTTTGTTTCAAAAACTTATTTAAAGCCTTAACAATTGATTTATAAAGGTTTAAATTATTAAATTTATCAGAAATTAAAAATCATCATCAAAGTTAATATATTTGAAAATTCAACTTACTTATATATTTAATTTTTAAGTTTATCAAAATTGGGAAAATACATCACTTTAAAATATTAACTTTATAAAAAATGTCATTTGAAATATAACATTTTTTCCTTTTTGAACATGTATGATAGTTGTATACTTGGCCCCTCCTATGTATTATTACAACTTCTGTGTTACATACGTGATTAACATGAAGCATATCTAAGTCACGCAACCTCTTAGAATTGGATTATTAGTTTCCATCAAAGCACCTAACGCAGTCAAGTAGTTAGCGTCGATTTAAGGCCACTTTTTTGCATATGAGTCAGAATCTTGATTCTTATACTAATATTAATTCATGAACAACATTTATTTCAGGTTCTGTCATTGGGATCAAGAACTGGATCAGAGTGTTTTTTGGAGCGCCTGATAATCTTTTGCAAGAGGCGTGCAAGCGAATAAAGTTCTTCTGCAAGCGACGGCAGAAAAAAGATCAAAAAGCAGAAACAGAATCCCCAATCAGACAGTGAGCAGAGCAGAGGAACACCAGACGATGCAACCTGTATAGAGAGCTCAAGCTTATTTGTTACAATTTTTCTGATCTCACATCTAAAGAAATGCAAAACAGCAGCATGGGTTATTTTTCCTGATGTGCTCCATGCTCCCACATGTTGTTCATATCCTGGTTGAGGTTCCATGTACAACTTTAGTAGCTGGTAGTATTATCTGTACACATATCCCTGACAGTATTATTCTAATGCAACGGTTTTTTCTCTGAAATGATAGTTGGTGTGACTTGAGCCTCACTACGTTAAGAAGGAAGTCTGTGTGCTTAACCACCACAAGATTTGAGCAATTAATCGGTAGTTAATTATAGACTAAGTGAAAACTAAGGCTGATCTAATGCCAGCAAGTTGAATTAGGATGAACTATCGTCCCGCACACATGAGAAACCGCAAAAAAATCAGTCATCATGAAGCACACAAATTTTGTGGGAAAATACATATAAAGTACAAGAACAAACATGTGTAAACAAATTCTTGTCCAGAAAATAAGGGAGTGCATCATCAGACAAACAATCATGTAATCAGTACTTGTTCCTTTCTCATCCTTTGTGAGTGCTTATGTTCTAGGTAAATGGATCGCGGGTGAAGATTCATTTACTTGTATATGTATTGTATGAAATCTTTTTGTATCTTATTGTTTAGTTGTGAATAATAAAATAGAAAAAGCAAACCCTAGCCGTCATGACAAAAGGGAAATTTCACCCAGTGGATTTCCCCTCCGCCTTGGAGAGTTCATATGTTAAATCTTTGTGTTTGCAATAGTTCTTGTTCAAGATGGTATCAACGTCTTCGGCCGATGCACTGTGTTGATCATTGAAGGTCAAAGCTAGTTTGCATGCCTGGTCTTGGGGTTTTGTTCTATTAGTGAAGAGGTGTTGTTGTGCCTTTGGGGGGCTGATGCAATTGGGAACAAGTTGCCAGTGAATCCATAATCTTGTTATGTGTTTCATTCCTTTCACCACTTGTCGGTTGTTGCATCTTTTGGAGGAGTGAGATATTCATGTTGCTCCTTCTTGTGTTGTGTATTGTGGCCATGAGCTCCATTGATTGTGGATGTTTTTCCCACTGGCTATGTCTCCTTGTTTATGTGTGTTTATCGAACTTTTATTTGTTGTTCTCTCGATGGCTATGGAAGACAAAAATGATATGAGTGGACAATACGCAAATATGGAAAATTAACATGTTCAAATCACTACTGTCAAGCTAACCAAAGAAAACTTTCTGTTGTGGTCTGTTGATGTGGAAATTGCAATCGCAAGTTGTGATCCGATTGTTTACATTAATGGTCTTCATCTCATGCTAGATGTTAAGGACCATTCATGGGAAAAATGGTGCTTAGAGGACAACCAAGTAAAGATTTTGATTGTTAACTTTGTTTCAAATGACATACAATGTCTCATTCTTCGGAAAAATTGTTCTTGAGGCACGCGGATTGTTATTAAGAGTATGTATGGTCAAGGAAGGAGGAGTTGATAATTTAGGATTTGTCTCGGGAGATCTATAACCTTCGTCAGGGAGAGTCGTCTGTGTTTACCTATTATAGTTCCTTAATTTCAAAATGAGAAGACCTTGATTATCACTCTGAGGAATCATGGAAGTGCACTACTGATCAGAAGATCTATTGGGACAGAGAGTGGAAGAATAGAACGTTCATTTCCTTGGGTGGTCTAAACTCTGAATTCGAAAATGTAAGGAGTCATATATTGAATTCTGTGACTATTCCTAATATTCAGAATATTTATCATCAGGTTGAGGCTGAGGAATAGCGAAGATATGTGATGTATAGTTCACATATGGGGGGCTCAGATAGTGAACGTTCCACACTTGTATCTTGAGAAAGCAGTTTAGGAAAGCGTAATAGGAATTGTACTCCACTCGTACCATTGATTATTGTTGGGATCTCCATCTAGAGAGGAAATAATTGAAAGGAAGGTGTGATCAAAAGCCATGGAAAGTTGCTGCTAGGGCATTCGAATAGTGTGTAGAAGAGAGAGGAAAGAGTTGGTGACCAAATTTAGGATCTTCAGGCATATCTGTCTATGATAAGCACTGGAAGGGAGAACTCTGCTGAAGCTTGTGATATCAATCGTGCTCTTGTTGCTGCTCCGAAGAAAGGTAATAATGTTAGTAATGATGAGTACAGAGAATGAATCGTTTATAGTGATGCTACTGACCATACGATGGGTGATTCAAAAATGTTTAGAGCATATAAACATGTTTTTGAAAAATATTGTGTTGCTCTTGTCGATTGATCTAATATGACAGTAGTAGGGAAAGGGAGTTTTTCTCTCCTTGACAAATTCATGATCCACGATACCCTTCACATGCCCGACATGCCTCTTAATCTTCTCTTTGTTAGCAAAATAACAAAGGAATTGAAGCGTGAACTAATTTTCTCTTTTAATCAATGTATGTTATATGACTTCATAATATGGAAGAGGATTGGGATTAGATTGGTTTCTAAAGGCATGTATCGTCTACTTGTAAAAGTTGTAGTTGCCTTAATTTTTGTTATTCGAGGAAAAATAAACAAAGATGAATGTCATCAAACGACCATGCAATGGAATGAATGATTGGGTCATCTCTCGTTCATCTCAAGGAAAGAGTTTTTTCCATCTTTTTTTGAAGATTTAAAAGTAGAGAACTGTGTTTTATCATATTTTTGTACGGGCTACACAAACTCATGCCACTTATCTGAATCTGAAAGCAAGACAAAATGAGATTTTTCTTTAATTCGCTCTAGTGTTTGGGCCCTTGTAATGTGGCTTCTTCAAATGGCTATAAGTACTTCATTACATTTATTGATGACTATTTGAGAAGTACCTTTGTTTATCTTATTTCTGATTGTGTATAGCCGGTTAGCATTGTACCAATGTTCTTTTATCTGAGACATTATTTTGGAAAGTGATCAAGAAGTTTATATCTAATAATGTTAGGGATTATAAGTCTAAACAATTGCACGAATTCAGTAGCATAAAAGAGATTGTTAATAAGAGGCCTCCTGCCCCTATACGCCTCAACAAAATGGGGTTGTTGATAGAAAAAAAAACGCTATCTTTTGGAAGTTATGTGAGCTCTATTATTCCAACGGAACCTTCTTAAGAGATTTTGGGGAGAGACTGTTCTAACAAGTGTCTTATCAACAAGATTCCCTCAATATAGTTGAACATAGCTACTATATTTTTCTATTACCCAACCTGAGCATACGGCATTTGTGCTTCCATTAAAAATCTTTGGTTGTATTTGTTATTTTCACAATTCTACACCTAATGCAAAGAAACATGATACATAGGTTGTCAACGGTGCCTTTTTTGTATATTCTAGCACTTAAAAAGGTTACAAATGTCTCAATCCTAGGGATGGAAAAATGCAAGTGGCTGAAGATGTCACCTTTATTGTGCATAAATCTTATTTTCCTAATCATTACCTTTGGGGGAGAGTAAATGCAACGGTGAAGGAAATGCCAAGGATATTCATTGTTAGATACTTGGGATGATTCTAGAGGTTATTTGGGTGACTCAAATCAGATTGACACACAAGTAGAGGAATGGAAGTCTCGTTCTCCTCATTGGCATGAAAGGATATATAAGAAGAAAGATTTGAGCTATGTTGAAAACGATAAAGAAACCAATCCCAATTCTATTCAAACCATGGATGATCCAAGTCCCTCACCTATCATTAGTGACTCTAACCCTAAAATGGCGAGTGGTCCAGAAAAAGATGTAAATGATTGCGCTGATGATGTTGGTGCTGATGAGATGATTAACATAGAATGGAATTTTGTTGCATAGAGGAGTGGATGAAATATAAAACTCCCATCGAGGTATGCTGAATGTACCCAATATCCTATTAATAGATTGTGGGCTACTCCAAACTTAGCAGAAATTATAAATATTTTTTTCTCATCGTTGCTGGATTATGTGATTCCAAGGAAGTTAATGAAGCTAAGTCTATTCCTAGATGGGTTCAAGCTATGCAAGAGGAGATGGAAGCTCTACGAAACAATTGCACATGGGACATTGTAGATATTCCAGATTATGTTCACCTGGTTGGTTTTAAACGGGTCTACACCACAAAACGCAAGCAAAGTGAACATATAGAAAAATACAAGGCTTGACTTTGTGGACATCAACAATTTGGGATTAATTACCTGGAGATTTCGCTCTTGTGGCAAAAATGAATATCGTGAGGATCATTTTTAGATCCGCTTGGAAGAACCTGTTCATCAGATCCATGGTCTTCCAAAAAGCTATAAAAGAGAGGCTAGCCCTAGCCGTCTTTACAAAAGTTACATTTGATTGTTGCATAAACTAAAAATTCTCTCTCTCTCTCTCTCATTCTCTCTACACGTCTTATCTCTCTCACTCCACAAACCTAGGCCATCACCCTGCCCAGGGTTTGTCGAGATTGTGATCTATGTTGTGTTGCCGTAGTGCTACCAGATTTGCTGATTGAGGAACTCCGTCCTCTTCCGTGCATCATGCTTATGAAGAAGCAAGTGATTTTGTGAGACGAAATCATGAGGTTCATTGCTTAAATCGTTGCTTGGGATTACTGGATGTTCGTGACTCATCATCACGCCTGCAAGTGTATTCTCGTCGGATCGGACTTAAGTCAGGAGGCTTCTTCTTTTAGAAACTCTAAGAATCACAACCACGCTCCAAGAAGTAAGCCTCAACGCATGTCATCTTGATGAAACAACATGAGAAAGGTCCCCATGTTATGTTGTTTCATCTTATTTTTTTATTTTTTCCTGCCATGCCAAGTAGTAATATTAATTGGCCTAGATCAGATTTGATCCGATCTCCACAATTTGTGATACGCAAGGCTAAAACCTTGCATTCATCTTATTCCTAAGTAGTAACCCGCAAATCTTAGCTGCAACTTTGAAAAAATTGATTTTAGACATTAAAATCTTTAAAGAAGCGGTTTAATTTGCGTATTTTGAATAATTATTATCTAATTAATGTGATATTTTTTATTGATATTCCGTGGGTACTCACAAGTGCTCGTGAACCATTCAACATAATTCGAGTACCCATTAGAATCATATATCCGTTGAAATAGGTCAGGTTATCCGTAACCCAACAATGATGGGTCACAGTGGGTTAATGATGAAATGGGTTGGATACCTGCTCTGTGCACACCCCTTGCTCCAAGAAGTCCAAGCCATCGTCACAACATCCTCGATCTTTTCTTGCTGCTGTGGAGGGTGGGATCGGGTGGGATAGGATGGGGGGAGGGGTGTTTGTCGGGCGAGGCAATATTGGGATTGGGGGAGATTCAGGGCGACAACAGGGCTGCACTGCTTGTGGGAGGGGGATTTGAAGGTTGGGGTGAATATAAAAAAGAACCATTGCATCTTCTCTTGGTTTGATTTATCATATAGGTAGTTAGCATCTATGTGTAAATGAAAGTCAGGATCACGGTTCTAATTGTAATGCGATATTACGGGACCTCAATGCAAAATTACGAAAGTGCAAAGAACTCTGTAAAAAATCCCCAATAATAATAAAGAAGAAATCATGCATAGGCCTAATGATCATATCTTTCAGAGAATGAGGGATCCATGAAACAAAGTCTGGATCCATATAACAGAGAATAGAGGGATCCATGAAACAAAGTCCGGATCCATACAACAACATTATCCATATAACAGAGAATAGACGGATCCATGAAACAAAGTCCGGATCCATATAACAGCAGACGGATCCATGAAACAAAGTCCGGATCCATATAACAGCGTTATCAATGGGCATCGTCAACCAACCATCCCCAAATACAAACGGAACGGAAAGGGGGAGACGATAATTCCAGTCCACACAGAGGGATACACACAGAGCCACCGGCATCCGTTTCCTCATCTTCAAATACTCGCATCTCCAACATCATGGGAACTACGCCGCACCCGTCCCTCATCTCCTCCCATGGCCTCTCTTGGCGCCGCTTTTACCTCGCCCGTGACCTCCTCCCACCTCACCCGCCGCCCCCTCCTCTCTCCCTTCCAACTACCACTCCCCCTCTCCTCTTCTTCTTCTTCCTCCGCCTTCTCTCGCCTTGTCTCCACGCCCTCCTCCTTCGGAGCTAATGCAAAGTCCAGCTCCACCGCTTTCCGCGTGAGGTCCGAGGCGGCGGGTGCCAGGAAGAGTGTCCTGATCGTCAACACCGACAGCGGCGGCCATGCCATTATCGGGTTCTACTTCGCCAAGGAGCTCCTGTCATCTGGGCATGACGTCACTGTGCTGACGGTTGGCGAGGAGGCGTCGGATAAGATGAAGAAGCCTCCTTTCTCCAGATTCTCTGTAATCATCCATCGAGTTTCTTGATCTTTGTTTGCTTTGCGCTTTCCATCGAGTGACGTCTGTTTCAGGGAGAACATTGAAATGAAGGTGAAAGTTCGGAATTTTGAGTTGGACTCATTAGCTTCCTGATGACTTCGCTTCTTGTAGTATTGTCCAAAAGTTGTGTGTTCTTTAGTTACTTTAGATGAGGATATGTAAATATTTGGAAATTTGTGTGTAATTTTACTGTAGGATTGGAACAGCTAAAACAGACAGTGTATTGTGATAACCAATTTTCCTTGTCTATGCTGAATATTGTGGTAGTGCAGTTTGTCTACCACTCAAAAGATCAGGGTTCAAATCCCTCTTGTGGGGGTTGCGTTAGGTAGTCGATATCCGGTGTAAAAAAAATAGTTGAATCCTTCAACATAGGTTTGAGCAAGAATCCATATAGCCGGCCCTACTTATAATGAGAAAAGGCTTCGCCATATGTTGAATATTGTAAATTTAACTTGTTTCTTCTGCAAGTTGGAACCTGAACTGGTCTTATTGGAAGTACAGTTCTAGTAATACATCAAACAAAACGTGTTTTGTTTTCTTCTTACTTGTTTGCTTAATGGTTGCTTGCCAATTCCTGGTTATGTAGGAAATAGTGGATGCTGGTGGGCGCACGGTATGGGGAGACCCCACTGACATAGCAAAAGCTGTGGGCGGGACATCGTTTGATGTGGTTTTGGATAACAATGGCAAGGACATTGAGACGGTTAGGTACTGTGAAGCCGCATTAATTAGCTAGTTTGCATTGCCACATTTTTCCTGCATATACAAATATCTTACAGAATGGAAGTTAGAACTTGTCTCAGATTGTGCATATTTTTGGACATTTAGAGAAAGCTATGTACGTATGCCGGTTGATGCACACACACACATGGTTTACATAATGTACTTCACAGGAGTAGGGACTGGAATCTTTTATCTTCTTCTCAAAAAAGGTTATAAAGGGAGATGAACATGCTTGCAAAATGATTGTTTTGATGAAATTTATCATCACTACAGATGATGAAAAGGAAGACCGCAAAAAGAAAATCCTTTTCAGTCAAATCCGCCGTCCATCAGAGGAGATTTTTCACTTTTCACAATTCCAAAGCATGGAGATTACTGGTTAAACATGATATTCTGCACATCCCCGTTTTGCAGGATAAGCATGAATAAGCCTCCGGAATAATGGCTCATGCTGGCATAAGTATTGGTCCCATCCCACACATCCTTTCAAAAGATGGAATTGCTATCTTTCTTATTATCCCTGGACCCTCCTACAAATGATGATTCCCATTTACCGTCATTCACACCATCTATCCATCAATAATTACAACTTATCGTATAAGCTAAATATAACAACTACCAAATAACTTTCTTTATCCCGTCCTTATTGTAAACGTATATTATTCACTTATGTACCTTTTAGTTATTTTTCTTTCCCGTCGTACTCTTTATGTAATTTACCCATAGACTACTCTCCTATATAAGAGAGCATAGGCTGATGGAATAAACAAGTTCTCTCATTTTTCCCAACATGGTATCAGAGCGACAGTCCGTCGAGACTGGAGTTCTCGAACCAAAGAAACCCTAACCCTAGACCCACCGTCAAGCCTCTCTCTCTCCATCCGCGCACCGCCGGCTTCGTGCCTCGGCCTTCAACGCATCTCCGGTCGTGTGCCTCGATCTCCGGCGCGCGCCTGCGCCTCCCGCGCGCCTCCCGCGCGATCGCCTGCGCCTGCCCCTGCGCCTCACACACATCTCCTGCGCGCTCGCCTGCGACTTCCGCGCACCTCCCGCGTGCCTTCTGCACGTCTGCCTCGAGCGCGTTGTGCGCCCTCACGTGGGGGCTGCACCTCCTGTCTCGCGCACTCGCCCTCAACGCACTGTGAACCAGCCCCGCACGTATTCCTTGCGCCTTTGCGCCTCCTGCGTGCATCGGGCTGTGAGATCTATAGAACCCTGAGCCAAGCGCGTACGCCTCTAAAGGAATGGGTTTGGTTGCTTGAAGTCTACACATGCAACTAAACCTGTTTATGTTTTTGTAGACGATTATATCTTTAGTCTACTACTCCAGTCTTCTGTTAGCTGTATGTCAGAAAGCAAGGCAGATATTCCATCTATAGGCGCCTTTCGAGGTCCAGCGCCGATTGTGAAGATGGATGGTACAAACTATGAACTGTGGGCTATGCAGTTCATGAGTAGATGAAGTCAACCGGTAAGAAGCACATTCTTACTGAAGAGGAGCATGCTGAGAAGACTGGAGTTAATGCCTCGTGGGAGGCAGATGATGCATATGCCAAAGTATGGCTATCTGGAACTCTGGCAATCGAGATTGCCAATGATATTCTTCATCAGCCTACGACCAAAGCAATGTGGGAAATTCTGGCTGTCACATATTCTCAAGCGAAGAATGAGATAAAGATTCTGCAACTCCAACATGACATATTCAGTATCAAGCAGAATGGACGTCCTCTACACTCACTGTACACATCTCTACGAGGAATGTTCGAGAAGCAGCTTCATGCCCCTGACAACCACACCAAAGCAACAGAAGACCTACCGGAATGCTACTATGGTAGGAGTTTTCCTTGCTGCCCTTGATCCTGAGTATGAGGCAGCACGGTCTCAGATCTTGGCAGATCTACTATTCCTCCTATGGAGGAAGCCTTTCACAGACTGAGCCGCATCACTGTCCCTTCTACGACTACGAATCAGAATGCTTCAGCCATGTCTGCCAACCGAGGTCGTGGAGGTCACCATCATCAGGCTCGTGGCCGTGACCCTCGGGGTAGAGGAGGTCGTGTTCGGCCAACATGTATCTACTGCCACCGCACTGGATATACCGAAGACACATGCTACTCCAAGTATAGATTTCCTGCATCCGCACGAGTCGCTGAGCAGATAGAGCCTCCATCTGCTGCCTCTTTGGATCAACGCTTTGATGATCTTGTTGCCCGTCTAAGGGCATTATTCCTCCATCTGGCCCATCACCCACTACTGAGAACCAGTCTGATGTTGCCGCATCCGCCTCTGCGTCTACCAGTGCATCAGGTAGCACTTATGCATTTACTAGTAGTGGATCAGATACTTTAGCATGGATTATGGACTCTGGCGCCACACATCATCTATGTGGCGATCAAAGTCTGCTTACAAGGTACAGATAGATCCCTCCAGGTCGAACAGTAGTCATTGCTAATGGTACACATTCCCAAATTACTTGTCAGGGGGAGATTAGACTGGCATCATCCATGCAGCTCAATAATGTGTTACACGCACCTGATTTTCAATGAACTTGTTGTCTATCAGTCAAATTACAAAGGATTTACAGTGTCAGGCGATTTTTGATCCATATTCACTTATTTTTCAGGACATCCTTACGGGCAACGTGATTGGGCGTGGCTATGAGCAAGGAGGCCTCTATCGCCTCAGTCAGACTCCTTTTGGTGGAACCTCATCTCTACCTACCGGACCCGTCTCTTCTCTGCTATGGCACCTGCGCTTTGGACATCTATCGCTTCAGAAACTGCGTCATGTGTTACCCCAGGTTTTGCCTCACACACCTATTCAATGTAAGGCTTGTCAGTTGGGAAAGCATCATTGGTCTACCTTTCCCAGTCGTCAGTGTCGGAGTAGTACCTCCAAGTTTGAGTTGTTTCACGTCGATATCTGGGTCTGAGTCGTGTTCCTGATCATCAGGGACACATGTTTTATATAGTCATTGTGGACGATTTCTCTCGAGTGTCATGGGTGTTTTTGTTAAAGAATAAATCTGAAGCAGGGAATATTATCATCAATTTTCTTAATAAAATTCGTAATGTCTTTTCTGCATCTGTTAAAATTGTGAGAAGTGATAATGCCCTTGAATTGTGTACTCATATCCTATCCAGTTATTTCTCATCCCAAGGGATCATCCACCAGACATCTTGTGCCTATACCTCCCAACAGAAGAAGGTTGCTGAAAGGAAACATCGTCATTTACTGGATGTAACCATGTCGCTTCTTATACAGAGTCATGCTCCTCTTTCTTATTGGGGTGACGCTGTTCTTACAACATGTTACTTGATCAATCGTATGTCGTCATCTGTTTTGGGTGAGAAGATTCCTTTCTCACTTATCTTCCCTAGAAAGGAATTATTCTCCCTTACTCCTCGTGTGTTCGGTTCCGTTGCCTTTGTACATCAGTTGTCTCCCGGGACTGACAAGCTCTCTCCTAGGGCTGTCAAGTGTTTCTTCGTTGGGTACTCCAGAACTCAGAAAGGGTACAAGTGTTATGATCCATTGCGCAGAGGTATCTTGTCAGTGCAGATGTTACATTTTTTGAATCTATTATGTATTTCTCAGCCTCAGGTGATCAGTTGATACCCCTTGCTAAGACTGATGCCATTTATATGCCACCACCATCACCACTACCACCACCACCGGTACCTCCTGTCACTATACCTGTTTCACCATTAACATTTCATTATACCCGTCGGCCTGCTTCCGCTCATGGTTATTGCTCATCACCTAGCTCGCCTAAGGTATGTTCTGAAGATGTTACTATTGATGGATCTGATGATTTTTCTGAGAAGGATGTGTTACAGAGACCAGGCGAGGACACAGATGATTTAGATATTCCTATTGCTATACGAAAGTTGAAGCGGAGCTGTGCATAATATCCTTTAGCAGCTTTTGTGTCATTTGATCGACTAACTGGAGAGTTCAGGAATTTCATCGTCGCATTATCAACAGTAGCTATTCCACGGAATTACTATTACACACTGAAGGATAGTAGATGGCGTCTAGCTATGGAGGAAGAAATGACAGCTCTTCAGTCTAGAGGAACTTGGAGTCTGGTTCCTGTACCTGCTGATGTGTCACCAATGAGCTACAAGTGGGTATTTATAGTCAAGCAGAATGCAGATGGCATTATTGACAGATACAAGACTCGTCTTATTGCTCGTGGCTTTACATAGACCTATGGGGTGGATTACCTTGATACATTCTCACAGTGGCCCGCCATTCCATTCTACGGATTTTGCTGTCTGTTGCGGTCACTCGTGAGTGGCCTCTATACTAGTTGGATGTGAATAATGCCTTCCTATATGGTGACTTACAAGAGGAAGTCTACATGCAACAACCACCTGGTTTTGCTGTTGAGGGGGATTATCCTAAGGTGTGCAGACTTCATAAAGCTATCTACGGCTTTAAACAGAGCCCCAGAGCGTGGTTTCAGAAGCTTTCAGATCTCTTTGAGAAACAGGGATACAAATGTTCTAATGTTGATCATTCCTTGTTTGTACAAAAGACTTCTAGAGGTATTATTGCAATCATGGTCTATGTAGACGACATTCTGATTACAGGCAATGATGAGAAGGGATTAACGGAGGTGAAAGAAATGCTGGGTCGTGAATTTGTTACCAAGGACCTTGGAGTTCATAGATATTTTCTGGGACTGGAGTTCGACAGAAATCCTTATGGGTTTGTAATGTCTCATAGGAAATATGTCACTGACCTGTTGAGCGAAACATGAATGCTTGGTTGCCGACCTGCTACCACATCTATGGACCCGAGTATGAAACTATATGATGGTGATACAGAGGAGGTGGATAGGAGAAGATACATAGAACTGGTGGGCAAACTTCTGTATGTCACTATTACTAGGCCCGATATAGCTTTTGCTGTGAGTCGAGTGAGCCAATTCATGGAGCAACCACGCCAGGTACACATGGATGCCATACATATGATACTCAGGTACCTCAAGTCATCTCCAGGTGCGGGGTTGTTGTTCAAGAAAGGCAAGGTGATTACTATCTCAACATGTGCAGATGCAGATTATGCAGGGTGTCCCAAGGATAGGAAGTCCACCTCTGGGTTTGCTGTATATGTTGGAGATTCTCTATTCTCATGGAGGAGCAAGAAACAAACTGTGGTGGTAAGGTCTAGTACTGAATCTGAATATAGGGCTATGACCCAGGTTAGCACAGAAATGATGTGGGTGAAGGCTGTGCTTACAGATTTACATATAGGAGTCCCACTTCCTATGGCGTTGGAATGTGACAATTCGACTGCCTTATTCATTGCAAATAATCCAGCATTCCATGAATGAACCAAACACATTGAAGTTGATTGTCACTTTATACGTGACATGTTCAGAAGGGATTCATTGCTACATCCCATGTTAGTTCAGAGAATCAAACGACAAATATTTTTACCAAGGCTTTACTACGAGGCCAATTTCAGAAGTGTACGTCCAAGCTGAGCATGATTGACATCTATGCTCCATCTTGAGGGGGAGTGTAAACGTATATTATTCACTTATGGACCTTTTAGTTATTTTTCTTTCCCGTCGTACTCTTTATGTAATTTACCCATAGGCTACTCTCCTATATAAGAGAGCCTAGGGCTGATGGAATAAACAAGTTCTCTTATTTTTCCCAATACTTATCACTCAAAAGGAAATCCTACCGACCAAAGGAGAATCTAGAATAAACCCCTCTTATTTCTTGTACTACCAAGGTTTCCCTCTTTCCTCATCCCACAACCAAGTGGGCAACTTTTCTAAACCTTAAAAAGTTTTGGTGGGTTTCTTCCTACAATTTTCTTTGTGGTAAAAAACACATGGAAACTAACTTTTGAGTGTTTGGTTTTAGATTCTAACTACTTTGCCTTTCTACTCTAAGTTTGTCAAATGGAGGACCTTGGATGAGAAGCTCCATGTGGAATTCAATTTTGGATGGCTTGTTTGGATTTTCAGATGATTAGCTAGACTTGTTTCTATTTCCCCTATATTAGTGTTATTGAAAGCTATATGATGATTAGGGAACTATATTTGTTCGTATAAGGGAAGAAGATCGGGAATGACATTTTTATATGGATGGGTTTATTAGGGCTACATTGGAAAACAATATATTGGGGATGCTCATCATTGATCAAGTTTTAACCATTTTGATATTCGAGCGGCTGATATTTTATATTAGGGCTGCATGGGGCTGCCCCCGCCCCAATTTTCGTCAAAATTTTTTTATTTTTTTGGAAAATATCGCCATGTATATTCATCCATATATCCCTCCTATATGCCATTCGAATTTCGTCAGAAACAGAGACTCTTACAACCTCCATCCATATGGGGTCGATTTAAAAAATCATACGACCGTTAAAAAATGACTGTTTGGATGGAGGCCGTAGGAGTCTCTGTTTTTGACGGAATTCGAATGGCATATAGGAGGGATATGGGGATGAATACGCATGGCGATAGTTTTCAAAAAAATTGCGGAAAATAGAGTGGGGGCAACCATGTTGGCTACACCATAGGGGCAGCCCCATTTTTTTCCTTTATATTATGTTGTACACGGTCTACATGCCACATGAATGCATAACCAAGGGAAAGTAATAATCTTGTGGATCGCTAACATGACTATTTCCAACCCTTTTAAAGATGAGAGAAGAGAATGCAAATTATCTTTTTTGAGGTCCAAAAGAGGGGGATACACTCAATGAATGCAAATTATCTAGGAACTACGTGATTATGTATGTTCAGAGCCACTCTTTGATGGTGTTGAAGATGGATCTGCTCATAATGATGTTAAGCTTTCATGCAAATGATGGTGGATGATGGGCTACACTTCATGGATGGAGCAATGGCATGGCCATAGCGATCGAGGCTAACGATACAACATTGTTGTTATGGTGGAGTGGGCTGCTTTAGGATTAATTTTCCTTGACAACGGACATGAGACCTAAACTCGGGATATTACACAGATGAAACCATGTCTATGACAAGGAGTCCTCTGTTATTGAAAACAAACACAGACGTGGGGAGTCCCCTGTTTGTTGGCCAATGTCTTAAAATATTCTAGATAATGCATGTTAACTAGCAGAAGGTGCACATGCTGGTATATATTCGAATGATGGAAATAACTTTACTGTTATGTTGGCTTGCAGGCCCGTGGCTGACTGGGCGAATAATGCTGGAGTCGAACAATTCCTCTACATCAGCAGTGCTGGAATTTATAAGCCAAGTGACGAGCTTCCTCATGTGGAAGGGGTAATGTATCTTTTCTTATATGTACACTCCTCTTTAGTTTAGTTATGTGAGTGATGTGTTAAATGGTTACCTTTCTTTTTGATGTTAATCTCCTTAGACAATTATTAGAGGAAATGAGCGACTTGTTTATTGAGAATCCTTTCCCTCTTTGTAGAGGTCTGATGTAAGAGTTACGAATTTCAACTAACCTTAAACATAAAAACAAACTCCGAATATTAGCAAATCATAATTATATGCCAACACTCATCAACCTGGAGTCGAGGTCCAATTTCATGTAGTGAACATATGCTTTACCTATTTAGGGTAGATCACAAAAATGATGTGAACTATGTATCGATTTCCAATTACTAATCTCAAATCTATATGTAAAAAAGAATGTACGAAGCATTCTAACTTTTGGGATTAACAGATCGTGAAGCCCGCATTTGAAAAAAAATGAATAAGATTGACTCTTAGTCGAGATTTGAGGCTTGTTTTTGTAATTATTATTTGACAAAAGGGTTGGATGTATAACTCTCTATTCACGCGAGTATTGATTTGGATTTAGGATTTCGTTTTGGATACATAAACAAAAGTCTATCCTAAGCCTGTATATGTGTGTGTGCGTGCGTGTTGGAGCGTGAAGACCCGCACCCCCAAGGTTTGCGATGGGTGAAGCCCTGGTGTTTCGGATGCAGTGGATCTGACCATATCTCATTCCTGTGGGGCTTAGGGGCCTCGGTCGGTGGCGAAGGCCACGTTTTTGGACAACATGTCGGTGGTGTAATGCCATACTAGAGGATGAAGGTGGCTGGTGTGTCGCTTAGATGTTAAAACCTTGAAGCCCTTCAACTAGCCCTAGCTCAGGTGGCGGAGATCGGGAAGTTGGTGTCCTCGGAGATGAGGTCCGTGAGGGCTCCCAGGCCCTAATTCGATTACGACTCTGAGTTTTGCCATGGCGGTGAACCACACTTTAGCGGGTTTAGGAAACCCAAATCCATTATGGGTAACCTTGAAGGATCTGCATGGCTCGAACACTTTTATAGTGTTTCCAAACCCTAGATTAAACCTGATAGCTCCGCTGGTGGGCAAGGTGGCTTCTTCTTTTGTTGGGTTGGCCTCTTGCCTCCCTATTTAACATGGAATGTACACGAGTTGGGTCTTGGAAAAGAGGATGGTGGTTGGTGGTATGCTCACATCTTGGAGGGTGGATGTGGTTTGTTTGCAGGAAACAAAGGTTGATTCTTGGGATTCGGTGCGGTGGAGCTCAACCTCTGGGCCTCATCTCACATATTTAAAGGCTATACCGGTGATTGACGACTTTTGGGAGGATCATGGTTGCCTGGAATGGTGACATGTTTGACATGAGTGATGAGGTGGTTTCATTGCATTCGATGTTTGTAGTTTTGGTCAGCAAGTGGCATCTGACATAGCTAATGGTGACACCGGTCTATGATACTACGGGTAATTCAAATAAGATTGCTTTATGGGTTGAATTGCGAGAGGTGAGGAACAACTTCCCGGAGTTGGTCTGGATTGTGGGTTGTGACTTCAGCTCACACTATACTCGGACAACAGGTCGGGTGGGAGAGGTGTGTAGGATCCCAGGTCTGGATTGTTTACCTAGGTGGTGGAGGAACTTAGTTTGGAGGTTCTAGATGCGGGTAACTACAAGTATACTTGGATTTCTTCATCTCGATCGTGGCTTGATAGATTCGTTCTGTTGATTAAGGACTTGGAGATGTTTATCCTGGCTTGTGTTACCTCGCTCCCCCGTTCACATTTAGATTATACGCCACTATGCTTGGAAACCTGCAACTGTAGAGGCCCGTCATCATATTTTAGATTCGAGCATTGATGGATGCTGGAGGATGGTTTTCATGATATGGTTGCAGCTTTTTGTACTAACTTGGCCATGGGTCGTTCATCTACCATGATGGTCTTTCGGAAGCTAACTGCATAAAGACATATGTTGATCGATCTCAGGGAGGATTCATGCATTATGTGTGAGAAACGGAGGAATCTGGCCTAGGAAGAGATGGCGAGGGTTGACTACTGGGAGCTAGAGATTGAGGAGCTGGAGAGTCGCGGACTCACGGGATGATTCACAAGATCTTGGAGGACGATCAAAAGTGTAAGTTGGAGTGGAGGCAGCGCTTGCGACTAAAGTGGTTGAAGGTAAGGAATGCGAATACCATATTCTTCCATACGCTTGCAAGAAGGAGGAGGAATATGATTCATTCTATTGATGTTGGGGAGACAAGTTCAGTGGAAAGGAGGAGATTGCGAGGGCATGATGGGATATTTCAAGAACATGAGCGGACATGCTCTGCATAATGGATCCAAATGGCTGGGTCTGGGGGTGAAACACATTGTGAAATCGAATGCAGAGCCATTTGAGATGTTAGATTTCTGTGAGGCGGTGTTTGCGCTGAATCTGGATGGATGCCCTAGGTCGGAGGAGTTCCCTGTTTTCTTCTTCCTTGAGTTATGAGATCTGGTAGCTGAGGAGGAGATGGAGTTAGTTGTGGAGTTTGCGGAGGGCAATTCAGGGTTTGATCATCTTAATCGATCGTCGATTTTTCTGCTACAAAAGAAGGATATATCCGGCTCAGAGTGCTTTCCAATGTGATCTACTTGATTGTGGCTAAGTTGTTAGGCAACAGACTGAGGGGAGTTTTGAATATGATCATTTCTCTGGCTTAGAGTGCTTTTCTACATGGCAGATGGACAATGTTGTTCTGCCTTCTGAGATTGCGGCTGATTGGAAAAGAGGAGAATGAAGGGAGTGCTCTAGAAGGTTGATTTTTCGAAAGCTTATGGTAGCGTGGATTAGCGCTTCTTATGGATTTCTTTGTTTAGGAGGGGTTTTTCGGATCGATGGAGGGCACGACTCCGAATCAAAAGATTTCGGTTCACATCGAGTAAATGATGGTGTTTGCGTTTGGCAACACCATTCTGCTGGGATGTGTAGGCACATGAGGTCTAGTGTATGACACAAAGAGACCTAGGGAACTCAGAAGCTGTAAAATGCAGAATCTAAGGCATTATCAGATTGCAAATACTTGATAGTAGCAGAGAATTGTTCTTTATTTCATTAATAAAGGTTTTAATGACAGACCCAGCCTCAGACTTATTTTTTTTTGACAAAAAGACCCAAGAAAGTCTAGAATAATCATCCACGACAATAAGATAAAAACGGTGGCCCTGGTGATCAGGAACATGACTCGGACCCCAAATATCTTAGTGAATAAGCTCAAATAATTGAGTACTGCTACGATTCTGATGACCAGGACAAGAAGAACGGCGATGCTTCCCAAGTTGGCAAGTCTCGCACTGGTAGGAAGATTGTGTGGAAATATGTGGGAGACATGCCACAACTTCTGCAGAGCAAGGCAGCTAAAACGAAGATGCCACAAGCACGGTGAGTGGTCCAGTAGGAGTAGTAGAGGTACATGCATGAGGAGGCTGGACCAGTCTGTAGAGCCCTCACTGCTCACGGCCACATCCAATCACTCTGCCCGTGAGTATGTCCTGAAACATAAGAGAAGAGGGGTCAAAAATACATTAAGTGATGACTTGCTTATTCATGAGGGCCTAGGGTTTTGTTATATAGTAGATAGATCCATTGGGCAATTACATAAAGATAACGGAAAGAATAGGGAATACTTAAAAGAAAGATAAGATGAATAATATCTCAATACAAAGGGTTCGTGTGATAATGATGGTGGCTTGGTCTTGTTACAGGAAATAGTATTCAGGAAGTTTCTTATTTTATTTTTTACGTAATTTCTCTATTGGTGATTTGCCCTTTAGAGTTTCTCTCCTCTATAAAGGAGCTCTATGGCCAGATAATAAACAACTCATTCATTTCCTTCCACATGATATCAGAATGGTGGTCCTAGACTAAAGCCCTGGTACCCTCGCAACCCTGAGCCCTATTGTTGAAACTCTTCTCTGTCACCTCAGGTAACATACCACCTCCCTTCTACACCACCAACTCTCTTTTGCGCTACCTCGGGCTTTGTGCAACACCGCCCAGTGGCACTTATAGTTCACCACATACCGTCTATGGTCCCCTGGGACCACCATACATGTATACACCAACAAAGAATATATTATGACACAATCTGAGTTGGTTGACAAGATTGGAGCGAGCGCTTCGTAGAAACAAAACAACACTGGGTGCGCATTTGGCTCTCTGGTACATTTCAGAAGGGTATTTGCTCAGTGCTTCATGGATCTTGCATCCTTGCGGCTTTCCTAATATTGTCGTCATTGTGGGGAACAAGATCATAGAAGTCGGTAGTCGATACTCGGTCGATCGAGTCTCTGACTATGGATTAATATGCAGCCATGCAACTAGTCAGATTTAGTCGAGCTTTAGTCGATTTTTGAATTTTTAAAAATTTAACTATATAAATCGATTTTATACATATATTCTTATATATTTGCATCGATTTAGACATTTTCAATACTATAATACATTGATAAAAAGATAACAAGAATACCCTACCTATTAAAAAATATAACAACGATGACAAAGCCTTTTCCCACATTAAGTAGGGTCGGCTACATGGATTCTTTGCCTCCATTTAGATATATCTCGGGTCATTCTCGAGCGTAGATAAAAAATAAGATCCCTTCGTACTAGTCTCATTCCAACGCTTCTTGAGCATTCCTCGCCCTCTTTTAGCCAGCTCAACATTCCAAAACTTGCATTTTGTCATCGGTTCAGCAACTGGTCTCCTTTGCAAATGGCCAAACCACCTTAAGTGATTTTCTCGCATCTTATCTCGATCGAAGCTACACCAACTTTCCTTCTGATGGCATCATTCCGAATTCGATCTTTACATGTGTGTCTATATATCCACTTTAGCATTTTCATTTCTGCTACTGCCATTCTCTTCCCATGTCTATGGTTCACATGCCAACATTTAGATTCATAGAGCATGGCAGGTCTCACAGCTATTTTATAAAACTTTCCTTTGATTTTCAAAGGAATTTTCTTATCACAGAGAACAATAGAGGCTCCTCTCCACTTTAGCCAACTTGCATTTACTCTATTTGTAATATCTCCATCAATTTCCCCATCATGTTGCAAAATAGATCCAAGTATTTAAAAAAAATCTCTCTTTTGAATGTTATCATCACAAATCTTAATCCCTATTCCTTCACCATTGCTTCTATCAAAAGTACACTCCATATATTCAGTCTTAGCCCTACTTATACGAAATCCTTTAATCTCCGATGCATGTCTCCATATCTCAAGCTTCTCATTTACTCCATCTCTAGTCATCAATCAATACAATATCATCAACGAATAACATACACCAATGTATCTCATCCTTAATGTGACTTGTCAACTCGTCCATAATCAAAGTAAAAGGAATGGACTCAAAGTTGAATCTTGATGCAGACCAATGTTGATATCAAAATAGTCGGTCTTCCCAGAAGGTATCTTTACACAAGATGAAGCCCTGTCATACATATCTTTTATAAGGTTAATGTATATGATAGATACCTGTCTCTTCTCCGAAACTCTCCACAATATCTCAGGTGGGACAAAATCATAAGCCTTCTCTAAATCAATAAAATCTTACGGAGGTTCTTCCTTTTAGCTCTATAAATCTCCATTGTTCTCCTAAGCAAGTGGACGACTTCTATAGTTGAGCGACCTAGCATAAATCCGAATATGTTTTCTTTTACTTTGGAAACTTGCCTCAATTTTCTTTCGATCACACGTTTTCAAATTTTCATAGTGTGACTCATCAGCTTGATACCTCTGTAATTTGAACAATTTTGAATGTCTCCTTTGTTCTTATAAAAAGGCACCGCGATGCTTCTTCTCCATTCTTCAGGTATTTTCTTGCTTCACCCAATAACATTGAATAAATTTGTAAACCAAGTCAAAAGACGCTCACGTAAAACTCTCTAAACTTTTATAGGAATGTCATCAGGTCCTACACCTTTCCCATGTCTCATAACCTTCAAAGCGTTCTCTACTTCCTTCCTTTGTATTTGTCTATACCTTGCACGATTCAAGTAACTTTCACTACTAGTTAGATTTCCCAAAGTGATCTCTCTATTTCCTTCTCCAATGAAAAACTTATGGAAGTATTGTATTCCATCTAGTCTCTATATCCTTTTGAGCAACAAGCATGTGACCTTCCTCATCCTTAATGCATCTCACTTGAGAAAGATCTTTCGTCTTTCTTTCTCTTGCTTTAGCCAGCCTGAATATGTCCTTCTGGCCATCTTTAGACTCAAATTTTTTGTACAAATCTTCATAAGCTTTTGACTTAGCTTCGCTTACTGCCTTCTTTGCTTCCTTCTTCGTTATTTTGTAGTTTGTGATAGTTTTATCTATTCTATCCTTAGACATAGCTTTAAACTAAGCTCTTTTAATTTTGAGCTTCTCTTGCACTCCTTCACTCCACCACCAAGCCTCCTTTTGGCCTGGAGCTCCTCCCTTTGACTCGCCTAGCATCTTTTTGGCTACCCGTCGGATACAAGATGCTACCGCCTCCCACATCTCATTTGCACTTCTGTTACAATCCCAAGATAAGTCTTCTAAACCTTCTCCCCTAAGTTTGATTGCTTCAATTTAAGATTCCACCATCTAGTTCTAATGATCTTGGAAACCCTCCTTTTCTTTATTAGCCCTTTTATTTGCATATCCATGATTAATAAGCGATGTTGGGAGGTCAGACTCTCTCCTGGGATTATGTTGCAGTCTTTACAACACGGCCGATCTCTTCTTTTTAACGCAAAGTAATCTATCTCTGTTCTAGTCGAGCCACTCTTTTTTTTGAGCAAAAGAACGGGGGAGCCCTCCCGAGGCGAGAATCACCACACCAAAACATTCATTAATAAAGTAAAGTGTACACCAAAACATTCATTAATAAAGTCGAGCCACTCTTATAAGTAATTATATGTTCCTCCCTATTCTTGACGAGAGTATTTGTAATGAAAGGATCATAAGCTGTTACAAAATCCAAAATGACTTTTCCCTCTTCATTTCTATCCCCGAAGCCATGTCCTCCTTGAGCACTAGCACACCCAGAAACATCTTCCACTTAGGCAAATCATCTCTCTTTGTGGGATTTCTTGAATAATCTTATCCAAATCCTCACAAAAAGCTTGTTTAATCCTATCATCTAAATCAATTTACGGTGCATAAACTGAGATGATATTCAGAATTTCTTCTTCAAGCACCACTTTTAGCAAAATAATACGGTCCTCAGATCTTTGCACCTCAACCACACAATCCTTCAAATCCTTATGAACAATCACTCCAACACCATTTTTGCCCTTATCTTTACCTGAATACCAAAGTTTAAAGCCAGTCTTCTCGATCTCCCTTGCTTTCTCTCCAACCCTTTTTGTCTCTTGTAGACATAATATATGATTCTTCCTTCTTTCCATCGTATCAACTATCTCCATCGATTTGTCAGTTAAAGTGCCAATATTCCAACTACCTATCTGCAACTTCCTTTACAACCTCTTTTGGACTAACTTCTTTATCTGCATGCGTCCATCATATGAGAACCCTTGCAAATTTTGGATTGCATCCGAGCGACGATGCAACCGAACTTAGTATCCGAGCGGCGATGCAACCTATTAAAAATAACATTAATAAACGAATAGCATAAACATACCAACCAATAGTATTAGCCATGAATAAATAGCATATAAACATAAACCAGTCCTATGTAGATGTTTATAGTAACCAATAGCATTAGTATGTGGTTTCATTTACAACACAAACTAAATATATAACATCATAGCATGAACTAAACATGCAACATAAACATGACATACAAAGAAATAACATTAAAAAAAGAGAAAACATGATACACTAAGTTACTAACTATTAACCAACAATGCATTTTAAGTTACTAACAATGATACCAAAATAAGAATATAGTACAACATTTTCATCTAAAAATCGCCCAACTAATCGCCCGACTAAGGCTGACTAATTAACCTAATTAGTCGGGTTGACCAACTATTTGACGACTGGGCCTAGTTAAGTTGGCTACCCTCACGACTCGACTAATTGGGCCGACTAGTCGGCTGATTTTTACAAGTTTGTGGGGGACACTGGTGGCTTTGGGTTTTGGCTGGTCGATAACGACCTTTTTGTGTTCGCTTTCCTATTTCTTTGTTTTGGCGACTGATCAGAGGAATGAAGGTTGCCGATGCCTGGGAAAATGGTGCATGGACCTCTTTGTTCCATTCTGAGTCATGAAATAAAAAGGGTGTTGGCTGCTATTGAGGGGTTAATTGGGGATCACGATTGCTGGATTGGCAGCGATAGTAAATTGTTGGTTAGAAGGCTTACAAGTAGCTTTGTGCATGTATGGTCTTCGACCTTGGGGATTTGTATTCAAGATTGTAATAGGATTTGGAGTTGGAAGATTCTTTTACTAAACAGGATTTTTCTTTTACTTCTGAGACTGGATTGTATGACGACTGGCCCTCGAAGAGCTAGGATCTTTTGGGGGGTGAATAGATCTTGCTCATGCTGCTCGATTAATATGGAAGACACATACCACCTTTTTTTTCAGTTGTGACGGATCTATAAAGACACGGGAAGTAGTTTATATTGACAGAGTGGACTTTGCTAACTAATCGGCTTTCTGGGACTAAATGGGCTTATCGTTTGTGTTCAGGCTTGGTTCCTGTATTATATCAGGAGAGACTATGCTGAAAATGTGCTCGACCATGCCAATGTTCTCTTGGAGTCTTGGACTTCATAGGCTCCTTGTGCTATTTCTTTCTATAGGACCTTTATGGTGATTGTTCTCGAACCTGCCACGGTTCTTTCAAAGTCCTGATCTTCGTGTATATTATAGTGCTGAAGCTTGTAAATATATAAGTCAACATGATTTCTCTGTCTTTTAAAGAAAAGAAAATAATTATAAAGCGCAAAAACCATTTAAGTCAATTTCTTCGATGAAGGTCCAAATAATCAAGAAGAGTTGACAAAAGTCAAGTTGAAACAAGATATGCAGTTTCCTGGTTTGCCTGGCTGTAAATAATTTTTAATGATTATATCAGAATGTTTGATTGGTCCATTATTGAATCTTTATTCAAGAAGGACGATTTCGAACTTGTTTGAGAATGCGATCAGCACTTTTCTAATATTGTTTCAATATGTTAGAATGCCATTAGCATAATAACTTTTACATTTTTATAACACAGGATATTATTAAAGATGATGCTAGCCACGTGGCAGTAGAGAAATATATTGCTAGTCTATCAATTAAAAGCTGGTCAGTATTTCGTCCTCAGTACATGATAGGGTCTGGAAACAACAAAGACTGCGAAGAGTGGTTCTTTGACCGTATGGATTTTCTTACCGCAATTTAATTATGAATTTATGATCTATTTCACCTCTTTTCGGTTATACTTCAATGAATGCCGTTGACCAGTAAGTGTGTACATGAATGACTAATTGTCAGATGTTTGTCAGGTTGTGAGTTATGTGAGTCAAACTATGATCAAATGTTATTGGGACATATTTTCATGCACTCGCTATTCGCATTGAATGGACTAAAATTGGTAGTTTTGCTTTGGTGCATGGTTCTACTTCTTCGGCAATTTGCTTATTTCAATATGTAATATAATTGATGTAGTAGAAAAAATGATTAGGGAAGGCGAGATTGGGGAGGGGGGAAGGAGGGCGGACATGGTGGCTTTTCCACGCGCTGGTTGGGTTGCCGTATGTAGGAATCATTGAGGGGTGGCGCGTGGTGAAGAGCATAGCGCAGTCTTGAGAACTAGAAAACCTCCCCTCATAGGGAGGGGTATCCACTACACACATGATGAAGAGCTGCTGGGATCCGCTTGTTTGCTTTTGTGCGGAACTGTGGATTCTGACAATGAAGGTGCTGTGGCATGGGTGGGAGTGGCATGGTGTCATGATTGGTGTTGAAGCATTATGGGCGGTGGCTGCTGGGGGTGTAGTTCTTTTGGAGGACATGCACCTGGAAGAGGTTCTTTCTTGTGGGGATGTCTCGATGTTGGCAACATTTGAGGCACACTTGCTATTAGAAGCTTTGTTATTGTAGTGTACTACGCGAGCTCCGCTCTTCTTTAGCAAGCGCCGGGATGACTCGATAACTTTTTGCAAAGTGGCGGTTACCCCTTCAGTCTAGAATCTTTATGGGCCACTGATGTACCCTGGTAGGGAACTGTGCTATACAAGGGGGCTTTTCCCCTTGTATTATTGAGTTTTAAGAGTCATGATGCATATTTTCCATTGACCTTTGCTGGGAAAATTGGTTGAATCGGCCATACAATTGTGTCTGATGGTATCATCAACTTTGGATCCAGATTCGATTGATCGTGAACTTATTGTGGTAGTTGGAACATGATTGTCAATCTTTCTCCTATTGCGGATCGATGCCTTGGCCTTTTGGGTATTGGTAGCAAAGTAGGCAATTTGTGAGGGCCGATATGTTCTCGTGATGCCATGCCCAAGGAAAGTGACGATAATTGAGGATCTTATTCAAAAAGGAAAGGGGTCCCTATTGCTTGCTTATCAAGATCCTTTGACTATTTCTTCGATGTGCAATCCATATGAGGCTTCAGGGCTCTAGTCAAGATCTTGAATATTTCTTCCTAGGTAATTTGGTGCTAGGTTGTTTGGTTGACTCATATTTGGTGGGCAACCACCCCGCCTTGTATTTGGTTCGGGTTGCAAAGCTAGTGTAGGAGGATTGTGGTGGATCTGACTTTCGAGTTTTCTGGTGCCAAGTCGCTTAAGCCTCATGTGCTACTGACTATGTTGGAGTTGTCCTCTCTTTCTAAGTGCATGAAGGAGATCCAATTCCACCAATTCAATTCGATATGTTTGAGATACATTGGAGTTGGTCTTATGGGTTGCCCAAGGCGCCTGAGCCACGCCGCTTTGGGTTGAGTGCTCTTGCAATCGTTGTCGAGCTTCGAGTGATGAGGCAATGACTTTGAATTCATGATTTTAGGCTAGAGTAGGGATTGATCGTGACAATGATTCTTGGGTCATCTCAAGATTGGATGTAAAGGTGATTCTTGTGATTTAGTGGTGTATGGAGATGATTTCTCAATTGTGGCATTGCTAGGTCGATGAGGAACTATGGGAGGGTATTTGATGATTAAATGGTGGCCTATGATAGGGCTTATATTGGATGGGTCAGTCAGAGCTGTCAATGAGTAGCGATGTTGAGTCAAGTGTACCGCAACGAGAATGGGAGGAGCATTGGGTTGCAACAAGAGGGAGGGGTAGGAAAAGGCTTTGTGGAAGCTATTGAGGTTATGAAAGGAGGGGATATATTTAAGGAGTGTGTTATCCGTTGAAAGGTGATGGAGAAGATATGGGTACATCATTTCTGATATGCTTGTTTGTAAGAGGCTCTCATATAACATGCAAGGCCTGTAGAACCCTAATAGAAAGGTGGCAGTATTTCGATACCTCAACATGTGGTCCTCGGATATGGTTTTTTAGGGAAAAAGGAGGTGGTTTCCTATGAGGATAAAGATATTTTTGTGGTTGATGAGGAGAGGGCAGCTTATGGTAGGTGTTAGAAACTTAGAAGAGCCACGATCTTCCCCAGTTGTGAGGAGATATGCACAAGATGTGACGAGACAACAAAAGATATTGAGAATCTCTTTTTCAAGTGTCACATGTCTAGAGAGACGTGGGAGAGAGCCGAGCTGCCAGGGATGAGTTGGGACTATTTTCAATCCCTTTGGGATTCGTTCAAATTGGACATGCTCAGTTGAAGGGAAGTCCAGAGTTTACGTGATTGTTTGGGCCATCTGGCTGGGAAGAAATGGTGTAGTTTTAAAGGAGGAGAGGTTTTACGCAGAGAATGTACTTGGACATGCTAGAGCTCTTTGTGAGAGTTGGCATTTGTAAATATGCATATATTTCTTATAAATATATTATTTGGATGGGTCTCTAAAGGAGGTCCATACCATTTCTCTCAAAAAAAAAGAGGCACACAAAGGTCTCTGCCCCAAAATTACATTGAAAAGCAATAATAATTACCAAAGCCAATATTCGAGGAGAGTTCTGATATGATGTATTACATTCCACATAAAAATGCCCACTGAAAGATTTTGTCATTCTGGGTGAGCCAAATTGTCAAGAGTGATGAGATGTTTATTTATCACCGTACTATATTTACGGTTTATGTTTTCTTTGAGTATCACTTATGTAATTAACCCTTGACTCCTCTCCTATATAAGAGAACCATGGGATCTCTTTTCCCACATGAATAAAGTTTATTTCAACATGGTATCAGAGCAACGGTCCTAGATCGGGGTTCTCGAACCAAAACTTTAACCCTAGCCCCACCCGCCAGCCTCTCCCCGCACCTCCGCGCACCACTGCGTGCCTCCGGGCGGCCTGCAGCAGCCCCCAACGCTGCCACAACCATCCCAGCACCGCCGCTACCTCCCTCCGGCGCACCCAGCGTCTCCACCACTCCCTTACAGCAGTTGTTGCCGCCTTGCAGCAACCCAGCGAGGTTCCTTTGCCTTCATAGATGTGGTGGTTTGATCCGAAAGGGGTTCGACACCCCCTGTTCACGTGCATTGAGGTCTGGTCTGCTCTGCGAAGGTTGATATAGTCTGATTTCTCCCTTCATTTGAGGTCCTCGACCACAACTATTGCATTAGGGATGAATGTATAAGCCTACAGATACATCTCATCCCTCTTCTGATGCTGTAGACAAGACTTTAGCGTGATATTCCCCTGCTAGTTCCGCATTTTGGCATATTAAAGAATGTCAGAAAATAAGGGTGACGTCTTCTCCTCTTCCGGTGCCTTCAAAGGGCCGACAGCTATCGTAAAGATGGACGGGACCAATTACGAGTATGGTCCATGCAGTTTCGTACCCTGATGCAATGCCACAACAAGGAACATATTCTGACGGATTCTGAGCCAGCGGACAAGACTGGTGCCAACGCATCATGGAAGCGGGATGATGCATATGCTCGTATATGGCTCTCTGGGACGCTCAGCACAGAGATTGCTAATGACATTGTCAATAGCCAACTGCAAAGGCCATGTGGGATATATTGACCGCTACCTATGGACAAGCGAAAAATGAAAGCAAAATACTCCAACTTCAGTTCGACATTTTCTCGACTAAGCAGAATGGTCGACCTTTACATGCACATTTCTCACATCTGAGAGGCATGTTTGAGCGACTCCACAGCTTCATGCCTATCACTGCCAGTGTGGACCAATAACAGGCATATCGGAATGCCACTATGAATGGAGTTTTTCTGTCCTCTCTTGACCTGGAATACGATGCCGCTTGCACTCAACTACTGACTGGCGAAAACATACCACCAATGGAGGAGGTATACAAGCGGCTGAGCAGGATTACTACCACACCTGCATCTACGCCACAGTCAACTTCCTCGGCTATGGCTGCTTCTCGTGGACGAGGTAGTACTTCCCAGTTCCGTGGTCGTGGACCTCGTGGTAGAGATGGAGGCCGTCAGCGTGGTCCATGTTCTTATTGTCGTCGTCCTGGACACTTAGAGGAGACATGCTTTCACAAGCATGGCTTTCCAGTATCTGCATGTATTGCTGAGCAGGCTGACTCTTTACCTGCACCCACTACTGATGCACGTTTTGATGATCTTGTCTTGAGACTTCGAGAAATGGTGACCACTCCTGTGACTCAGACTGCAGGACCATCAGATGCAGCGGCCACCGCCAGAGCTCTACCTAGTTCATCAGGTATTTCATATGTGCTTACCAATTCTAGTAGCAACAGTTCTGATGCGACATATTGGATTATTGATTCTGGAGCATCTCATCACATGTGTGGAGATCGGACACAGTTTTCCACATACCAGACTATTCCTTCAGGGCGTTCCGTAATCATAGCCAATGGAGTTCGGCTACCCATCGTGGGTCAGGGGGAGATTGTTTTAGCCCCTCCTATACAACTTCAGAATGTTTTACATGCTCCAGATTTTCAAATGAATCTTTTGTCTGTTAGCCATATTACAAAAAATCTACGCTGCCGTGCCATATTTGACCCATCTTCTCTTATGTTTCAGGACATACTAACTTGCATGATGATTATTCATGGCCGTGAGCAGAGAGGATTATACAAACTTGCCGTTCCTTCATGTGCTGGCGTGGCATCTATTCCCTCTGGATCTGTTTCGTCGTTTCTGTGGCATCTTCGTTTTAGCCACCTCCCTCTCCAAAAGGTGATGCGTGTTCTCCCCCAACTATCTACTCGTACGACTCTGGACTGTGAAGCTTGTCAGCTTGGGAAACACCACCGCTCCTCCTTTCCTAGTCGTCTAAGTTATAGTAGTAGTCGGTCCTTTGAGTTGTTGCATTTTACATTTGGGGTCCAAGTCGTGTTCTTGATCATCAGGGGCACAGATTTTACATGGTTGTTGTTGATGATTATTCTAGACTTTCTTGGGTTTTCTTGCTTAAACATAAATCTGAAGCAGGTGCTCTAATAAAGCATTTTTGATGCAGCGTGGGCCCCAAACATAGGGCCAAATATTTATTTATTTTTAATTGTCAATTTTATTTACGTTTTTAAGTTGTCGTAATTGTCTAATTAAATAATTGAGATCGCCTATGATCTCAACGTTTATTCGTAGATTTAATTTTGGTCAAGAGTCTAATTAGAGTAATTAGAGGTCAATTTGAATTTTAAAATTTGTCAGAGTCAAATTAGGATAAGTTTGTTGTCCAATTTAAATTTATTTCTATTTTTGTAACCCCATCTCTCCTATATAAAGAGATGGTAGTCCATTGTTTTATTCAGAAAAGTATGAATCACAATTGAGATTTTTATCTCCCTCTTTATTTTCCTCTCCTTCTCCTTCCCCACGTGGTCTTCACGTTTCTCTCCTCCAAACCCCTCGTTTTTTTCCGACGAGCTTCTCCTCTCAATCCTCCCAATTATTCTTCCATCAAAATCAATATTTCCACCGTTGCAAACTCTTTTTGCATCATTTGGTATCAGAGCATGGAAACCGAATCGTTCTCACGGTTCGACGATTCGATCACATTTTGGAGGATGCAATACGATTTGAGTCATCTATCTTATGATCCGCATTCATGTTCACGCTCGAGGAAGTTTAAGTATCGCCTCCTATCAAGTCTTAAAGTACAAGAGTGGCTGGACACGCAAATCGACAAAGATTCATCCGTCAACGACAAAAATCAGATCGTTGCAGCTGCTGTTCAACCCGATTTTGAGGCAAAAAATGAAGGTATTTCCATTCTAGATGAAGATTTATTTAATACAACTATTGTGCAAGAGGAAAAGGACCAAGAACCCATCTTCGACGAAGATTCCACGGACGAGGAATACGAAAACCTCGATTTTTTTCCGATCGATGTTGCTGTCCAGGTACAACAACAAGAAGAAGAAGACTTTGGGCCCATCTTTGGCGGAGATTTTGTGGGGGGAGAAATCCATAACCTCGATCTGCCAGTGGGTGAGCTTGCTGTCCAAGAAGTTGTAGAGACCATGTACGACGCATGTATCACGGGTGAATTTGCCCCTCTCCTTGCCAAAGTCCTTTTCGTTGCCATCCAGGATCCCCATGCATCACCGCTATCACGGCCAGTGGCACCAAAAACGGCTGCGACTCCTCCGCGAGCCATGCGACTTCCTCTTAAGACCCGCAATCTGGTTCCCTGTTGCCACCATGTGTGTTTCGAGGCCAGTCACCAATGCCACCGAACGAGATGTTCATGTGACCGCCGCTACTTCCGGAGTGGGTGTCTCCACCGCCATTCCCACTATAACCGAAGAATGAAATCCCTCGTCAGACATACCCGCAGGTACCGCCACCATCGATGGAGGCGCAACAGTCGAGCACGACATCGCGTCAGCCGCACCTCGGCGCGGAGGCCCCAAACCCATCTCCTACAGCGTGGGGAGGTCGCGAGGCGAGCCTGGCATCGCCGATGCACCCCTCGCCCTCCCGCGCACAGACCTGCGACGCCGCCTCCCCGCGACGCCGCCCTCGCTTCGCCACCATCCCTCAACCCCTCCAGCGCCGCCTGCACGTTCAGCACCTTCCCCGCACCAGCAGCGCGCCTTCCCCGCTGCCTCCCTCACCCCGCACCCCGCCGCCTTTTGTTGAGGAAGAAAAGAACCCTATCGGGGTCTCCAGTAACCGAATCCCTGGAATTGAGGGATTGGGAAATTGGTTGGAAAAATTGCAAAAAAATATTCCATGAATTCCCTATTTGCAGAAAGGCCAAAAGTGCAACAAGATAAGGAATATTGAAGGGGTACGAAAATTACGACCATGCCCCCGGCAGCGGAAATATTTAAAAAAGAAGGCTGTAAATATGAAATTAGGGAACCTTTCTTATCCAAATAGGACTAGGACTTTGGGTTTTCCCTATTTAAGGACCCCATGGCTCCATTCCTTGGACACATCTCCTCTTCTCCTCTCATTGTGCCATTATTTCACTATGGATTCTCCAAGAACCATATTTTTCATGCCACATCAATTTTTCAATCACAACGAGGAAGCAAGATGTAAGACGACGCCGCCGTTCGCGCCACACATGTTCTTCAACCACGAAGACCGCGTCGCCTACACCCGTGTATGGATTCCGCCGTTCGCTCCACATCAGTTCTTCCAGAAGACGGCGGAATACGCCGAATCGCCTCTAAGGCTGCAGATTCAGCAATTCGTCGGGAGACGAATTTTTAAAGCGGCGAAGAGTTGATGCAGCGTGGGCCCCAAACATAGGGCCAAATATTTATTTATTTTTAATTGTCAATTTTATTTACGTTTTTAAGTTGTCGTAATTGTCTAATTAAATAATTGAGATCGCCTGTGATCTCAACGTTTATTCGTAGATTTAATTTTGGTCAAGAGTCTAATTAGAGTAATTAGAGGTCAATTTGAATTTTAAAATTTGTCAGAGTCAAATTAGGATAAGTTTGTTGTCCAATTTAAATTTATTTCTATTTTTGTAACCCCATCTCTCCTATATAAAGAGATGGTAGTCCATTGTTTTATTCAGAAAAGTATGAATCAAAATTGAGATTTTTATCTCCCTCTTTATTTTCCTCTCCTTCTCCTTCCCCACGTGGTCTTCACGTTTCTCTCCTCCAAACCCCTCATTTTTTTCCGACGAGCTTCTCCTCTCAATCCTCCCAATTATTCTTCCATCAAAATCAATATTTCCACCGTTGCAAACTCTTTTTGCATCAATTTTCTTATTGAGATCAACAACATTTTTTCTGCTAAAACTAAATATATTCGCGCCGACAATGCTCTAAAATTTTCTACACTTCGTTTGGCAGAATTTCTCCAGTCTATGGGTATTGTTCATCAGACTTCCTGTGCGTATACATCACAACAAAATAGGGTTGCAGAACGCAAACATCGTCACCTTTAGACATCACGAGGGCCTTGTTGATTCATAGTCATACACCTCATTCCTTCTGGGGGGATGCAGTCCTAACCGCCTGTTATCTGGTAAATCGTTTGCCTTCCACTATTCTTGGAGAAAAGAGTCCTTTCTCGATTGTGTTTCTTGAAAAGGAACTCTTCACACTTACACCTCATGTTTTTGGATCGGTAGCCTTTGTCCATAACTTTACTCCTAGTCGTGACAAGCTCTCACCTAGGGCTATCAAATGTCTTTGTTGGTTATTCTCGTACCCAAAAAGGGTATAGATGTTTTGATCCTATTTGGAGAAAATACTATGTCAGTGCTGATGTTACATTTTTCGAATCTGTTATGTATTTCTCTTTTACAGGTGACAGGCTATTCATTAATGGATCCAGAGAAGACGTTGTGGTCCCTCCACCTCCATCTCCTTCTAGTGATATCCCGAGATCTTCACCACCTATACCACCACCACCTCCTCCTCATCCAGAGTCTACATTCTTACCCCATGTTTATACTCACAGGTCTACTACTCGCCCATCTGCTCATGCGCCTACAACATCATCCACCTTGCCTCAGGTATGTCAAGAACATATTATATCTACTGATGGCACTGGAGATTTTATTAATGAACATGAAGAGTTAATTCCAGAAGAGGATGGGGCTGATGACCTGGAGATACCGATTGCTCTACGAAAACTGCGCCACCAATGTGCTACTTACTTAATGGCTGCACATGTTTCCTTGGATCATCTTTCAGATGACTACAATAAGTTTATAGTGGGTCTTTCTGTTGTTACTATCCCACGTACATATCAGGAGGCGCTTCAGGACACTAGGTGGCGACTTGCTATGGAAGAAGAGATGACGGCCCTACGATCACGTAGCACATGGAGCATTGTTTCACCTCCACCTGGAGCATCTATTGTGAGCTGCAAATGGATCTTCGCGATCAAGCAAAGGGCCGATGGCAGTGTTGATCGATTCAAAGCAAGGCTTGTGGCTCGAGGTTTCACCCAAATATATGGGGTGGATTATCCGGACACCTTCTCTCCAGTAGCTAGATATTCGACATTACGCATTCTATTATCTATTGCCGTTTCCAGAGACTGGCTTCTGTATCAACTTGATGTCAAGAATGCCTTTCTCTATGGGGATCTCCAGGAGGAAGTTTATATGCACCAACCACCAAGGTTTGCTACTGAGGGGGAGTCTCAGAAGGTGTGCCGCCTTCACAAGGCAATTTATGGCCTGAAGTAAAGTCCAAGAGCTTGGTATCAAAAGCTATCTGAGTTGATAGAGCAAAAAGGGTTCGTGCGGTCTACTGCGGACCACTCACTATTTGTACAGAGGACATCTGAAGGTATCGTGGCTATTCTTGTTTATGTGGATGATATTGTCATGACAGGAGATGATGAGCATGGTATTCTTACTGCCAAGGTGTTCCTTAGTCAGCATTTCGTGACAAAGGACCTTGGAAATCTTCGCTACTTTCTTGGACTAGAATTCGCTAGAAATCAACGTGGACTCATGATGAATCAAAGGAAATTTGTTATGGACCTCCTTTCTGAGACAGGCATGACAGGATGTAAGCCTGATTCTACTCCTATGGATGCGAGCATGAAATTGTATGATGAGGACACTGAAGAAATTGACAGGAGAAGATATAGAGAGCTTGTTGGGAAGCTCATATACGCCACTATTACCAGGCCGGATATTCCATTTGTAGTCAACAAAGTCAGTCAGTTCATGGAGCAACCCAGGAAGGTACATATGGATGTCGTACACATGATCTTGAGGTACTTGAAGACGTCTCCTGGCTCTGGTCTTATGTTCAGTAGGGACGCATCACTTGAGGTAACAGGATGTGCATATGCAGATTATGTTGGTTGTCCCAGGGACAGAAAGTCGACTTCTAGTTTTGCTATCTTTGTAGGCAGTTCACTTGTTTCTTGGAAAAGCAAGAAGCAGACTGTGGTGGCCAGATCAAGTGCTGAGTCTGAGTACAGGGCTATGGCACAAGGATGTACAGAAATGATGTGGGTCAGATCTGTATTGACCGACCTTACTATTGAGATTCCTCTTCCTATGAAGCTTTTATGTGATAATCAAGCAGCGCTATTTATAGCCAATAACCCTGTTTTTCATGAGCGGACAAAGCATATCGAGGTGGTTTGTTATTACACTAGAGACATGATCCAGAAGGGTCTTACATCCACCTCTCATGTTTCCACAGGAGATTGGACTGCAGATATCTTCACAAAGGCACTGGCCAGAGGTTCATTTCAGAAATGATGTTCCAAGCTGAGCATGATTGATATCTATGCTCCAGCTTGAGGGGGAGTGTTGAGATGTTTATTTATCACCGTACTATATTTACAGTTTATGTTTTTTGAGTATCACTTATGTAATTAACCCTTGGCTCCTCTCCTATATAAGAGAGCCATGGGATCTCTTTTCCCACATGAATAAAGTTAATTTCAACAAAGAGGACAACAACCAACTTCATAAAAGTAGCGGTAGGTTATAGGACGCCCAAATATAAGGTCTCCAAAGACCCTTCAAAGCCACTGACATTCAATCATGGTATATCAGCTTTCACCTAGATAACCTTTGCTTTGATACAAGCAAAGAAGTAGTGGTCCACTATCTAATCTCCATCTCACATAGAGAACACACATTGTCATTACCTGAGTAGATCTTCATCCAGTGCTCTTTACTCTGCAATCTTTTGTACCACAAAAAGCCATAGAAAAATCTTGATTAACTGCAAGATGTACATATCTTGAATGAGTCTACAGTCCCAAATCATACTACCATCATTGTGGGAAAGATGTGTTTTTTATGTAGGAGATAAGTGGATAGCTAGGTTTTATATATCTTAATGGTGTGCAGTATAACAAAGTGATGGATTAATATGACTAATAATATGGCTAAACTCAAAAAATCTTTCCTAATTTCATAGCAGTTTTTTATTGGTTTTTGAATGAACCATATTATTTATATATTCAATTTCCATTTTAGTGGAGTTTTTATATTTGGAATTTCTATTATTTACGTTATTATTTACATTCAATATCTTGGGTGGTTTAGCTTGTAAATGCAGATTTAAAGGCTTATTAAATGAATGGGGGACCTTTTCATATTCGTGGAGGATATGAGAACTTTGACAATCGTACTGAGGATATATGATTTTTTTTGTGGAATCATGGGGTTCACATCCCGAGAGATATGCACCCTACCTTAAATTTTCTTTAGAAATAAAAAAGATACAAAGGTTACAAGGACTAAGCCTTAAGGAGTGCCTTGGCATGTTCTAATACATTTCCTGCATGCTTTCTCTCCCGCTTAAAGATTATCCCATTTCTTGCAAGCCAATTGCCTAGAATAGGGTGGTAGCTTTCATTATACCTTCATTGAAACCTTGCTAATTGCCTCAAGTAGAATCCAAGACACTGTCAACATTTTCATAATCAACTCCTATTTCGTTTGCCTCCTCTCATATTAATTTGGAGCCCATCCATGTGAAGAAGATATGGTTCTTGTTTTCTTGATCTTCCTGACAACGCATACATTCCATATTTATTTCCCAAAATAGCCTCCATCTCAAGATCCACGCACAATCCTAGGTGATTATGCTGGGATTGAACACTGTTAAGGCACATATAACTGTCGCGCTAGATCTACGAGTCCCTTCCCTCGTCTGGGACATCTACCGACGCAAGCTATTTTGATACGTGCAAGAACTCCTCTAATCTCTGATCAGATAAGTGTGGTTGAAGGAGTAGCATCCATGCATTGCCAAATCATAATCTACAAGTAATCCTCCAATCTCAGATCATGTTGATGATAGATGACTTATTTTGTAGTTATTAGAGTATGCATCATAGATGAGTATTTGGATCACTCCAGAGTCCAATTAACACATCCACATGGTTAGTTATCATCTCATCTATGAGTGGGACTTCGTCTTATTGGCGAAGCTATATAAGAAGTCCCATACCACTTGTAATATTTTAAAGAATTCAATACATAATATCAACCTGTTGAGGTGGTTCTCCCGTGGTTCAAAGAATTCAAGACGAGATGCTTTAAAAAATAAATAATGATCTTGTTGGAGACAACATCTTTTTACAAAACAACATCAAAGCCTCTTCTCCTACACTAAGTAAGGTTGGCTACAACATCTCTTTACCAAATGAATTAATTGAGTTAAGAACTAAAGTGATTTAATTAATGGATTTGATTAACTTTAAAGATAAAACTAGGAAAAGACACGGGTATTGAAGAGGAGGAAAGCTGTGTCGAGGTCAAGTAGGCATCATTGTCTCTTGATGATGAGATGAGCAAGCCAACTCATAAGGGGTATTTAGCACTTTGTTAGAATTAATTATCGCAATGAAATATGGAAAAGACTAGATGCTTTAAAGAAAATAAATAATGATCTTGTTGTAAACATCTCTTTACAAAGCAACAAAGCCTTCTCCCACATTAAGTAAGGTTGGCTACAACATCTCTTTACCAAATGAATTAATTGAGTTAAGAAATTACATGATTTAATTAAATGGATTTGATTAGCTTTAAAGATAAAACTAAGAAAACAACACCCAGCGCATCGCCGCAAGCATAGAATTGTTTATGTACTTATTATCGTGGATCTCTGTTAATGAAATTTTAGCTTTTAAATAACTCATGACAATATTTTATTGTAAGAATTTCAAAATGTTGTACAAAATTCTAAAATAATGAATTGTATATCTAAAGATATTAATTTTAATACTTCTATAGTCAAGTTTGTTTCTCTTTTATTAGGATTAATGAGCTATTATTTGCTATTTTTTTGAAATGCTAAATTGTTCAATTCCCAATAGTTTTAGAACTAATTATTACGGGTCGATGCCTGGGTGACTAATGGGGACTGACTTTAAATTCATTGGCAATAGGTCTCCGAATCCATCTAAGACTAATAATTCATGGTAGTGTGCAAGGTCCTTCACATACTACCATCTTGAAGAGTACATGTTGTAGATACTCTTCAAAATAATATAGATACAAAATACATGTACTTTTTTTGCTTCCATTGCGGTCCATAAAAATATTCACACATTCAATGTTGTTAAAAAATCAATCGTCATTATGTATAATTTACTAAATAAAACACACTATATTACGAAATATGTTTTTCATAATTTATGAAATGGTACACAGTGGAAAATATCTACTATGAAAATAGTATGAAAACATGGATTATTTGCAAGATTATAATATTTAAATCTATTTTAATCATAAAATACAGTGTCTCTTAGGAATATATGGAATACTGTGGATCATAAAATACTTATGATTCAAAAAAATACATGTATTGTTATTGTTAAAAAACTTGAATACGGAAGCATATCAGAAATAAAGAATAATGAACAATGAAGAATGTGGGATTTTACGTGGAACCCTACTCCCGGAGTGGGATGAAACCACGAGAGAAGGCCTCAAAGGGTCATATATTGCATTGCACTTTCTCGACTGATATAGAGGGTGAGGGGCTTTTTATATAGTCCTCGCTGAGTTTTTACATGTCACAATTGGTAGATGTAGGACTAAACAACATGATGTGGTAAATGGATCCTAGAGTGATCCATATACTCATCTACATGACACATATACTCCAACACCCCCCTCAAGCCGGAGCATGCAATACTCAGCTTGGACAAACATAAAGAAATCTCAAACTCACACTACAAGACACTACAAACAATATCAACTTTATGCGAACACAACTGTCGGCGGCTGTCGAGGACGTTGCTTCTCATGTCCTGCAGGTAAGAAGGAACAAATAGGCTGGAGTGTGAGTCAAACTGAATCTCTTCGTCAGAGAGCATGTGCTTTGTACTACGTCTGTCAGAGTCACTGCAACTGAAAATGAGTCTCCACCTGGAGAACTTTGGCCCCTCAAATCATGTGGACAACTGCTCCATCTCTGAAAGGGTCGAATTGAAAAAGTCGTGGAGACATCCTCGTTGAATTCCACGGTTGCTAGAGAATGGAGTCTGAAAAGTATCCTCGTCGGATTACGGGGTCTCTCTCATACTAGTTTAGAGAATGTGATATCTACTCTGGAATCCCTGTGATACCTCATGAAAACCCTAGCCCACGGATTCAGAGGTTCTGATGTCTGCTTCATGAAAACCCTCGCCCACATCAGAGGTTCTGATGTCTACCTCATGAAAATCCTAGCCCACATGACTTAGGAAATGGGATCTCTATTTTGGAGTCCCTATGGAATATATGAAAGTTCTGAGATCAAAAACAAAAGTCGGGGACCGCATAAAAAGGTCGCACATATGTGCATCTGAAAGGAGTCTCTCTCTGGAGAACTCGGAGAAAATGAGTCATTCAAATATGAAATGCCTCCCTTCCCTGATTTTGGGGTCTGCATCGGTTGCTTTCCTTCCCGAGTAGAGTTCGTCGAGTAGCTGCTATCAGATCCATAATCAGCAGATTCAGAGGTTCTAATGTCTGCTTCATTTGGTCGTCGTGATCGGTTGGTGCCCAGATTGTTCCCTTGCATCCCAGTTCTCTGGCTATGTGGATGCTGGATTGAGAGAGACAGAGGGGAGGATGAAGTGAGGCTGGTAGGAGGGTGGAGCCAACCAGGTCGAGGTAAGGGTGTTTGAGCTTAGTTACATATTTGGACTTTGAACCAATCCGCATAGTCTGAAATTGAACTATAGAGTCTGGAAATTCTGGCCTGGAGAATATGAATCTGGAACAGACTTGTCACTCCATACAATACTCCTTCCTTCTCCCATACTGATCGGAATAACAACCATCGGTCAAGTTGGGAGAAGACAAAAAGATGGGGAAGAACAAAAATCAATAAGCCGTCACAATTTTATCGGCCATTTAATTCATTTTTTAATAGCCATCACTTCTTTCCTTTTCTCAAGCGTACAATTTTTTTGAGTATGCACCTTTTTCAAAAATCAATTTTTAATGACCGTAGTTTTTAATCATGCCTGACCTCTCTTCTCTCTTTTTTTCTTTTTCTTTTTTTTTAATAAAACCATCGGCCCACTTGGGCCCTTTCTTTCTCTCCATTGTTTACATCTTGCAGACCACTTGGGCAAGGGAGCAACAAAATAATTTTTTTAAAATAAGACAATCGAGCCCCATAGGGTTCCCATCATGGATGCTCCCACACGCCACTCCAGATGGGGCATCTTTGCTAGTGTCGACGTCTAAAGGTGGGAGAACCCATTACCCACGAGGGCAATCTGGAGGCATGAGGAGCTGTCTCCTGCAGGAGCTCGGCTGGAGGGAGCAACGCACGGAGAAGTTTGACTTGCCAGGAAGATCCCGACGTCGTCACATGGATCACCAGAATAGGATGCGTCGCTAGCTGGTGATGGATCACGTGAAGGAGTCGGATCTGCGCCACCTTCGGATATCATGAGATCTTGGAGGAGAGGCTACACCTCCTGCGCTGGGAAGGGATGGAGCGGCGAAGGGCTGCTCTACCTGGATTGCGAGGAACAGAGCATCGCTTGGAGGGTCTGGAGCATTGCACGATGCTGCTAGGGATGTCGTCGCCTTTGCGAAGCGAACTGCTGGGGCTGTTGCAGCCGCTTCTGTTTGATATGCGGTCGATGGAGCGATCAAGTGCCGCATTGTGGTATGTCGTACACCGACTGGAACTGGAGGCTGGCACACAGGGATGCAGCTGGTAGATGTGCGCGGCTGGACTGGAGAGTTTTGAACATAACAAGGTTCCATGAAATGTGTAAGAATAGAACAAGGTTCCAGGAATCGTGGAACCATCATTTAGGGTTTGTGGAACCCTAAACTGTCGAACAAATCTCCAACATAAATAATTTTTAAGAATAAACGTTGCCCTGATAATCAAATCTCCAACATAACAACAACTGAACATAAAAACCTCGAGAATCGAACTTGCTCTGAAATCATGTTAGAAAACTTGAATTCAGAAGCATATCATAAATAAAAAATAATGAACAATGAAGAACGTAGAATTTTACGTGGAGCCCTACTCCCTAAGGAGTAGGATGGAACCACAAAAGAAGGCCTCAAAGGGTCACATGTTGCATTGCACTTTCTCAACTGATACAGAGGGTGAGGGGCTTCTTATATAGCCCTCACCGAGTCTCCACATCTCACAACTGGTAGATGTGGGACTAAATAATATGATGTAGTAAATGGATTCTAGAGTGATCCATTTACCCATCTACATGACATGTATACTCCAACAGTTATGATTCGTAAAAAATTCACGAAACATACTATATAAATATTTTTATATTATTTTTATAATGCATTATGTTTATAAAAATAAAGTACCCAGTTAATGGTCTAGTGGTAGTACAATGTGTCTACCACACAAAAGACCAAGGTTCAAATCCTACTCTTGCAAGGGTTGTGTCAGGTAATCGACGACCAACGTAAAAAATAATCGAATCTTTCAACATGGATTTGAGCAAGAATCCATGTAGCCAACCCTACTTATAGTGGGAGAAGGCTTAGTACATTTTTATGTTTATAAAAATAAACATCTTTGTTGTAACCCATCTTATCATGAAAATACATGTATTATTATGATTAGTATAATATTTATGTTACTCGTAGTATTATGAATTATTAAAAAATACAAAAATTATCATGATAAATAATAATACATGTATTGTTATAAGTCATAAAAATCATTTATTATTATGTATTATAAAAATGCACGTATTTGTGAAAATGTATGTACTACTATAACAATATGTTTTGTTATGATTCATAATTGTGGAGAGAAAATAATGAGCTGCTTCACGAGGCCCTAGGGTTCTCTTATATAAAGGATATACCCGTTGGGCAAATTACGTAATATGGAGAGAGAAAAGAGAATACATAAAAAGGATAAAAAGATAATTAATATCTCAACATTCCTTAAGCTGGAGCATATATATCAATCATGCTCAGCTTGGAACACCATCTCTGGTAACACGTCTGGAACACCAGCTTTGTCACCCAACTGTTGAAGGCAAGAGGATTGAGGGTGTGATACCTTGAGAGGAGATAAACAAGTGCTACTTTTGAAGTGGGCAGTATGGTTGTGGAATCTTGGTGAGGACATATTGTGCAGATTGCTAGATGTATTTACACGATGTTAAAGTTGGAATGTGAGATCTCCATTCACGACCTGGGAGGGGCATATGTTCTAGACTTTGTTTCCAGACACATTTAAAACTTGGTGATGGCTCTTCTTAGGTCATGAAGGGATGACTGGACTAAGGGTGATCCTCTTTGTAATCATTATGGTGGTCTTTGTTGAAGGCAAGAGGATCGAGGGTGCTCTATCTTGAGAGGAGATAAATAAGTGCTACTTTTGAAGTGGGTGGTATGGTTTTGGAATCTTGGTGAGGATATATTTTGAAGATTGCTAGCAAGGTTTAAAAAAGCTCGAGGCGGTCCGAGGAGTTTTTCAGATATTGAGGCGAGGCGTAAGTCTCATTTTTTTAGGAAAAGTTAAAATTACAATAAAATACATTGGAAAAAGTATATAATAATATTAAGTTTTTCTAAAAACACATTTAAGAATAATTTAACACTAGTAAAAGATACACTACATAATCGATGGAGGTATTGAAGTTAAAAAAAATAATACTAAGGCATTAATATATGGAATATCTAGTTCCAACTCCAACTTCAGTGATTCTGTATGAGTATTGAACTAAAGTCTATAATTAATGCTACAATACAATAGAAACCATAATTTTTAGTGTTTGAAGTAAAAAATATTAATATGCCTTCCAACCATGTCTTGCTGGACGCAGTTGGAGACCCCTCATATGCATACCTGACGAATTTTTTACTAACGATATTATTTTTATTCAGCTATTCACAATGAAACATAATAATTATTTTACTTCACCTTTTTTTTCAACCTTGCTTCTTCATATATGTGGCAAATTATACAACCAAATAACAACATCAAGTTGCAAACTTGCAACTAATATAAAACATTTATTACAATTCAAACTCAAATCTGTATGTAATAGAACTAGTATGCGTAGATGTATGATAAATTGAACATGATGTATACAAGATCAAGGAGCTTCGCTTGTTGCAAGTGATATCTTCTCTTTGCTTGGAGCTATATATAGAATATGCAAGGTTTAAAATGGAAATTGTTAAGTTAAAATATCGTGTAGTGCTTTTCTTATTTTAATTCCTGTTTTCTCAGAGTACTTATCTTGTAATTAACCCAGGGCTATTCTCCTATATAAGAGAGCCCTCGGTACGTATAGTGCATCGACTTTGTTTCTCCTATCATGGTATTAAAGCAACGGTCCTAGACCGGGATTTCGGTATCCCCCACCCAAAACCCTAATCCTAAGCCCCTCCACCCCCCACCGCGCCTCCAGCCCACCCGCCCCGCGCGCCCCTAGCTCATCTCTCTCGCCGCCCCAACGCCCAGGCAGCCCATCCCCGCTCCCAGGCGCCACCCCGCCTCTCCAGGCGGTCTCGCGCCTCTCCAGGCGCCTCCGCGCATCTCCAGGCAGTACCACGTCGCCCCTGTCAGCCCCGCGCCGCTCCGGGCGGCTCCCAGCGCTGCTTCCAGCAGCGTCCCCGCCCCAGCAGGTCCCTCCGACCAACCCTAGCGACACCTTGTCACCCTCGGGCGGGCCCTAGGTTTTTTTCCAGCCACAACGGGTCCAGTCGACCTCTCCCCGTCGGCACAGAACTAGGGTCGGCGCTCCAACAAGGCCTAAGGATGGTTGTATGAGTCTACACATACAACCTTCCCTTCATATGATTCTGTAGACCGCCTTCTTTGGTTATCTCCGTCAGTCTTAGGCTCTTCATCAATCATGTCAGACAACAAGGGTGACGTGTTTACATCCTCGGGTGCCCTCAAATGTCCAACCCCTATAGTCAAGATGGATGGGATCAACTATGAACTATGGTCTATGCAGTTCCGCACCCTTATGCAGTGCCACAACAAGGAGCACATTCTGACAGAATCCGAGCCGGAGGACAAGACTGGAGCAAATGCGACATGGAAGCAAGACGATGCGTATGCCCGTATTTGGCTATCTGGGATGCTGATTACGGAGATTGCAAATGATATTGTGAACCAACCTACAACAAAGGCTATGTGGGATATCCTGGCCGCGACATATGGGTAGTCCAAGAATGAGAGCAAGATTCTCCTGTTATAGTTCGACATCTTCTCTACGAAACAGAATGGGAAGCCATTACATGCACATTTCTCTCATCTACGGGGCATATTCGAGAGACTGCATAGTTTCATACCGATCACTGCCAGTATGGAACAACAACAGGCATACAGAAATGCCACGATGACTTGTGTATTTCTGTCCTTCCTTGATCTTGAGTACGATTCAGCCTGTACTCAACTTCTGACTGGCGAGACCATTCCACCAATGGAGGAGGTATATAAGAGATTGAGTAGGATTTCTACTACATCGGCATCTACAGCCCAACCTACTCCTACAGCTATGGCTGCCACTCGTGGCAGAGGAGGAGTGTCACATTTTCGGGTTCGTGGACCTCGTGGTAGAGGGGGAGGCAGACACCGGGGCCCCTGTACTCACTGCCACCGTCCAGGCCACACTGAGGAGACATGCTTTCACAAGCATGGGTATCCAGCCTCTGCACAAGTTGCAGAGCAGACTGAGGCTACCGCTGCACCTCTTCCAGATGCTCGCTTTGATGATCTCGTCTCACGACTTTGTGAGATGATCATTACACCCTCGTCTTCGTCTCCAGGTTTTACGGATGCTGCAGCTTCGGCCAGAGCATCTTCTAACTCACCAGGTACTCCTTATGAACTTACCAATACTACTTGCTCGGACCTGGCAGATTGGATTATGGATTTCGGAGCCTCCCATTATATGTGCGGCGACAGACGACAGTTTACTACCTACAGAGCACTTGCACCAGGACGATCTGTGGTCATTGCCAATGGGGTCTGATTACCCATTGTTCGTCAGGGGGAGATCACTCTGACATCTTCTTTGAGTCTTCAGGATGTCTTACACACACCTGATTTTTCAGATGAGTGTTATGAATTAGCCAACTTACAAAAAGGTTTACATTGACGTGCCATCTTTGACCTCTCTACGTTTGTGTTTCAAGACATACTGACTGGCAGGATAATTGGAAGTAGTCGTGAGCAGAAAGGCTTGTATAAGCTTGCTATATCATCATGTGCTGGTGCCGCTACTATTCCCTCAGCATCCGTTTCTCCATTCCTTTGGCATCTTCGATTTGGCCATTTGCCTCTGCAGAAGATGTGTCATGTCTTGCCGCAGATATCTTCCCGTACCGCATTGGATTGTGAAGCCTGTCAGCTTGGGAAACACCATCGGTCTTCGTTTCCAGTTCGTCCGAGTCGTCATAGTAGTCGGTCTTTTGAACTGTTTCACTTTGATATTTGGGGTCCGAGTCGTGTCCCTGATCTTCAGGGACATCGGTATTATATGGTTGGTGTTGATGAATTTTCCAGATTATCTTGGGTATTCTTGTTAAAACAAAAGCCTGAAGCTGGTGCTATTATTCGAAAATTTATTTTGGAAGTTAATAACATCTTCTCTACCAATATCAAAGTCATTTGCACGGATAATGCTTTAGAATTTTCAACATTACATTTGTCTGATTTCCTCAGTTCTCAGGGCATTATTCATCAAACTTCTTGTAGTTACACTTCGCAACAAAATGGTGTGGCGGAACACAAACATCGCCACCTTGATGTCACTCGGACATTGTTGATCCATAGTCGTGCCCCTCATTCCTTTTGGGGGGATGCTGTTCTCACTGCATGCTACTTGGTGAATCTATGTCGTCTACAGTTCTAGGAGAGAAGGTTCCCTTCTTGATTGCGTTTCCCGAGAATGACCTATTCTCCCTCACACCTCGTGTCTTTGGGTCTGTTGCATTTGTGCATAATTGTACCCCTGGTCGTGATAAGCTCTCTCCAAGAGCTATCAAATGTGTGTTTGTTGGTTACTCTCATACTCAAAAAGGGTATAGATGTTATGATCCGATGAGTAGGAGATATTACGTAAGTGCAGATGTCACTTTCTTTGAGTCTATCATGTATTTTTCTCCTACAGGTGACAGGTTATCCAATGACAATGCAAATGATATTATTGTTCCTCCACCTCCATCTATCACATCAGCCGAACCAGAGCGTCATATACCTCCACCGCCACCACCACCTCCACCACCACCACCACCTGAGTCGAAATTTTTACCCATTGTTTATACTCGCAGGTCTTCGACTAACACTTCTGCTCATCAGCCGTCCACATCTTCCAGCACGCCTAAGGTATGTCATGATAACACTGTTTCTACTGATGGCACTGGAGTTTTACAGGATGACTCTGCTGTAGAGGACACTGAGGAGGACGATTTGGATGTTCCTATTGCGCTGAGGAAGCCACGTCGTCAATGTGCCAAATACCCACTTGCCACACATGCCTCTTTGGATCATCTTTCAGACGAGTACAAGAAGTTTGTTGTTGGTCTTTCTGTGGTTACTATGCCCTGAACATATATGGAGGCTTTACAGGACAACAGGTGGCATCATGAAATGGAAGAAGAAATGGCGGCCTTAACATCTCGCAGGGCATGAACTATTGTTCCTCCTCCACATGGTACTTTGATTGTCAGCTGCAAGTGGATATTTTCTATTAAGTATAACGCGGATGGGCGTGTGGATCGCTACAAGGAGAGGTTGGTGGCCCGTGGCTTCACCCAGACATATGGGGTGGATTATCAAGACACGTTCTATCCAGTAGCGAGACACTCGATCCTCCGGATTTTACTAACAGTTGCTGTTTCACATGATTGGTCGTTATTTCAGCTTAATGTGAAGAATGCATTTCTCTACGGAGACCTTCACGAGGAAGTTTACATGCAGCAGCCACCTGGGTTTACTGCTGAGGGTAGTTACAGAAAGTATGCAGGCTACATAAGGCCATATATGGACTAAAGCAGAGTCCTAGAGCTTGGTATCAAAAGCTGTCAGAATTGATTGAGCAACAGGAATTTAAGAGGTCCACTGCGGACCACTCTCTATTTATTCAGAAGACACAACGAGGTACGATTGCCATTCTTGTCTATGTAGATGACATTATTGTGACAGGAGATGATGCTCAAGGCATTCAGGTAGCCAAGAAGTTCCTAGGTAAAGAGTTTGTGACCAAGGATCTTGGCACCCTTCGCTACTTCTTGGGGTTAGAGTTTGTCAGGATTCATCGTGGTCTAGTGATGACCCAGAGGAAGTTTGTCATGGATCTCCTTTTTGAGATGGGTATGACTGTGTGCAAGCCAGTTATGACTCCTATGGATCCAAGTGTGAAATTGTATGATGATGATACTGAAGAAGTTGATAGCAGGAGGTACAGGGAACTTGTGGGGAAGCTCCTATATGTGACTATCACCAGGCCAGATATTATGTTTGCAGTAAGCAAGGTTAGCCAATTCATGGAGTGTCCTAGAAAGGCTCATATGGATGCTATCTATATGATCTTGAGATATCTGAAGAACTCACATGGTTCATGACTTCTATTCAGTAGGGATAGTTCATTGGAGGTAACAACGTGTGCAGATGCTGACTATGCAGGATGCCCCATGGATAGGAAGTCTACTTCAGGGTTTGCAGTTTTTGTTGGACACTCACTTGTCTCATGGAAAAGCAAGAAGCAGACTGTAATTGCCAGATCAAGTGCAGAATCTGAATACAGAGCCATGGCCCAAGGGAGTACAGAGATGATGTGGGTTATTGGTGTTGACTGATCTTTCCATAGATGTTCCTTTTCCTATGCAGCTCTTATGTGATAATCAAGCTGCATTATTCATTGCAAATAATCCTGCTTTCCATGAACGAACTAAGCATATTGAGGTGGACTGCCATTACACTCGAGATCTGGTACAGAAGGGACTCATATCTACATCTCACGTGTCTACTGGAGATCAGACAACAGACATCTTCACCAAGGCTCTAGCACGATTCCTTTTTCAGAAGTGTTGGTCCAAGCTGAGCATGATAGATATATATGCTCCAGCTTGAGGGGGATTGTTAAGTTAAAATATCATATAGTGCTTTTTTTATTTTAATTCCTATTTTCTCAGAGCACTTATCTTGTAATTAACCCAGGGCTATTCTCCTATATAAGAGAGCCCTCGGGTACGTATAGTGCATCGACTTTGTTTCTCCTATCAGAAACATTAAAACAAACATAAAAAATACAATGCTTACGAAAAAATAGGGTCATGTGCAAAGCACACAACCAAAAAGGGGAAAAAAGTCTCGTGCTCGAGGCTTACGCCTAGGGATGAAAACGGATCGAAATTGGATTGGATATGCCTATTTCCATATCCATATTTGCTTCATCTCTATCGAATACGAATACGGATATGATTCGAATATGCATTAAGGAAACCGTATCCTTAAAAATACGGATGCGAATCCGAATCGGATATTTATCGAATCCGAATACGGATCAAATAAAGAGCGGACCCAAACACAGATCGAATAAAGAGCTAATCCAAATATGAATCGAATAAAGAGTGAAATCAAATATGGATCCAATAAACATGGAATCTGAATACATGTTGAATAAAGACTACATACTAATACGAATCGATTTTTTTTCAAAGTTCATAATGATTTAAAAAAAATAGTAATGAAAAATAAGTTGCATGATGACAAAAGAGAGCATCAAGGTAACATGAGTTCTTGACTGAAATCAAAAAGAGGAACATGGTTTCGTAACTTTTGTTTGTGCACATCGCCAAACAAACGGAAGTTTATTAATATCATTAGTATATTGTATTTTATAATATATAATACTAACATAATAGCATAGGGTTGTTGCTTATATTATATTAAGTAATATATAAAATAATAATAAATATTGTATTCGGATATCCGTATCTGGATCTGGATATTCAAGCGATTACCATATCCGTATCCGTATCCAGAAAATTTTTAAAACCCATATCCATATTCGATCCGTATTCGATTAATATTCGGATACAGATATACGTATCCGGTAATTTTTCGAATACGGTAAGCGAATATTCGGATATATCCGTATCCGTTTTCATCCCTACTTACGCCTCCGCCTCGCCTCAAGCGCCTCACGCCTCGAACGCCTAACGCCAAATCAAGGTGTACGCCCCACCCAAAGGACCCGAGACGTGCACCTCGGGGCGGTTTTGGTGCACCTTGCCTCGAGGCATACACCTTTGCACCTCGAGGCGGCTGTTTTTAAAACCATCATTGCTAGATGTATTTACATTATGTTAATGATGGAATGCAAGATCTCCTTTTACGACATGGGAGGGGCATATGTTCCACACTTAGTTTCCCGACACATTTAAACCTTGGTGACAACTCTTCTTTAGGTCATGGAGGGATGACTAAGGGGGATGCTCTTTGTAATCATTCTGTAGGTCTTTGTTGAAGGCAAGAGTAGTGAGGGTGCTCTGCCTTGAGAGGAGATAAATAAGTGCTACTTTTGAAGTGGGTGGTATTGTTTTGGAATCTTGGTGAGGACATATATGCAAATTGCTAGATGTATTTACAGGATGTTAAAGATGGAATGCGAGATCTCCTTTCACGACCTGGGAGGGGCATATATTCCAGACTGTTTCTAGACACCTTTAAAACTTGGCGACGACTCTTCTTTAGGTCATGGAGAGATGCCTGGACTAAGAGGTCTGCTCGTTGTAATCATTTCCCAGGTTTATTTACTTTGACGGAGGATAGGGAGGCTACAATAGCATATTGCTGTCGGATTCTGGGGATGGTCTCATACTTTCATCCTGTATTTTCGACAGCGTGGGTCAACGTATGTGTCCGCTGAAAGAGTTGAATCGGTGGAAGGTGTCCATCCCCTGAGTTATGTGATCACGAGGTGAGAAACGGCTTAGACTTTTTGCATTTTTGTGGGACATGGTTGGTCAGGAATGCTATGATCTTCCGAGGTGAATGGTTGTTTTTAGAGAATGTTTTCTAATGGTAGTTTTTTTCATTTTGTTAGAATTTTGTTTGCGTAACATCTTTTGTGGTTTAGCAGTTACCTAAGAGGTTTACCCATCACATTCTCGAAAAAAAAATCCTAATGGTGGTTATTTAATGCAGCCTCATCCAAAAATGGACTATTTGTTTCTCTGAACAATTAGCTAGCACTTTGTTACTTCCTCTACCTGAAACACTCGTGGATCATGTTTCATTACCTCACCCTGTAGATGGTAGATGGAAATCTATTGGGTTTGTCAGTTAGTTCTTTTTCATTTCTATTCGGAGTTCTTGTATTTTTAAGTTGCAGTTTCTACATGTGTTCGCTTCTGGATTCTCATTTGTCAGTCAGCTTTGGAAGTTATTTAGCTTCAATCTTCTTCAGTTTCATCTAAACCCTATCAAGGGAACCTCTTGTAATTTTGCAAGTTTCTCAAATAGAGGGTACCTAACCCCCTAATATCAGGCTCATTAATAAAAAAACATCTCGCTTCAGGAACAACGACAAATTGTCTTGTATTGCAGGAATTGTTCGAGGCAGACCTGTTCCAATTCCTGGCTCGGGGATGCAAGTCACCAATATTGCACATGTTAGAGATTTATCGAGTATGCTCACACAGGCAGTTGAGTATCCGTCTGAAGCATCTAGCAATATATTCAACTGTGTTAGTGACAGGGCTGTAACATTTGATGGACTGGCCAAACTGTGCGCTAAAGCTGTTGGACGTGAAGTACAAATTGTCCACTATGACCCAAAGGCCGTCGGAGTTGAACCAAAGAAGGCATTTCCTTTCCGCAACATGGTATTTTTTTTAATAACTACAAACAGTTGGCTTCGTGATCTAGCCTTGTAGGCTTTACCATGCTTACCTTTTGCCTGCTTCAGCACTTCTATGCAGAACCAAGAGCAGCTAAGTCGAAATTAGGATGGAGAAGCACAACAAATCTGTCTGAGGATCTTAAAGAGAGGTTTAATGAGTATGTAAGCATTGGCAGAGACAAGAAGCCGATGAAGTTTGATATCGATGATAAGATTCTTGAGTTTCTCAATGTCGTGGTCCCTGCTTGATGAGAAGACCGTTGCAAAACGTGATGAGCCCCGGTTTTTCCTTAAGTTTGATTTCTGCGGATATTTGTTGCTGCACGCATTATACGCTCTGGCACAGCATCTCTCTCCACTTCGAGGTCATTGTTGTGTATTATCATCATACTATTCTTGCAAGTATGGTTGTTACTGTTAATCCTAATTTTCTTTGCAAGAATCGTTGTTAGATTAATTCATTATTATTAAAAGAAAACACTTTTGTTTATTGTTGTATTTAATTGTATGATTATAATATGGCTGATAAATATTTAAGTGGTGGGATGTGTCTGCAAGTATGGGTGGATACTCAGTTTTTCTGGAAAGGACATCTGCAACGGTTTGGATATCTGGAATATGTTTTTTTCTTTTGAAATTGGATATCTATAATAAGAGAGCATTAAAATGAACGTTCTATCTCATTTAACATGCATGAAAGTCTACTGAGTAGTTATTATACCTGTAACTCTAGTGCATAACACATTTGTGCTTGGGACAGAGGTTGTTGACGAACTCCTGAGCGAGGACGATCGCTATCAGCATCTATATATGATATGTAAGCTTATATTATAACAACGAAGTATACAAATAAGGTAATATATGCAAATAACCATTTTTCGTCTGCTTCCAAGCATGACTCTTCATTTTTCTCCTTGTTTAAAATTTGTCATTTAAGCTTATCATCATTGTTGTAATGTCAAACTAATCTAATATTTACGAAACTATATATTTTTGAACCATTATTTGTTACCAAAATATTGAAACATCTTATGAGTTTTCACTATCCAATGGATAATTTGTATTTTTTCCAGATAATTCATATCCGTTTAATAAATAATCCTATACATGTTCATATTCAGGGATGTCTGCATTTTTCATATCGGAAACATATTTCTATTCATATTTGACTTTGAAAAGCGATGTCAATATGATAACAAGACCATACCTATATTTTTATTATATTTTTATGTGCATGTTTGCATCCCTATTCGAACAAGATAGATCTCTTTGCAGGTAACGCTTCGCTACGGTATAAGTTTATAATAATAGGAAAAATCGAAATTGCAATATATGATTATCAAAAAAATAAGTTAGAAATTAAAAAAAATAAATTGGAAATTTTAATAAATAGATTAAGTTGGATCAGAGTAGCCCTTTTTTCAATACTATTAACAATAATTTCATAAAAGTCTACTGCAATCATCATAGCCTGTAAGTTTTATAAGCACTAAATTTTAATTTGGTAGCTATCAATAATGTGCATCATACACAATGACAAAATGTTACGTTTAATCATCAAAACCTCAAAGATGTAACAGTAAGCAAACAATAAATTTTAAGGAGTTTATCACATGTGACATTAACTTCTACAATATTAGTTATACCCTACTTCTTTATAATATTAGGTGTGCCCCTAACTTCTTACATAATTCATAGCTCTACCCTTCTGTAATAGTGGTTATGTCTTTATTCCATCTTAACAGAAGGATAGAACTTTGAATTTTTTAAGAAGTCAGGAGCACAATTGATAGTAGAAAAAGGAGGGCATAATTAATATTGCATGAGTTAAGAAGGGTAAAATTCATAAAATCCTAATTATTATTACATATAATATACACAAAACAAAAGGGTATGTAAATACCAATATTGTAAAATGATTTTTTAGATATTTACCTATTTAACTAAAGCATTAATTAAATTTGGAAGGACAAATATGTGAGTAATTTTGTAATATTTTCTTCCGCGATATATTAGAGGCTCATGTCTTTTTCTCATCATCTCTAACGTTCTTATAATTTCAAAGTATGTAAAATATATTTTTTTTCTAAAAAAATCATGATAAAGATTAATCCATTAGTGATTATTTTGTAGGGGGAATAGGAAATAATGAACAGATAAAATTGAGATAGATCTACAAAGTCTTCTAGGAGAATAATTCAATAAGGTGTAAATGTTTAAAAAACATGGATGTAGTATGGAGCCCAAAAGAAGTATGACCTGAAGACACATTTAATTATTCCTTACTCTTACTATTATTTAGTATGAAAATTTAAATACAAGAAGCAACTAAGTAGCGGCTGAAATGTAAGTTGTTTCTGAAATGGTCAGCAATTCTAAAATTAAAGCACTTACCGAAATTAATTGTCAATAGGTTTATGTTAACTGAGTAAAACAATAAATATTTAACATAAATGGTAATAATATAGATGAACATATTATATCGACCCATTGTTATATTGATGCCATTCCAATGCAATAATAAACAAAACAAAGAAAGTATGTTTGAAACTGTTAGAGTTATTTAGTTCTTTCTTTATTTGTGTAACTCTTGATATACTTTTCATGAGTCATGTAATCTCTTTGGGGGTTTTATGGAATTTTTACTTTTATAAGCTCTCTAGAGGTTTCACAATATATAAGAAATCCTACACCTCCTGAATAAGACAAGCTATTCATTCTCATTTCTTTCTCCACATGGTATCAGAGTAACATTTCTAGACCGACGTTTGTACCGAATTGCCTCTCGCCGCCCCAAGCCTTTCTCTCCCTTATTTGTATAAAAACATGAATTAAATTTCGATTGTAAAAAAATCAATACAGTATATATTATAAGCTCATAACTCACTTTATTTGGCACCAATTCATTATTGAGAATCTGAAAGTCTGAAATTTGGTTTCTAAATATACTTCTCAAATTCCAAATGAATTCTTCCTTAAATACATGCATCATAAGTGTTGTAATCATTGCCTTTATAACGATTAATGCGAACATTTAAATAACTAATAAAAGCCAGGTAAAGATATAATTTTTTACTATTTTTTTGTTACAATATATTCAATAATCATATTTAATTGAGAAAATATTAGGAAAGGACCACTGGTAAATAATTCATACAATATTTTTTTGAATAAAATTCAAAACATAAATTAAAGTAAGTTACAACCTAGAGGATTAATTCATTTTCCATCTGATGCACATGTGATTGATATAAAGTACGTGAATATGAAAAAGAGATATAGAGAAGACTATACCATAAATAAGGAGTCAAGATAGGGGCATACTTAAGGTGATGAGATTTGCATAATTGAAGTTAGATTAAGGAAAACACAATTAACATTTACTTAGAGCAACATATAACATGTGAATTGAAAATCTGATCAAAATTGATCTGCCTGATATAACAATATTAAAGTATCCGCAATATCAGAGGAGATAATAATAGAAGACTAATTCTTTTTCTAGGAATAGTTGTAGAATAGTAGACTGTATAAAAATGATAGAAGAATATATCTAAAACAAACTTGCTATAGCAAGTTGAAATACTTGATGAATAAAATATCTTAAGTATTGGACATCACCATTATCATTAAAGTATCTGACATATATCCCATTTCACACATGGTCAGGAAATTTAATCAAAATGCATTTACCAGAAGTGATTGTCAACAATACATAGTTAATAACATATCCTAAGAAATTGGGGAAAATGGGGATGCTCCCAGTTAATTCCCCTCGCCCTATTTTCCCACTTTTTTTATTTTTTTGAAAAAGAAATCCGTGAAAATTCATCATTATATCCGTATATTTGTCATTTAGGTTTTGCGCGAAACAGGGACTCTTACATCCTCCATCTAGACAATCATTTTTAACTATCACAGAATAGTTGAAATCGACCCGTCTGGATGGAGGTCGTAGGAGTCTCTGTTTCACACAAAATTTGAACGATATAATATAGGGATAGACTTATAAAAATCTATGAAAGTATTTAAAAAATGGAAAAAAATGAAAAAATGAGGCAGAAGAGCTAAGTTAGCTCCCCCGAGGGCAGACCCATTTTACCCTAAGAAATTATAATAATATATTATAGTTACAATTATTATCATAATAAATATTGATGCGATCCCAATCAAACAAAAATATAATATAACAAGAATAATGTTTGACGGACAGATGGTACATCATTTACATAGTAAATTTAATCTACATTATGTCAATAATTTAGAAAATGAAGAAAGTATATTCAAAACAAAATGCAAAACTTATATTTAAATAAGAACTAAATTTTGATTAAAAATTATAAAAAAACTAAAAAAAACATTAGGTTTGTAATAACTTTTTTCCACACCAACATACAGTTTAGAACTTGGAAGTCTGCAAATGATTTCTGAATAGACGTCCTAAAATGCCACATCCCCAAGTTTCAAATGATTTTCTTATTAAAATGTATGTGTAATAAGAGTTGCGATCATTACCTTTCTAATAGTAAATGAGGACATATAAAGACACAATAAAACTATCAGCCAAGTCAAGCAAAGACCTAGATTTTACAACTAAAATTTCTTCTTATAACAAATATAAAAGTAATATACAATTTAACAAATATCAGAAAAGGATCAACAATAAAATATCCCAACAGGCTATAGTGACAAAAAAGTAGGTCTACTGAATGGCATTCATTTCGACAATCATATAAGAAATATTAAATTAAATGATATTAAATATAACAATGAATCCTATTAATACAAAAATAAGCAATAAAACTAAGTTGTATACTAAGATTCATAGATAAAAATTATGATGACATAGAATAATGCATATTTTCCTAACAACATATAGATTTCTTTATTCATATAAGAGAGAACAAGATGTTCGAAACTAAAACTAAGAGAACAAATACTATTGTAAGTATTAGCAAAAATCAAAATGTTGTCAACATTTAAAAGCTTGAAAAAAGATAATGATGATACACAAATACAAGATGCAAAACAAAATTGTCATCACATAAAAGATTATCTTATTTTTCAAATCAAATGAAGGTTTTTAATTATTTTCCAAACATAAGAAAGAAACCAAAGTAGAATTGTTATCGAAATGATCATTTAAAGAATCTGCATCTAAAAAATAAAACATGTTAAGAAATGATGGTACTAAAACCTATAAAGAAGATTAGAAGTTGTAATAAAACATCATGAGAGTAGCTCCAATTGTTACATACATGCATGCATGCATGTCCAACCTAACCCTGAAGAAGCATTGAGGGAAAAAGGTTTATATATAAGCAGGTAGTCTAGAACCATTTGGCGTTAAAATAAAGAGGATACCGTATTGCTGGAACTTAAAAAAATAAATTATATTCAACATTTGAAGCCTTGTAATAAAACAGTGATGATATAAACACAACATGCAAAAGAAAACGATCACCACAAATAAAACTATCAATTTTTTTTCAAATCATTTGAAGGAAGGTTGTTACTTATTTTCCTAATGTAAGAAAGAATCCAAGATAAAATGGGAATAGTAATAATCAATGTAATAATAAAACTGAAATATCCAATGATAATAAAAAAATTTATTTCATTGTCTAGCACCTGCAACACCAAAACCATAAAGAAATTATGATATTAAAACCTATACATTAATAAGAAGATTGAAAGTTCTAACAAAATAATATGTAGATTAGGTCCATTTGTTTCATATATACATACATGTACAACCTAAATCTGAGGAACCATTGGATGAGCATATACAAATGTCTGCTGTTGAAGAGATTGTACTTCACAAAATGATGAAAAAGGTAACAACACATCTTTTTTAAACAATATTTTGGGGAAATTAACAAAAAATCAAACATGTTTTTTCTACTGGATGAAATTTCTTACTTATACCAAGATTTCTACCTAAATAATAATAGAATTAAAATTAACTCAGCATACATATGACTATGAAATTAAAGAAATAGGTATGCTTAAATTTAATTGGCATTATTCTTTTATCTTTATTTTAAGGATTTATGTACTCGATCTCCATACCAACAGTCCATTGTACGAGGTCCCATCCTTCAAAAGATATACGGCTAGGGCTCTTCCCGTATAGGACTCGGAGCTCGAAAGTCAAGAACCGCTTTCACCCTCGCTTATCTACGGCTCCTACCTTCCTCTTCAAGTCAATCAACAACTTTGCTTTGCTCTAAGCCTGAGACAAAGGATGCCCCTCTCTGGCACAACTATCATATTATCTTCTTTTTTTCCCTTTTAATCATTTATCAACATTCATGGAGAAACTAGATTAATGAGAGATTATAATAAATCAGTAATGAATAGATACTTTTTATACAAATAAAATGCTTACTATACTTACAATAATAAATATTTTAAATACACTAACTTCTCTTGGGGATTCACTGCTATCTCCCATGGGTTTCTTTGACGTAATGGAAACTATTTCAGAAGATGTTCCTTCACATAAACTATCTATTTAATGTGATAATTAGTAGCAATTATTTTTATATAACATAATCATAATGATATAAATATAAATATATTAGAATATTTAATACCATGAGTATGTTGATTGTAAGTTGCAGAATCATGAATTATCTTTACAACTTTATCTTGAATCTTTTTATGAAAATCATGAAATCCTTAGAGCACTATGAAGTTGTAGGGTTGTCAAATTAATCCATTGAATATTGAAGGAAGAATCAATTAATATGATCTGGATTTGATGATAGTCTTGAACATGGAATTCCTATAAGTTCAGCAACTAAAGAACCAAATATAATGAAGGATATATGATTGCTTTCATCTTGTATAAATACATTTAATTTATATTGTTAACATTTAACATGTTAGAATATTTTTCAGTAAAAAATAAAGGAAATTTACTTAATATCAATGTTGCTTAACTTATCATGCCAATGGATAATATTCCACACAAGAACAATGGTTTCACTAAAATTTATTTTCGAAAACATCTTCAAAGTTATCTTTACATTGGTTACAAGCTTTATACCACCATCCATTAAAACATTCATATCAGTTATTGTAGATCTACTACTAAATCGTATGTTCTAAGTGAAATTACCATCCTTAAGAGGTACTAAATTTAGGAATGTTTGATTAAGAAGGAAAAATTTATTCTCTTTGATTTTTATGATCCTAAATCTCATTTCAATGTTATATCTATAGAAATATGCATTGAAGTTCTCTAGATCCCAAGTTAAATATTATTATGATATCCCGTTGAAGAGAGGATTCCAACGAATCTTGACTCGTATCAGTCGGATGACATTACAAATTTCTATAACTTCTTGAAATGAGGATAGTTTACATTGTTAAAGCTCATCATCAACCCTTAGTCATTGCCATTAGAAAGAGTTAATCACGATTAAGAAAATTACTAATGATAACTTAATCAATAAATGGGACTGGTCGAAAAGTTTTATCGCCTCTATCATTAGCTTAGATAGTCCCTGTTTATGTTGATTTAGTCACCTTTCGATGGCTCCATTAATGTATGTGCGAAGAAGTGTATGAAGAAAGGGATACTCTCAAAAATGCCCCATAACTTGGTCTTAAAGGGGGTATTTTCTCTCGACAGTTACTCTTCCCTCTCTATCTACGTTTGTACCATGTATCTATTTGCATCATGCTTAGACCTTTGTATTAGGTGGGTCAAGCATGCTCATCGTGATATTTTGACATGTTTTCTAGGCATATATCTTTACTAAATGAAGTGCCACATGTCTTCTAAGCAATACCTGGAGTACCATATGTGATTCCTTCTCTGACTACATTAAGCGAACTTCCCTAGGACCTCTAACCTCTCCTGCATCCTCTCTCTACACACACCTTCATAGCTTTCATCCCACTAGGATAAACATAATTAATGATCATTAATCTCAATCAACACTAATTAACCATAATTAATGCTAATTAAGTACCAATAGAAAAATCATTTGCATGTAACAAAACTATGGGCAAAAGCCATGGGGATAAAAACCATGTTATTAGATAAATCATGATATTGACAAAACCATGGGCATAGACCATGTGTCCTAAACCATGGTTTTCACTACTTGGAGGACAATAAATACACGACACCTTATTCTCCACTCGTCCATTCCATATTCAAAATCCTCCATACCAAAGGTAAATTGATTTAATCATCATTTGTTCTCTCCATAATTATAATGTTTACGATAACTAAATCAAAATACCGAGGCCTTATCCATTTTACAAGGCCACCGAGTGCTCTTGTGCAAATGCATAACTTGCATGATGTGGCATTGGTCCCCACACTCAAATTTATATACTTATTATGTTTCTCACTCCAAGGCTTATTGCAATTTGTATGGCTACCTGGGGGTGAGAGTGAAAAACCACAGTGAACCTCATGCACCTCCCGTTTCCATTTTCCATCCATGAAAACCCCTCCCTATTCCATGCACACACATTATCTCTCTACTCTAATATCTCTCTTGGACGATCTCTCTTTAACTCTTTGTTTATATTTCTCTCTTGTTGTCTCTAAAATTTTATCTTATTCTTTCTCTCTATGTACATGACCGAAAATGAAGGGAGGTAATCGGGCCTCACACATCGTAGAAGCGTGAGAGTCGAATTGTTTCTGACAAAAAACGGGACTTGTCATAAAAGTTGCTATAGCAATGGAATTAAAAAATCAATGGCCATATGGCTTGAGAATATTTTCCAATCCATTCCATCAAGATTAACACAATATTAGGCTTACCTCTTGAAGAGTGATAGCGATCTTTTAGTCTTTAAGCAAAGAGACCTCTTGTGTCATGTCCGATTCGATGGAGACAACACTTGCGAGCATGGGGATGAACCACGCGACTCCAGCAGTCCATGAAGATGATCTTAGTTTGAAGCTCCTGATTTTATCGTACGAAATCCTTCTCCTTCTTTAAGAGCATGTGACACCGAAGAAGCAAAACCTCCATGTGCAATAGATGGCATCGATCCGACAGCATGACAGTAGGGCGATGACTACCGTAGACTCCAAACCCTCATCCAAGAGGATGACCATGGAGTTGATGGAGAGAGAGGACATGTACTGTAGGAGGGAGAGAGTTGTTGTAAGAATTGCATGAACTAAGGAGAGATAGGGTTAGACTCTCTTTTATAATTAATTGGATTGATAAGATACCCTCCCAATGCACTCCTAATAGAAATCAATTGTTGAGATTAAATTGTAATTTCTAAGATTAGATGTAATCCTAATTATTGTAAGTTGAAATACAATAACTAACCATTGCAATCAATTAGGAACACGCATAATAGGATTAGGAGTAGCCTCTTTCCCATTATGGTGTGGATGGACACCATAATGGTATCACTATGGCTCTCCATTCATACTACGGGAAGGAGTCTTATCCTTTTCCTAATATACGGTGATATAAAATATTGCGCCAATTTAATGCATGTTTCTTATTTTATAATTAATTTATCACTGAAATAATGCCAACTTATTTATGATAATTATAATTAGACCATTGGCTTTTATGAATCATACTCTTCTGTCCAAAATTAAATGTAAATCACTTACATTTAATTGTACAATATGAATCCAATTCACATTAATATTTTAATTGTGAATCCTATTCATAATTAATTTTCTCAATGATATAGCTTTCATATCCACATTATCAATAATTATTATGGATAGTACTAATATCCATGTTAATTCATCTACGATAATTACATCTAATTTAATTATGTAAGATGTCTTGATACACATGTTTAAATAATGGAAATCACATCCACATTATTTCTGATATATAAATCTAATTTAGTCATGATTATTTCTCTTCATTTGCAATGTCTCAGATTAATCTCATAAATTATTCTTTAACTCATTCAAGGATAGTGTGCATTCTCCTCGAGTACTTGAAGATAAGGATGAGGCGATCGTGTAAACCATGTATTGAGACTAGGACTGTAAGATCTGATCTCATATCTAGACTTAGAAGACCTCTCATATATTCCTATCGATATCATATAGTATATCAAATCTTCTCATTGCATACGAATCCTATTCAAATCAATGTCCGACATTTGGACTAAGATTCGATAACTACTCTATTGAGTGAAGTCACTAAAATTTAAACATGTTTCATCATTCACTTAGAATGGAAGCATCATGGTATATAATTGATTAAGGTCACATCATCCTTGAGTATTATTAATACACTACATCCTACATAATGGAAGACTGTGATTAAACATGAAGTTTTGATCCCAATTTGGAGATTCTCCTTCATGATTTTATCGATAAATGTCTTATTCAATCATTAGGAGTTGGTATAGATCATATGCATTGATGAATCTCCATTGCATCACCTTTATTCTAACATTTTGACCTTAAAAACCCCTGCAAATACATGTAAATTGCATCAATTTGTATATAATAGCATTCATTATTAATTGTATTATTTGTACATAAAATAAGGTTTTTAATGCCAAATTTATAGAATAAAGAGAAGAAAAGAAAAAAGAACAAAATATTACAAATATTTTATGACCCTAACACCGATACCAAGTCCAGAATGGAATTGGTCGACAAGGAATAAAGTAGGGGGAGATAAGGGCCAATTATACAATAAATACATCATTTATTTATTCATTCATTTATGCATTTTTGACACCTATTTGTATATATTTATTTATTCAGTAAATAAAAATATTTTGTACATAAAGTTGTAGATAATAATGTAAATAAAAATACAAAATTGAGTTTGTACAAAAATAATATACGATGTACATTTTCTACACTGAATAAAAAACCAGAATCTTAACTTCACAGACCTATGTCTTGCACATAAAAACTCAAAATCCACCAAAATCACTTTAATTGTATATAACTTTTCAAGGCAATTTAATAAAATTGGTTTCATAATTTTTGGAGTTCATCTGTGAAAGTTAGATTTTTGGCCCTCATTGTACAGTTTATCCGATTAAAATATTCAATTTATTCATTATTCTTTATTTCCATAAATATATATTTTTAGAATTTTGTAAATAGTATATATAATACATTACACAATGAAATTAAAAGAAAACCAAAAAGAACATGTAAAATAAAATAAGTTTATGGAGTACATAGGCAAAATACCTATGTTACGTATGTATATAAATAAAAGGGGATTTCATTCTTTTATTATTTATTCATCTATATTTTTATTAAATTGTAAATATTATCTATATTTCATTAAAAATGTAAGTCCAAAATAAAACCCAATAAAATTCATTAAATAAATAAAATATATATAATATAGGTAAAATACCTATAAGAATACCTACATATTATATATACCTATTTATTTAAATATGTAAATACACTCATAAAAATTAAACAAAAATAATTTATAAATATATAAAATAAGAAAATAAAATAATAAAAATAAAATATACAAAATAAAAAAACAAATTGTACAAAATACATGTAAATATACCTATAAATACACCATTAAAATAAACTCATAATAAAATACATCAAAAAAATAAATAAAAATCATAAATAAATACTACATTATTTAATAAACATTTTTTACTTTATAAGCAAAAATTAATAAAATCATTTATTAAGTTAAATAAATTATTTTCGAATAAATACCTCTATTTTGTCCTGTAGTGATCCTAGGTGGACCAATCAGGATGCGGCCCGAGTTGACCTCTGGTGAACTGTCCCATCCAGGACCTAACGCGTCAGAACCATCTCTTCCCCGATTTTCTTGCCATTTTCATGGGTGTCTCATCCATCCATCGCACTTGAATCCTTCATGAAAAATCTTCATCGATCATTGCACAATCACGCCTATGTCTTTATCCCCTTGTACATAGCTTGTAGCTCCATCAATGGCCCGGTCAAATAAGGGTGCCGCTATGTTCATAAATAAAAATCCTCCGCTCCTCTTCCATTTTGGTCAGCCTTTCTCCCACTCCTTTCCTCGTATTCGGTCCTGGAGGCGTTCCTCGTGACAGGAGAAGGTCTCCGGCGCCTTGAATCGGTCGGAGGAGGCAGAGGTTGCACCCATGGCCACCGTCGCTGGCGGTCCTGCTTCATGGCGTTTATACCAGGTACGAGCTGCGCATCTTTGTATTTTCTAGATAGATTTCGTTTCAGCATTTCATCTATGCATTTAGGTTAGTGATTAGCTTAGTTCTTTAGCATAAAAATCCCCCTCGCAGCGAAACCCATTCACCATGATATCGACGTTGTCCGACCACCACTACGCCACCATTTCGTTCCCTATCACCTTCTCTTCATCCTAAGCACCTCCATCTCACTCAGAATCCTCTTGGATCGGAAGATCAGACCTCCTCTCTCCACCCATCGCCGAAGGTCTCCGCCCAAAGCCACCTTCATCCCGTCCACCACCAAAACAACCTCTGGAGCCCCCATTTTTTTGTGCTCAGTCCTTTGCAGGGTCCGGAGCGCCAGAAGACTTGCCCAGGCTCGATTCATCACGAAGAACAAGCACCTGGGGCTCATCATCGTATTCGACCTCGCCCGAGCTCAACGGAGTCCCATGTGCTTCAAGAAAGCTATCAGCCGATGCGGGGAGCTTCCAGGAACGTGTAGAGACCTCAGGCAGTGATGGAGTGGGCCGGAGGAGTGTACGCCGATCGATTGAAGGTCGACGCACGCGACCTTCTTCCCTGTTCTTCCAGGTCACCCCGGAGTCGTTAGATCAAGAAGGGGCTCCCAGTTTTGATCAGCGCCATTGGATGCAGCCATCGCCTTCCATCAGATCAGTTCAGCTAATCTAATCTCCCCATCCATCAGCAAACCGGTACCAGTCGTGGGATGTGCGACGCGTGTCAAGTGGACGAAGCCCAACCGTTGGATCGCGCGCCTAATGGGGTAAATTGTAGATCTATACCCCCGCATTTTGTATTTATTATTTAATTTTGGAAGTTAAATACCAAGTATAAATAAAGTAAGGATATTTATTATAGGACCCCTGTACTTTTTGAAATTACATTCTGGTCCCTCCCCACCTCACGTATAGTCCCACGTGAGGTGCGTAAATATTGCATGTATGCCCTAGCGGTTTAGGATATTGTAAACTAATATTTAAAATTCAAATAAATGTTTATGTTGTTGGTATATTTGCACTGTGGCCCCTATCCTTTATTTTTATCGCATTTATGCCCCTCCCAGGCTGCCTAATTTTTATGTGTTTTATCTATTTATTTTAAATAGCTACTTAGCTCCTAAAATTCCACAAAAATAGGATTAGATGCTCCATGCAGTGTACTTACATGCCACATGCCTATTTTGCATTTTCTGCATTTAACCTATTTATTAAAAATGAAATAGGAGCTATTTTTGCCCTGTTTAAAATATAAAATACAAAAACAAAATATGAAATGTTTTTGAAAATTACAAAAATATTATTTATGGTGTATTTATATATCTATTGAGTCCAGAAAATAAAAAAATAACCTAAAAATAGAAAAGAAAATATAAAAAATTTAAGAAGCTCCAAAATCCTAAAAAATATAAAAACTCTTCAAAAAGACCAAAAATAGGTTTTCCTATTTTATAGTTATTTATGAATTACTATTTATGCATTAAAATTAATTTGGGTTATTTTGAGACTTAATTTATATTTTCAAAACCCAAATTATTTTCGACCTATTTATTTAATCCCTTATTAGGGATATTTTTGGAATTAAAAATACATAAAAATTATTAAAATTCCAGAAAAATAAAAAAATATAAAAATATAAAAAGCCTAAAAAATATTATATCTAATAAATTTTGAGTATTTATATATGTATGTATTCATATATTATATCTCTCTCTTCTCGATATATATCTCTTTATATATATACACCTAAATTATATAATTTAAAATATAAAAAAAAAATAAAGAAAAAATATAAATCATAAAAACAACACAGAAATCATAAAACAAAAAGAAAATAAAAAAAAATATATAAAATCAAAAACCCACAAAACAATAAGAATTGGACATGAACTAAGAACTGAATGAATGTGCATTCATCTCACAGTGTTCGACCTCTACTTGTGCTTACACCTATACGCATTTGCATGTAGAGTTATAATAAATTTTAACTCCACATTTTTGATATTAATTGCATATATTATATTGTGGGTTAACTATTGATTGATTGAGGTTTCGTGAGCGGTCGCCTCAGCGACACTGTGGTCCCGCCTTGTGTGGACTACTTTAGACCCTCGTTGAAATCTCTGTCATCAAATGGCACCATTGCCGGGGAGGCAACGGAATTTGTGTGGATATTCATTCATTTATTTAATTCTTTGCTCATGTCCAGTATTATTTATTTATTTGATTACTTGACATTATTAAGTGATTGTTCTGACCTCATTCTTTCTTTGTCTTTGATGCGAGGGACCGCGAAGCAACGGAGGACCTCTTAGGAGGACCAATGCACCCAAGCGAGGTGGAGCCGGATTTCGGACCTAGCCGGTAGGAGAGATCATTAAAGACAACGGGAGAAGAAATTTTACAGACTGTCTCTATTTTTATGCATTTTATTTTATTATGTATATTTATGTGTGTGAGAGAGAGACTTAGAAACTTGCAATAATTCAGGACTCTCACAGGTACACTCCGAATTCCTGAGGTCCATTGCCCGAGGGATTGTTCCCTTGGGGGCCTCGACGGTTTTGACGCTTTTCCTTTTTTTATTTTATTTTATTTTTATTATTTTGTGTGAATGAGCCCTAGATTAGGAATTGTTTGTCGATAGATTAAGGTCCAAAGCCCCTAATATATTTGCATGCACCTATAGATGCGCTTCGGGACTTAGTCAATCTTGAAATCTGGTGCTTCACGATAATAGCAGTTACTATCCTAGGGCGATTTCATCGGCTCGCATTTGCATATAGCATAGGTTTCAATTCTGTTATGCATCCCGCATGGAGAGAGATGGGAAGCACTGTAAGTCTTCTTACTTGGCATGCATCATTGATTTTCGACTTGCATGGCTTTTCCGATCTTCTCCCTCTGATTTTGACCATTTAGGATGCTTAATGGAGATTGGAACCTCGATAGGAATGTGCATTGAAAATACCCAAAAAAAAGTGATAACTTAAATAAAATCGAGACTGTTAACTCTATTGGACTTAAAAGAAAACGTAATGGACTTCCTTGTCTTGGGGAGAGCAACCCCCTCATTGTATGTGTTTTAATTTCTCACCAACATACTAAGGAGTAGATCCCAAATCCCATCAAGCCTCCTAAGTGTTTGTACAATTTTTGTGGTTGTCACCTAACTCTAAAACCGAAAAGATAAATGACCATCACCTGACGGTCTTCACTGTGTCGAGTAGGTGAATTGGGGTTTGCCTTGTGTATTGATTATGACTTGGAGTCCGTTGAGTTTTCATTCATTATTAGAGTAGTCGGTCCCATCATGGGAGTCATCTTTTTCATCTTTGAGTCTCTCTACCTCTCTTATACATATACCTCCTCATTCACATCGAGTCGTGATATTGGCGTTTGTAACATCCTTAAATTCTAATGACTAATTAAACCCAAGATGATGAACCATTAGTGAGCTTATGATAAATTTGAGATGTCAATTGTGGCTAAGTAAGATTAGAGACTAAGGATTGGTAGTCATTTATGGATTACTATTCACGGGTGGGCCTTGGTTGTAATTAAGAGGAGTGGGTGGGGTTATGTTGCAATTTTTTCACAAGGGAATAACTCCCATAGGCGCCCCCGTATCCCCACTTCGTCTTCTCCATCTTCCCCACTCCAAAAGCCATAACCGACCACTTCTTCTTCTCCACCTTCTCTCCTTGATACCCCACCCAAATTTCCACCAAATTTGAGTTTCTTGGGCTCAAATTAAAGCTGGGAGGAAGGAGCTTCTTCTCCACCAAGTACATGTTGAATCCAAGGCCAAGCTTGGATCGAAATTGGTGATAGAAGACTGGAGTTGCTGCTGTTCTTGAGCAGTTCCTGAGCACTGTTTAAAGGTACAAATCTTACCCCTCTTTGCTGCCATTAAGATAGAATTTTCTCCACTATATGAGCCTTGTGTTGAGCTGCTATATCAAGGTTTTGATTGTGATTCTTGTTGGGATTTGATTTGGTTTTGGAGTGGCTTTTAATGAATGGTTTTGAAAATTTCCAGATCTGTTCATGCTTGATAAATCTGAGTTTTTGGCCTGGTTTGGGGGACATTCTTGAGCTATTTTGTGGGCATTTGATTGCTGTTATATCCTCCATCAATTTGGCTTTAGATCCATGTGCAAATTTCGGATTTGTATGATGATTTTGGGGATTTTGGCTGCTGTTCACATGGACCTGCAGCTGAAATTCAGATCTGTGTTCTTGTGATTTGCATGCGATTAATGCGTGATTTTGTATGATATAAGGGTCATTTTCGAGTATCCTTGATGTTTGATCTTGTCTCCATCCTATTGACCTTTAATCCATGGCTTAGAAGTGGATTTGAAGATGATTTGAGAGTGTTTTAACTGCTGCTATACTGCAGTTCAACAAATTCCAGAATCTGTTATCTTCCTTGTATTTGGACTATGCATGATTTTTGAGATGATCTTAAGAACCATTCTTCGTGGTTTGGATGTTGTATGAATGAGTGTTATAAAACCCATGAGATCCATGCCTTTGGTTTAAGTTTTGGTGGTGATTTTGGGAAAGATAGTTGTTGTCTAAGGACTGTTAGCCAAATTTCAGTGTATGCATGTTAGATCCATTAGCATACATCTTTTGTGGTTTTTTTTAAACGCCAAATCATTGAGTTCTCCTCATACGTGATATGAGTGATCACATAGTAACTCAACTCCTTAGAGGAAATGGATTTTTAGTTGAATAATTGATGGTTTTGGACTGATGGTTCACTGTGATACGTTGCTGTACACGCATGCACTTTCATTGCTGAATGTTTGTGATTTTGAGTGCATAATAGCCACGATTTTGTTATCCCTTAAGCATGAATTTATAGTAGATCATGTGGTGTTGGAAGCCATGAGTATGCATGAGAATTTGAGAGGGTTTTGGGGCCTTGAACTGCTGTGTGTCTGCTGCTATATTCATACGGTACACATAAACTTATATACTGAATATATGCATGTTTGGAATGTGTAATGCCCTCTTAATGAAGTCCTTATTGTTTTACTTTAAGGATTATATGTTGCTGAAATTAGTGAAGGTGAATCCCATGAAGTTGGGTGAGAAATTTGAAAGGAATTAGATGCCTTAAATTGCCATGTGTGTTGTTGTGCATATAACAGTGCACACGCATTTTACTACTGTTGTGTGATGACTTTTGAAAAGGTAGAGTATCTCTTAAGAACCATCTTAGAGTGGTGCCTTAGTCCTTTATTGATACTTAGGAAGGTAGGCTCGAATTCCATGATATTGATTAATAAATTGGGGACAAACTTGATGATAAACTTTGCTAATTGTGTGGTACTTTCATAGTTCCATGGGACTAAATGTGTGTTGAAGTTGGGATTTTAATAGTAAAGAGACCAAGTGCTGGGTCTTGTGAGCTATAGGCTGATACATACATATATATACATATATATATCTCTATGTGGGATCACACATGAAGATAAGACTTTATGGAACTTGCATTATTGGTATGACTGCCTCATATTGTGGGCTGTGGTATTGACTTAAGAAGAATTCAGTTTTATATGTAGTACCCCACAATTAGGGCAGAACGTCATGTCGCATGTGCACACTAATGAGTACCTGTGAGTTGGGTCAAGTTCCTTGGTGTCCCTTGTGTAAGACTTATCATCTGACTCTAAGTAAGGTAAGAAGTTTAACTCCTCCAATCTATGAATTGATTTCATGTCGCCTTAAAGTAAAAATCTTTAAGTAGCTAGATCTTGTATGTGTTGTGAATCTTGGGGAAAATAGGAAAGAAAGATGTTACAAATCTAGTAGTCAAAGATCCTAGGATACGATGTTCATCAGTGAAAGATGAAAGAGAGACTAATAATAGGTCTGTATCCCTGACCTTCGATCGGTTGAGGTTCTTGTAAGAATAAGTTCGGGTTTAGGACCGATAACTTGTAGATGTAAAATAAGTCAAAGGAATCATAGACATTGAGAGTGAAAAATGAAAATAAAAGAAATGGTGATGTCACATGTGTCCAGTCGTGGAGATTCATACTCCGACTGTACGAGGGCGCGGTGACCCTCACCTGAGCAGGAGATGAGGTCGCTCAGGCTTGGGTAGCGGACATTGAGAGCATGGGTCTAGGATCCCAGTCCTTTTCACGTGTTTTCTTCGAGCTGGCTCGGTTTTTACGCTTCTTTGGGATCCATGAGTTGTCTAGACCTTTCCGCTGACCCGTTGATTTTTTCTTTGAGAGCCTAGGTTGGGGGCTCTCTACTATTAGTTACGAGCTCGTCTGGTTTTTATGTAGCTCTTCTCCTCCGGGAGTTGAGCAACGAGAGAGGAAGTCGGGTCTAGCAGGCTTACCTCTTCTCTTTCCTGCCTCTAGTAGCGTAGTAGTCGTACTACCACTGCCTTTTCCTTGGACCACACTTCCACTGGGATTGGCGAGAGCAGAAGAATCCCTTCGAGGGTTTCCTCACCGCTGAGATTATTACCTTTCCGCCAGGCTGGTGTCTTGGTGATGGGGTAGTAATCGATAAACATGTGACAGTTCACCAATTACCCAGTAAAGATTCCCCATTAAACACTAATGACCCCTTTAATTACCTTTCCGCTAGGTTGGTGTCCTGGTGATGGGGTAATGGTTAGTAGACACTAAGGAGTTCACTTACCTTTCCGCCAGGCTGTGACCTCGTGATGGGGTTAGAGATGAGTGACTTCTCCGCTAGGAGACTAGTGACGACAGTTCCGTTAGTAGAGGCTAACGAGGGTGGGTTGGGTGTTGAGAGAGTTGTGAGTACGGTTCCTCTTATACACCTTCGTGAGCGAGCTATCACACGTGTCGACCAAGGATCAATGAAAATTGAGAGAACAAGCTAGAAGGAGTGTTGGAAACTTAGTTAGGATGCAAGACACCACCGCATGCCTACGGAGGCACCCCAACCCTGAGGCGTACATCATACCTCAGAGTCATAGTGTGAGGTTAAACCTGGACTTTGAAGTCCTATCCGGATGTCGAGGTCCTAACCGGACCAAGACCACAGACTTACTTCTAGGCTTGAGTTGTAGTTGGGTTAGTTCCATTGATCGAGGGAGACACGGTGTGGTAGTGAGTGAGTGTATTCTTGATAGACTTCAGAAAGCAAATAAATAATTTAAAAGAATCAATTAGCCCACTTTTACTTGCTAGCTTCTTTTGTACACTACAGTTACCTTACGGTTTTCTAGTTGTTCTAGTCTGTGCTTACTACTTTTCTTAATAGAACTGTGTAGAATTTGTACTCAACAAATTTGTGACAGATACTTGCTTGTTCCCTTTCTACTTGTGGTAGGCAAGGGCCCAACGACCGAGTAGCCGATGTAGTTTGGGCTGCTGTTGTTTCTTTTTGGTGCTACACGTTCAGAGCAGGTATATTCCTTTGGAGCTCATTAGACAGTTGTTAGTTGTGTTCTCTTTTGTAGCTTGATCTTTGGGATATTTACATGTATATTGAATGTTGTGGAACTTCAGCATGTTATATGAATGAAATGAAAATGAATGGATGTCCTTTTGTTTAGTTCTGGTGTACTACTACTTCCGCTTTTAGTTTTTCTTGTGGTTGCTTGCATAGCCAGATTTAAATCTTGTGAATCTCATGTTTAAAAAGCGAAAAATTTCCTCAGGTTTCCATAACAACAGATTAACTCTAAGCTGATTAAGTAGGCGAATGACGTGTTTGACGGGTAACCTAAGGTCCTCGGGAGGACGGGGTGTGACAAGTTGGTATCAGAGCAGAGTTACCCCGATACACTCATTCACATAACTTAATGGCGAGAGTCTTCTGATTTCTCATGAAGCCGAATGGGGAAAATTTTTGACATTCATAAGATTTATGTAACTACAAGTCACCAGAACATTTCATTCATATAAGTATCCCAAGAGGAGAAATAGTACAACTGATTTTTTTTCTAAAGTGTGCTTAACTATGCTATGAGAGATGGAACAAGTACTAGCTGCACTAGCTGATCTGCGACAGACACAGGATCAGATACTTGCCCAGCAGACTGAGTTGGCAGAGCGACAGACTGGGATGGAGCTGAGGATGGAGGAGATGTCTGACTCCTCATACCACCCATCCAGGGATGAGTCCGCTAGAGCCGAGCATCTGTTCTCTGAGGAGTTTCCCCAGCATTCCGAGGCAGATATTCTGAGGGAGTCAGGAGCCGACAAAGCTGAGGTAGGCCAAGGGCCTGCAGCAGGAGTAGAGGTGACAGGGTTTGTTCTTCCTACTGCACCGAGACACCATGACGTCTTCACATCCTACCAGAGAGCTGGAGTACCCAGGTTCCAGGGCACGGGTACGTCTGACGAGGCTGAGCAGTGGCTCAAGACGGTGACGAAGGTGTTCAGGATGATACATGCACCACCAGAGTTGTGGTTACCCTTTGCAGAATTCTCACTTACTGGGTTTGCAGAGCGCTGGTGGGAGGCTACTGTGTCTGAGATGGGGCGTGTGCCGACTTAGACAGACTTTGAGACCCACTTCAGAGGCCACTTCTTCTCATGGAAGTGGAAGGAGACACAACGCAGGTTGTTTGCAGAGCTGAGACAGGGCAGGATGACAACGCGAGAGTACTTCGTGCGCTACACCGAGTTGTCACGCCACACATCTTCTGCAGCTGCTTTTCCAGATGAGAATCTGGAGAAGTTTGTTCGTGGCATGAGGGAGGACGTTTAGGATAAGTTGGCAGGGCTGAGACTGACCGCCATTGCTGAGGTTACTGATGCAGCAGAGCGGATTGAGGACGTCCGCGAGAGACGTTTTGGGAGTACTTTTAGACCGCCACCAGTACCACCGAGGTCATCTGGACCTATTCGGCGGCAGTTCCAGCCACAACGGTCAGCACGACGCTTTCGTCCGACAGGGACGGTTTCTTCCGGCAGTGTTCGCTCGACCCCCACGACTACTTTGGGAGGAGCACTGGCCAGTAGAGGTTTTGAGGCAGCGCGGCCATCTGGGTCGCAGAGATTTGGAGCACAGAGCGCGAGACCCGCAGAGAGTGCCGGTCCATCGTCTATGCCAAGCAAGGCGATCAGGTGCTACCAGTGCCAGCAGATGGGACATGTCAGGTCCCAGTGCCCACAGCTACAGACTCCACCACCTCCACCTCCACCACGTTCGAGAGCTACCGGGAGGAGCTCCCAGTACAGAGGTCAGCAGAGATCAGCTCAGAGCGCAGCAGGATCCAGTGCTAGATCTATACGTCAGGGACAGATTCACGCAGTTACAGCTGAGCAGGCACGGTCTGCGGCCACGGTCGTGAAAGGTATGGTTTCAGTTTCGAGCCATCCTTTTCACGTGTTGTTTGATTCTGGTGCTACCCATTCGTTTCTTGTTGTGAGGCTTCTAGCCACATTGGGTAGAGTCGCGGAGGATGTAGATCCTCCATTTCACATCCGAGGGCTAGGAAGACAGTTGCTCGTGATTTCAGAGATAGTTAGAGGGTTACCAGTGTCCATAGGTGGTCACGAAATGACTGCGGACTGCCTTCTATTACAGCTTGTTGAGTTCGACATGATTTTGGGCATGGATTGGTTGTCTACACATCACGCCTTAGTCGACTGTTACAGGAAGACTGTTATCTTCAGGATCCCCGACTTGACAGAGTTCACTTTTGAGGGGACATTGCAGGACTCCAGAATGGAGTACATTTCAGTGCTGAGAGCACAGCGACTGGTTGATCAGGGATGTGACACTTTTCTGGCCTTTGTTCAGGAGGTTACATACAGAGAGCGGATGGCTCAGGACATTAGAGTTGTGTCAGAGTATCCTGACGTGTTTCCTGAGGAGTTACGAGGACTACCTCCAGTTAGAGAGATTGAGTTCGAGATCTCGTTGCTTCCCGATACGCAGCCGATATCTATGGCTCCGTATCGCATGGCACCAGCAGAGCTGAGAGAGCTGAAGGTGCAACTACAGGAGTTGCTTGACTTGGGCTTTGTGAGGCCGAGTACTTCACCTTGGGGCGCTCCTGTACTTTTTGTTCGGAAGAAGGATGGAACCATGCGGTTGTACATTGACTACAGGCAGCTAAACAAGAGGACGGTGAAGAACCGTTATCCTCTGCCACGTATTGATGATCTATTTGATCAGCTACAGGGATCTTCGGTGTTCTCGAAGATCGACCTCCACTCGGGGTACCATCAGTTGAGGATTCGGGAGACAGACATCTCGAAGATAGCCTTTAGAACACGGTATGGCCACTAGGAGTTTTTAGTGATGCCATTCGGACTGACGAATGCCCCCACGACATTCATGGACATGATGAACAGAGTATTCCGTCCTTACTTGGACAAGTTTGTTGTGGTGTTCATAGATGATGTGCTGATTTATTCGAAGAATGAATGGGACCATGAGAACAACTTGAGAGCAGTGCTTGGTACTTTGAGAGAGCATAGACTGTATGCCAAGTTGAGTAAATGTGAGTTTTGGCTACCTCAGGTCTCATTCTTGGGACACGTCATCTCAGGAGCAGGTATCTCAATGGACCCTGCGAAGATAGATGCAGTGATGTCTTGGGAGCATCCTAAGACAGTGACACAGATCCGTAGTTTTCTTGGGTTGGCAGGCTATTACAGACGCTTTGTCAGCAACTTTTCGCAGATCGTACTACCCTTGACGCGTTTGACGCAGAAGGGAGTACCTTTTGTTTGGGATAGTTCGTGCGAGCAGGCCTTCAGGACACTGAAGGAGAGACTTACTACAGCTCCGATTCTTGCTTTACCGTCAGGTACACAGGACTACGCGGTTTACACAGACGCGTCAGGTGATGGTTTGGGAGCAGTGCTGATGCAAAGGGGGCATGTGATTGCCTATGCTTCGAGACAGTTGAGACCGCATGAGCGGAATTACCCCACACACGACCTTGAGTTGGCGGCAGTGGTCTTCGCTCTGAAGACCTGGCGCCACTACTTGTATGGGGTTAACTTTGAGATCTTCACAGACCACAAGAGTCTGAAGTACATATTTGATCAGAAGGAGCTGAATGTGAGACAACGTAGATGGTTAGAGCTGCTGAAGGACTACGATTGCACGATTTCTTACCATCCTGGTAAGGAAAATGTGGTTGCAGACGCCCTCAGCAGGAGAGCGCACACGGAGGGTACAATGAATTGGCTATACACTTGGGACTTACTTGCAGCACTGACGGATTGGCATCCACAGGACAGTACGTCTTCTCCCATCTCCGTACCTCCTAGGTACAGCAGCCTTTGGGACTATATAGTGTCAGGTCAACAGACTGACCCGTGGATTCGCGACAGATACATGCGGGCAGTGAAGGATGAGTTTGATGACTTTGTTGTCTCAGAGTCGATTCTGTGGAAGGCAGGTCGGGTAGTGGTTCCCAACGATGAGCAGCTACGTAGAGATATACTTGACGAGGCGCATTGTTCGCATCTTTCCATTCATCCCGGCAGTACGAAGATGTACCACGATCTTCGCAGACATTTCTGGTGGGATGGGATGAAGAGGGACGTAGCTGGGCATGTCAGCAGGTGTTTGACTTGCCAGATGGTGAAGGCGGAGCACATACGACCACGTGGTTTACTACAACCTCTCCCCATTCCTGAGTGGAAGTGGGAGACCATTTCGATGGACTTTGTTACAGGATTGCCAAGGACACCGGGAGGCCACGATTCCATTTGGGTCATTGTTGATAGGTTGACGAAGTCAGCCCATTTTATACTTGTCAGCATGACTTATACACCTTCTCAGTTGGCCAGATTGTATATACAGCACATTGTGAGGTTACATGGCATACCCCGCGAGGTAGTGTCTAACAGAGACTCAAGGTTCACTTCCCATTACTGGCAGCAGTTCATGTTAGCATTACAGATCGAGTTGAAGATGAGTTCAACATACCACCCTCAGACAGACGGACAGAGCGAGCGTACGATACAGATCTTGGAGGATCTTTTACGCGCCTGTACTCTAGAGTGGAAGGGATCCTGGAAGGATCATTTACCTCTTGTTGAGTTCACGTACAACAACAGCTATCATTCGAGCATTGGCATGGCGCCATTCGAGGCTCTTTACGGGCGGAGATGCCTTACGCCAATCAGTTGGCGCGAGGTAGGCGATCGTGCGTTGTATACCGTGGATCTCTTGGAGGAGACCGCGAGGGTTGTTGACTTGGTGAGGAGGAAGCTCTTGACGACACAGAGTCGCCAGAAGAGCTATGCAGATCGACGTCGCCGACACTTAGAGTTTCAGGTTGGAGATTTTGTGTTTCTACGTGTATCTCCCATGAAGAGCATACAACGATTTGGAGTTCGTGGCAAGCTGGCGCCACGCTTTGTTGGGCCATTCGAGATACTTTCACATGTTGGGAAAGTCGCATACAGACTGGCACTTCCCCCACGTTTGGCGGCTGTACACGATATATTCCATGTGTCGAACTTGAGGAAGTACGTGCACGATCCTCGGCACATCATCAGCTATGAGAGCCTTGACATAGAGCTAGAGTTGACGTACGAGGAGGAGCCAGTGCAGATACTTGATTTTGCGGTCAGGAGGCTTTGGAACAAGGAGATTCCCTTGGTCAAGATCCTATGGCGCCGACAGGGTGTTGAGGAGGCGACATGGGAGACCGAAGCAGCTATGCGCGAGAGATACCCGCGACTCTTCTCAGGTACTTTCGCAGTTTAGTTTATCAGTTGTCTGTTTCGCAAATCATTTCACTTTCTGGGTAAAAACTTTCTTTGAGGTTTTTATGGGTTAAAAACCTTTTGAGGTTTTTATGGCAGACCGACGAGACCAACTTAGAAATGGAGTCTCGAGGACGAGACTCTTTTGAGGTTTTTATGATTGTAACATCCTTAAATTCTAATGACTAATTAAACCCAAGATGATGAACCATTAGTGAGCTTATGATAAATTTGAGATGTCAATTGTGGCTAAGTAAGATTAGAGACTAAGGATTGGTAGTCATTTATGGATTACTATTCATGGGTGGGCCTTGGTTGCAATTAAGAGGAGTGGGTGGGGTTATGTTGCAATTTTTTCACAAGGGAATAACTCCCATAGGCGCCCATGTATCCCCACGTCGTCTTCTCCATCTTCCCCACTCCAAAAGCCATAACCGACCACTTCTTCTCCACCTTCTCTCGTTGATACCCCACTCAAATTTCCACCAAATTTGAGTTTCTTGGGCTCAAATTAAAGCTGGGAGGAAGGAGCTTCTTCTCCACCAAGTACATGTTGAATCCAAGTCCAAGCTTGGATCGAAATTGGTGATAGAAGACTGGAGTTGATGCTGTTCTTGAGCTGTTCTTGAGCTGTTCTTGAGCAGTTCCTGAGCACTGTTTAAAGGTACAAATCTTACCCCTCTTTGCTGCCATTAAGACAGAATTTTCTCCACTATATGAGCCTTGTGTTGAGCTGCTATATCAAGGTTTTGATTGTATTCTTGTTGGGATTTGATTTGGTTTTGGAGTGGCTTTTGATGAATGGTTTTGGGAATTTCCAGATCTGTTCATGCTTGATAAATCCGAGTTTTTGGCCTGGTTTGGGGGACATTCTTGAGCTATTTTGTGGGCATTTGATTGCTGTTATATACTCCATCAATTGGCTTTAGATCCATGTGCAAATTTTGGATTTGTATGATGATTTTGGGGATTTTGGCTGCTGTTCACATGGACCTGCAGCTGAAATTCAGATCCGTGTTCTTGTGATTTGCATGTGATTAATGCATGATTTTGTATGATATAAGGGCCATTTTCGAGTATCCTTGATGTTTGATCTTGTCTCCATCCTATTGACCTTTAATCCATGGCTTAGAAGTGGATTTGAAGATGATTTGAGAGTGTTTTAACTGCTGCTATACTGCAGTTCAACAAATTCCAGAATCTGTGATCTTCCTTGTATTTGGACTATGCATGATTTTTGAGATGATCTTAAGAACCATTCTTCGTGGTTTGGATGTTGTATGAATGAGTGTTATAAAACCCATGAGATCCATGCCTTTAGTTTAAGTTTTGGTGGTGATTTTGGGAAAGATAGCTTCTGTCCAAGGACTGTTAGCCAAATTTCAGTGTATGCATGTTAGATCCATTAGCATACATCTCTTGTGGTTTTTTTAAAGCGCCAAATCATCGAGTTCTCCTCATACATGATATGAGTGATCATATAGTAACTCAACTCCTTAGAGGAAATGGATTTTTAGTTGAATAATTGATGGTTTTGGACTGATGGTTCTCTGTGATACGTTGATGTACACGCATGCACTTTCGTTGCTGAATGTTTGTGATTTTGAGTGCATAATAGCCACGGTTTTGTTATCCCTTAAGCATGAATTTATAGTAGATCATGTGGTGTTAGAAGCCATGAGTATGCATGAGAATTTGAGAGGGTTCTGAGGCCTTGAACCGCTGTGTCTCTGCTGCTATATTCATACAGTACGCATAAACTTATATACTGAATATATGCATGTTTGGAATATGTAATGCCCTCTTAATGAAGTCTTATTGTTGGAATTTAAGGATTATATGTTGCTGAAATTGGTGAAGGTGAATCCCATGAAGTTGGGTGAGAAATTTGAAAGGAATTAGATGCCTTAAATTGCCATGTGTGATGTTGTGCATATAACTGTGCACACGCATTTTACTACTATTGTGTGATGACTTTTGAAAAGGTAGAGTCTCTCTTAAGAACCATCTTAGAGTGGTGCCTTAGTCCTTTATTGATACTTAGGAAGGTAGGCTCGAATTCCATGATATTAATTAATAAATTGGGGACAAACTTGATGATAAACTTTGCTAATTGTGTGGTACTTTCATAGTTCCATGGGACTAAATGTGTGTTGAAGTTGGGATTTTAATAGTAAAGAGACCAAGTGCTGGGTCTTGCGAGCTATAGGCTGATACATACATATATATGTATATATATCTATATGTGGGATCACACATGAAGATAAGACTTTATGGAACTTGCATTATTGGTATGATTGCCTCATATTGTTGGCTATGGTATTGACTTAAGAAGAATTCAGTAATATATGTAGTAACCCACAATTAGGGCAGAACGTCATGTTGCATGTGCACACTAATGAGTACCTGTGAGTTGGGTCAAGTTCCTTGGTGTCCCTTGTGTAAGACTTATCATCTGACTCTAAGTAAGGTAAGGAGTTTAACTCCTCCAATCTATGTATTGATTTCCTGTTGCCTTAAAGTAAAAATCTTTAAGTAGCTAGATCTTGTATGTGTTGTAAATCTTGGGGAAAATAGGAAAGCAATATGTTACAAATCTGGTAGTCAAAGATCCTAAGATACGATGTTCATCAGTGAAAGATGAAAGAGAGACTAATAATAGGTATGTATCCTTGACCTTCGATCGTTTGAGGTTCTTGTAAGAACAAGTTCGGGTTTAGGACCGATAACTTGTAGATGTAAAATAAGTCAAAGGAATCATAGACACTGAGAGTGAAAAATGAAAATAAAAGAAATGGTGATGTCACATGTGGCCAGTCGTGGAGATTCATACTCCGACTGTACGAGGGCGCGGTGACCCTCACCTGAGCAGGAGATGAGGTCGCTCAGGCTTGGGTAGCGGACATTGAGAGCATGGGTCTAGGATCCCAGTCCTTTCACGTGTTTTCTTCGAGCTGGCTCGGTTTTTACGCTTCTTTGGGATCCATGAGTTGTCTAAACCTTTTCGCTGACCCGTTGGTTTTTTCTTTGAGAGCCTAGGTTGGGGGCTCTCTGCTGTTAGTTACGAGCTCGTCTGGTTTTTACGTAGCTCTTCTCCTCCGGGAGTTGAGCAACGAGAGAGGAAGTCAGGTCCGGCAGGCTTACCTCTTCTCTTTCTTGCCTCTAGTGGCGTAGTAGTCGTACTACCACTGCCTTTTCCTTGGACCACACTTCCACTGGGATTGGCGAGAGCAGACGAATCCCTTCGGGGGTTTCCTCACCGCTGAGATTATTACCTTTCTGCCAGGTTGGTGTCTTGGTGATGGGGTGGTTATCGATAAACATGTGACAGTTCACCAATTACCCAGTAAAGATTCCCCATTAAACACTAATGACCCCTTTAATTACCTTTCCGCCAAGTTGGTGTCCTGGTGATGGGGTAATGGTTAGTAGACACTAAGGAGTTCACTTACCTTTCCGCCAGGATGTGACCTCGTGATGGGGTAAGAGGTGAGTGACTTCTCCGCTAGGAGACTAGTGACGACAGTTCCGTTAGTTAACGAGGGTTGGGTGTTGAGAGAGTTGTGAGTACGGTTCCTCTTATACACCTTCATGAGCGAGCTATCACACGTGTCGACCAAGGATCAATGAAAGTTGAGAGAACAAGCTAGAAGGAGTGTTGGGAACTTAGTTAGGATGCAAGACACCACCGCATGCCTACGGAGGAACCCCAACCTGAGGCGTACATCATACCTCAGTCATAGTGTGAGGTTCAACCTGGACTTTGAAGTCCTATCCGGATGTCAAGGTCCTAACCGGACCAAGTCCACAGACTTACTTCTAGGCTTGAGTTGTAGTTGGATTAGTTCCATTGATCGAGGGAGACACGGTGTGGTAGTGAGCGAGTGTATTCTTGATAGCCTTCAGAAAGATAGTAAATAATTTAAAAGAATCAATTAACCCACTTTTACTTGCTAGCTTCTTTTGTACACTACAGTTACCTTACGGTTTTCTAGCTGTTCTAGTCTGTGCTTACTACTTTTCTTAATAAAACTGTGTAGAATTTGTACTCAACAACTTTGTGACAGATACTTGCGTGTTCCCTTTCTACTTGTGGCAGGCAAGGGCTCAGCGACCGAGTAGCCGACGTAGTTTGGGCTGCTGTTGTTTCTTTTTGGTGCTACACGTTCAGAGCAGGTATATTCCTTTGGAGCTCATTAGACAGTTGTTAGTTGTGTTCTCTTTTGTAGCTTGATCTTTGGGATATTTACATGTATATTGAATGTTGTGGAACTTCAGCATGTTATGTGAATGAAATGAAAATGAATGGATATCCTTTTGTTCAGTTCTGGTATACTACTACTTCCGCTTTTAGTTTTTCTTGTGGTTGCTTGCATAGCCAGATTTAAATCTTGTGAATGTCATGTTTAAAAAGCGAAAAATTTCCTCAGGTTTCCGTAACAACAGATTAACTCTAAGCTGATTAAGTAGGCGAATGACGTGTTTGATGGGTAACCTAAGGTCCTCGGGAGGACGGGGTGTGACAGCGCTTGAGCTCAATCATTCTTCGCCAAGTCCTTCATTTCCCTCTTCTTCACCACCTTCCTCGTGTCCACCGTTCCATCTCTTCTATCTCCATCTTGTCCGGATCGATGAGATCATCCTCCGTGAACCACACTTTTGTCAGTGTTCCCGCTTTGCGTGGAACACCCAATTGTCTCTATGTTCTGATCTTCTCGCCCACCCTCCTCATTCCCTCTGTATCACTTTTCTACTACTCGGGAATGTTATGCATATCGATGAGGCCCGCATCGAGGACTATTTGATTATATAGATTATTTATGTAAGCCGGGCCCACTATTGAGGATGCTAAGATGAGTGTGCCCTGGGATTGTGATCAGATACGTATATGCTTCTGAGGATATTTGAGTTCTGGCACAAGCATAGGTGTGATGCATTATTGAGGAATTTTTGGTTTCGCACACTGGATTGAGGGTGTGATGCATTTTGATGCTTCAATGAGGAATTCATGAGACCTGATTGATTGAACTACCCATTTGGCTCGTCCCGTCTTGATTCGGATTTTGGATTGACTATCTTGATATATGATTCATGATAACGGTGCCCCGAACCCCTATGAACCTCCTCATCTTCTTGATTGACCCATCCTTGATCTTCTGATTCTATTATCCACCGGTGGCACTCTGAGGTTTTCTGATTATTTTTGTGCCATCTCAGCTAGATCGGACTGAGGGATGTTCAGAACTTCACCTGATTATTTTCTCCCTCACATGATCTTATGCCCTCCTGTTGATTGATGAATCCACAATATTTCGAGGACCTGAGATTCCATGCCAGCATTCCCATGACCGTCACTGATTTATATTGCATTACTCGTCGAGGACTATCTGCGGGAGTAAGTGACAATTTCTAGGACTTCGGTTTCATCCACTGCTTGGGGTCGCCATTGTGGTGGGACCCGGAAACGAGTCAGATGATATGCTTGATTGGCCTTCCCCTGTGATTGTGTACCCGACCTATCAGTACACGAGGCCAATAGACTAATTTATCTCCTTGACGGTCCTCGCAAGGACGAGCCTTGATATTCCAATTGCTCCATGCCTAGTTCATAGCTCTCCGAGGGTTATCTGCGAGAGGCTATGACACATTATAGCTATGATGGTCCCTTCTGCTGGTAGGCTATCTGCCGTCTACCAAGACCATATTCTCTGTGGATCCGTCTGATGGATCCGGCTCCTTTGAGCCTTCTTCTCTCCTTGATGACCCTTGCAAGGATGAGATGTACTCTGATTATTCATTGTATAGCTCATATTACTTCCTGAGTACTATCTGCAGAAGGATGCGACACTTTCTTTACGATCGGCTTCACTCACTTCTGGTGCCTCCATCTGTTGGGGCACGAAGCCGATTTGTCTGATATGGGCAGTCGATCTCCCTTTCTGATTGTGCGCCCGATTTATTGGGGCACGTGACTGACTTGGCTAGGCTCCTTTGAGTCCGCTCTCCTTGGTGGTCCTCACAAGGATGAGATCTTTTCTGATTATTCCTCGACTAGCTGGCAGCACATTCCCCGAGGGTTGTCTGCGGGACTCTGCCACATTCTTTAGATTCTCCGGTCTCTTCTGCTGATCGGCGATTTGTCACCTATTGAGACCATTCAGATTGACTCCTTCGAGCCCTTCTCTCTCCTTGACGACCCTCGCAAGGCAGAGACACGGTCTGAATATTCACTGCTTAGCTTGCATTACTCCCCGAGGATTATCTGCGGGAGCTTACGACAGTCTCTGTACGCTCGATTCCACCTACTGACTGTGTCTCCGATCTGCAGAGAACGGAACCGAGTCGCTTGATATATATGATTCTGGTCCCATCCTGAGTTTCCTATCTGATCTGCAGATCATGGGACCCATCTGATTAGACTCCTTTGAGTCTGCTCTCCTTGACGATCCTTGCGAGGCTGAGCTCCTGATATCTGCTATTTCCATGCCTAGCTGGCAGCACGTTCCCCGAGGGTTGTCTGCGGAACTCTGCCGCATTCTTTAGATTCTCCGGTCTCTTTTGCTGGTAGCCGTTATGTCGCCTACCAAGACCAATACTGATGATCCGTATGATGGATCACTGACACCTTTGCGTCTGCTCACCTTGATGACCCTTGCAAGGTTGAGTTTCTGATTTAATAAACATTTTTTACTTTATAAGCAAAAATTAATAAAATAATTTATTGAGTTAAATAAATTATTTTCGAATAAATACCTCTATTTTGTCCTGTAGTGATCCTAGGTGGACCAATCATGATGCGGCCCGAGTTGACCTCTGGTCAACTGTCCCATCTGGGACCTGACGTGTCAGAACCATCTCTTCTCCGATTTTCTTGCCATTTTCGCGGGTGTCTCGTCCATCCATCGCACTCGAATCCTTCATGAAAAATCTTCATCGATCATTGTACAATCACGCCTATGTATTTATCCCCTTGTACATAACTTGTAGCTCCGCCAATGGCCCGGTCAAATAAGGGTGCCGCTATGTTCATAAATAAAAATTCTCTGCTCCTCTTCCATTTTGGTCAGCCTTTCTCCCACTCCTTTCCTCGTATTCGGTCCTGGAGGCGTTCCTCGTGATAGGAGGAGGTCTCCGACGCCTCGAATCGGTCGGAGGAGGCGGAGGTTGCACCCACGGCCACCTCGCCGGCGGCCCTGCTCCCTGGCATTTATACCAGGTACGAGCTGCACATCTTTGTATTTTCTAGATAGATTTCGTTTCAGCATTTCATCTATGCATTTAGGTTAGTGATTAGCTTAGTTCTTTAGCATAAAAATCCCCCTCGCAGATCGTCGGAGCTCCGCTCCAACAAACCCATTCACCATGATATTAACGCTGTCCGACCACCACTACGCCACCATTTCGTTCCCTATCACATTCTCTTCATCCCAGGCACCTCCATCTCACTCAGAATCCTCTTGGATCTGAAGATCAGTTCTCCTCTCTCCACCCATCGTCGGAGGTCTTCGCCCAAAGCCACCTTCATCCCGTCCACCACCAAAATGACCTCCGGAGCCCCCATTTTTTTGTGCTCAGTCCTTTGCAGGGTCCGGAGCGCCAGAAGATTTGCCCAGGCTCGATTCATCACGAAGAACAAGCATCTGGGGCTCATCATCGTCTTCGACCTCGCCCGAGCTCAACGGAGTCCCATGTGCTTCAAGAAAGCCATCAGCCGAAGCGGGGAGCTTCCAGGAATGTGTAGAGACCTCAGGCAGCGATGGAGTGGGCCGGAGGAGTGTATGTCAATCGATTAAAGGTCGCTGCACGCGACCTTCTTCCCTGTTCTTCCAGGTCACCCCGGAGTCGTCAGATCAAAAAGGGGCTCCCAGTTTTGATCAGCGTCGTTGGATGCAGCCATTGCCCGTCGTCAGATCAGCTCAGCTGATCTAATCTCCCCCCTCCATCAGCGAACCGGTACCAGCCGTGGGATGTGCGACGCGTGTCCAGTGGACGAAGCCCAACCGTTGGATCGCGCGCCTAATGGGGAAAGTTGCATATCTATACCCCGCATTTTATATTTATTATTTAATCTTGGAAGTTAAATACCAAGTATAAATAAAATAGGTTTTTTTGTCATAGGACCCCTGTACTTTTTGAAATAACATTCTGGTCCCTCCCGCCTCACGTGTAGTCCCATGTGAGGCGCGTAAATATTGCATGTATGCCCTGGCAATTTTGGATATTGTAAACTGATATTTAAAATTTAAAGAAATGTTTATGTTGTTGGTATATTTGCACTGTGGCCCCTGTCCTCTATTTTTATCGCATTTATGCCCCCGCCAGGCTGCCTGATTTTTACGTGTTTTATCTATTTATTTTAAATAGCTACTTAGCTCCTAAAATTCCACAAAAATAGGATTAGATGCTCCATGCAGTGTACTTTCATGCCACATGTCTATTTTACATTTTTTTCATTTAACCTATTTATTAAAAATGAAATAGGAGCTATTTTTGCCCTGTTTAAAATATAAAATACAAAAAAAATATGAAATGTTTTTGAAAAATTACAAAAATATTATATATGGTGTATTTATATATCTATTGAGTCCTAAAAATAAAAAAAACCTAAAAATAGAAAAATAAAATATAAAAATTTCAAGAAGCTCCAAAATCCTAAAACAAATATAAAAAACCCTTCAAAAATACCAAAAATATGTTTTCTTATTTTATAATTATTTATGTATTACTATTTATGAATTAAAATTAATTTGGGTAATTTTGAGACTTAATTTATATTTTCAAAACCCAAATTATTTTCGGCCTATTTATTTAATCCCTTATTAGGGATATTTTTGGAATTAAAAATATATAAAAATTAGTAAAATTCCAGAAAAATAACGAAAAATATAAAAATATAAAAAGCCTAAAAAGTATTATATCCAATAAAATTTGAGGATTTATATATATATATGTATATCCATATATTATATCTCTCTCTTCTCTTATATATCTCTTTATATATATACACCTAGATTATATAATTTAAAATATAAAAAGAAATAAAAAAAATATAAACATTAAAACAACACAAAAATCATAAAAACAAAAAGAAAATAATATATATATATAATCAAAAACCCACAAAAACAATAAGAATTGGACATGAACTAAGAATTGAATGAATGTGCATTCATTTCCACCACACAACCATTCGCCTCCACCTTTGCATGTCGAGTTATAATAAATTTTAACTCCACATTTTTTATATTAATTGCATATATTCTATTGTGGTTTAACTGTTGATTGATTGAGGTTTTGTGAGCGGTCGCCTCGGCGACACTGTGGTCCCGCCTTGTGGACTACTTTAGACCCTCGCTGAAATCTCTTTCATCATGCATTAAAAAAGCATATATCATACCTTCAAATCATATCTTACTTTCAAAACAAGATGATCAACATTTTAATTTGGTTTATTCCTATATGTCATGAGTGAGCTCATGTCTTTCGATTCAGTAGTAAACCTATATGAATCCTTTGAGAGATCATATTACTCATATGCCCTCATATGCGCACCACCTTATCAGTGTAGACCTTGATAAGGTCATCAATCTAATGGTTTGTTTAATATACAAACTTAGAAATATACTAACATATCTATCTTCGGTCAGAGAATGCATGCATGTATCGTGACTGCTTACTATATAAGTCTTGGTTATCTCTTTGAATTAACTCATACTACAACTTCGAATCTCTATTCCTATGCAGAGGACTTACATCAAGAGTTCAGTCAAATGTCAACCTTTGGTGTAAGGATTGATATCTCATTCTCAGGTTGGAGACCCCTTTTTGGTAATCACTTGACAATGTGGTTGAGTCCTCAATCTAACTCTTTAGATATTCAACCATGCACTAGCCTCTATGATCCAACCTTTGGATCAACAACTGTATAATATCAAGATGTTCATGGTACATAACCCTAGTTGTACCAATGTAAAGGTGAGGGGTTGTGCCTCGTGCATCATGGAAGAGTGAAGATTGTACCGTATATGATCTGGGCTGAGTAGACATACTAGTCGAAAGGGGCAACAAAAATTAATTTTTTTTAGATGAAACCACATGACATGGGAGCAATTACCGCATTGTATCATCATGATCACACAAGTAATAGGGTTACCTTATGAAGTGTGATCACGATCCACGTCTTTCGAAGTGAAGAGACCTCTTGTATCAAGTCTGATCTGACGTAGAGAGCACTTGTGGGGTCATGGATGAGATTCATGCTTCCCAAAATCCAAAGCGAATATCCAATCCAAAGAAATAGAAGAAAGTAAAATTAGTAAAATGTCAAAACATGAAAGTTGTAGATCTCAATGATATCTACAAGTTTCGTGCTGGACAAAAGGTCAAAAGACGTCATTTGTACAAAGATGTATTTTTGGGGGCATTTTTAATGGGCTTTTGGGTTTTGAGTTTTTTTTGTATTTTTTTATTTTTTAGGTCAAGATAAATATAGATAATAATTAATCTAATTTTTAGGAGTTTTAATATAAAATATAAAATCAAAGAAAAGGTTAGTAATTAAATACAATAAAAAGAATTAGAAAATAAGTCAATTATACACAGGTTGATTTGTTCTTAAAGATGCGGAATAAATGAAAATTTGCCAAGAAGTTCTTATTAATCGAGAATAAAAATAAAGAATAATGATGATCGAGGAGGGATTCATTTCAGGTACCAAAACAGTCACAAAAGGTGGATACATCTCTCTCTCATGCTCGCTCGTTTTCTCTTTCTCTAGTTCAAACTTTAGATCTAGCAAGCTGCATGCTATAATTTTTTTCCATTCACTTAGACATTTTTAGGTTCTTGCATTTTTGCGAATTTAAAAAAGACATAAAAATCATAAAATCAACTTCTTCTTGATGCATTTGTATCTGTTCTCTCTCTCTCTCTCTCTCTTTGTTGCTCTACTCACTAATTATACAAGATCACAACTTTGTTGCTTGCATAAATCAAATATGGTCTGTAATGTCATTATGTGGCTCGAACAAAAGTGATCTAAAATGAATTGAAGTGTTACACGTACTCTATTTTACATGCACAGATCATAAACTTAGGATGGAGCCAAAAATCCACGGTAGTTTTATCGACTACTAAATTTAAAGATGTTTAGTCGCTTCTCGGTGAGGGAAAACCTTAGCAGAGTGGGTGATTAAAGACACCTCATTTGGTATTGTCCTCAAGGAATATGGGTAGACATTCTACATTCCATATGCGTGCATCCAAGCTAGATGAAAGTGGACACAATTAAATGTATAAATTCGGGCCAGTCCTTAATCTACAAATAGATTTTAGGTCGATCTTTTTGTGTGTTAAATTATTTTTGTGAACTATAAAATAAAATCAAGAAGATAAATTATTTTGCGTCAACAGACATGTGTTGGCGAATCAATCTTGTTTTGTGTTTGTTTTGTGATTCTCTCTCAGGAAATGACTCCTATTGAACAAATCAATGGCTATAAAGAGTGTGTCCAATAACAAACATGCTGATGAATCTTTGATTGGTCACTCTAAAATATGAAAATAGAGATATGTTCTCAAGTAATTAATTGCATTTTTTATCTATATTTCATTATTATCATTCATGTATGTGTAAATAAGATTCATATTTTAGCACTCATAATTGCATATATAAGAAGCCCAAAAATCTTGTGTATAAACACCTGTTATTATCATAATTTTTTTATTTTTAGTTATTTTCTCAAACTCCAAACAAAATAAAATCAACTTTGTTGTGTACATATTACTAACATTAATAAAGAAAAAACATCAAAAAATACTAACTTATATATATGCTCAATAAACCCAAACCCTATTTTTGAGATAAAAAGCCATAAATGTGATCATATCTCTCATATAATCACCTATGAACCCCTACTCACTTCTGAATTAATATACATTCAAGTATATACAAAACAAGATCAAATTCAAAAGAATCAGAGTTCATATGTGAAACTTGGATTTTGGGACCTCATTGTATATTGTACATATTGGTAATTTTGATCTTATTATTTCATGTAGAAATAACTCTTTATAAATTATTTCTTCATCATTTGTTTTCTTTGATTTATGCTTTAATAAAATGTGCAAAAATCCAGATCAAAATTGAAGTAAAAATCAAAGAAAATAAGAGACGCTAAGTCTGTACATATAGTTTGTATATAAGTCCCTATTATTTTATTTCTTTATTTTATTAATTATTAAAAATACCAAAAAATTAGAGTAATGTGTAAATATTTATTTTATATTTTATATGATTTTATTTTGTATTTTATAATATTTAAAAATCATAAAATGAAAACTAAAAAATATGATATTCTATGTACATAGAAGACCACCAAAAATACGTTTTCTACAAATAATTTTTTATTCCTTAGTGAAAGTTGTAGATCTCTTTGAGATAAACATCTTTCATGAATATGAATTTTTTTACAATGTTTGATATTTTATTTTTATTTTTATTTGGGATTTTTACCCGGCAGACCCTCTAATCAATTACCTCTACGACCTTTGAAACAACCTAATTCCTTCCTCGACCCCGTAAACTTACTAACCATTACCCGGTAGATTCTGTGGTTGACCTCCGTCCATTTTTCCGTTAAATATAACCAAATTCCGTTAAAAAGAGGTGCATATTACCCCGTTTTTTAACAAATTTACAAAATGTGCCCGCTCCCACTTCCCCCACACTCCTCACACGATCAAATCTCCCTTACCCATCCGTTCGCAAACCCACCCCCACCCTCCCGTCGCCGCCCGGAGACCGAACCCCATCCCCCACGAGCAGAGGTCAGACCACCCCCCTCCCCCTCGCCATGTGCTGCCTTGAGTCGACCCCCTTCCTCGCAAGCAAAGGTCGAACCCCTCCCCCATGTGCCGCCCAGAGTTGACCCCCTCGCCCACGTGCAGAGGTCGACCCACTCCCCTAAGTGTTGTGCTTGAAGGCTGACCCCTTCTCCCACGAGCAGAGGCCATCCTGATCTTCCCCGCGAGCCACCTGGAGAAGATACGATTGTTGCCGAGAATAATAGTGGCCATATAAACAAGCCCTAATGAGAATTAAGAAGATAAGGTCATACAAGTTGAAACAATGTCAATTTCTTGTGAAAGACCATCATTCTGAACCAGAGAATGTGCTACCAACGAATATATTAATTACATCTATGCAGCTATCTGATGACAGGAAACTGCTCAGAGTTATGTTCAGTCCCGATTTTGTTTTTTGTTACCACCCAAAATTAATAATGAAAAACCCTTCAGATATCTCCCAAGCAACCGGAGTAGCAGAAGGAACCATCAGGAACTCCTACAAGGATCTCTACCCATATGCTTCGTTGTTGATTCCGACCACTTTCGCAAAGGAAGAAGAACTTAGGAACCTCTGCACCCCATAATTGATGCACTGGATGCTCAGAAATCATGGTTCTGAGTGAAGTGGATTGAAGCTTTATGGAGCTGCTACTGATCAAACTAAAATCGACGAGGAGTATTCTCACAGAAGGATCGAATTCGAAACTCTGACTGTGTTCCTGATCCTTCGATTCATGGCGTAGGAGAAGATGAGCCACATGGGCACAAACATCATCCACACCTTGATTTTCATCCTTCCGAGCACGGACTCGTCGAGCAGGATGAGAATGATGGTGGCGTACATGAACTCAAAGTGAATGAGCATGGCCAAGGGGAATACGGACTCCATCATCGGCTCCAAGACGTTGCCGTGGCTATCGGTGGGGTGGGGAGGAAATCCAACCGTTGGATTTCACGTGGTTTGATTAACTCATTTTTAACCCAATCAAGTTAATCTAAGATGTGTCAATTTAACGGCAGGGTTTGTGGGGTAAGACGGAGCAAATTTATGGGGTTGAGGGGGGAATTAGATTGTTTCAAAGGTCGTAGAGGTAATTGGAAAAGTTTATAGGGTTTGCCGGGTAAAAATCCCTTTTTATTTTCATTTGTTTTCCGAATTTTGTGGAGGTGACACATGGTAGAACCTGGAGCTGCCACATGTCCCTCCACTTAAGTCACCCCTTCTTTTGGGGTCATTGGATGAAGGATGATTTATACAATGGTCGCATTTTAATTCATTTTATTTCTTTAGATTTTTATTCTTTATTTTCTTTTTTCTTTTATTATTCCTTTTACCTACCTCTATGTGGCACCATTCACGACCCTTCGATCAAAGGGGATTAGATGGTGGAGATTTCGTCTTCCACCTTTGATCTCTCTGCCTGCAACAACCCAATGACTCCACCGCTTTTTTTGTCACTCCTCCCAACCATCTCTCCTTCTCTGCCGAGTCGCTCTAATGATTCTGCTTCCTCTACCCACGTAGCATGATCCCCTATCTCCCCCGACCCTCTTGCTCGACCTACCAACCTCATCTAACGAACGGCTCGAGCTCCACCAAACGCACACCATGTGCGCAACCACCACACCTCTCTCCACCATGATCACACCGATGCTCTCTCGCTCCACCTCTCTGATCTTCTCTCTCATCCTAACCACCTTCAATAGCCGTACTTTCGTTACATATGCCAACTAGGAGAAAAGAAGTCAGAAGCCCTCTTGTGTCGTACGTGACAGCTACAACACCTCAAGTAGAGCGATGACAGCAACCTCCCACCGAGCAAGGCACGATCCAAAGCTCTCTCTACGCTTCGTTGCATGTCCTAACTATGCCCATGCCAAACTTCGGAGACAACCTTCCAAGTTTCTTGAAGCGACGATCAACCTGAGCTTGAAGCTCCAAACACCTCCAGGTGAACCGACCCCAAGTAATACATTCTCCTCCTTCTCCTTCTCCTCCATCTCCTACTTAAGTTTCTTTTTTCTCCTTTTTTTCCTCTTCCTCTTCTTCTTCCTTCTTCTTTGCATCTCCTTTCCTTCAATCAGTCCCTGTACCTTTCGTCATGATCCTTCGCCGCCATCGATGGTCTTCGCCTCACCCTCCATGTATCACTCCACCTTCACTTTCTCCATCGACGTCTGCAAGACCACCACCATCTCTTCCAACCACTGCTTGCATCGACCACCACCGCCATCAAGCACATACACTCCTCCTCCAGCTATATTGCTCTCAGCTTGTAGCTCGCCCATTGCTATTGTCGCTCGCCTTCAGCCACTTCACTGCATAATCCTTGTCAGATCAAGGCCCATACCTTGATCCAACGACCATCGAATCGCTGTGTCTCGTAACTCGAGCCCACAACCTTGGGTGGGACTGAGCCTCCCTCCGCTAACCACATGTAGCCTTGGGAAGCCAAGCCTTATCCCTGGTCCGAAGCTTAGCCCCCTAACACGTGCGATGCATGCATGACCTGGGCAATTTGCATCCAAGAACCCATGCTCCAGAGAAATTGTGAGAAAGCCCACACTAACTAGACCATGTGCTCTGTGCGCCTGTGCTTGGGACAATTGCATAAATACCTTTTTAGGCATTGATAAATCTCTATTTCACCACCTTTGTTTTTTTGTTCTTTAAACCTAAGCTAAATGAATGTTTATATCATTAATTTGTCAGAATAAACACCCAGTGATTTGTACAAAATACTACATAAAATCTTGTACATTTATTGTATTTAAAACCAAAATAAAAGAATAAAGGAATAAAAGAAAGATAAATGAGACACCATAGGTGTTGAGCGACCCTAGCCCCGAGACACAAACATCATAATGACTTGTTCGATAATGAATAAAGTAGGGGGAAATAGGGCATCCAATTATACAGATTATACAATCTGAAAACCCTATAAATATAGGTCAATAATTAACCTTTGGGGCCTATTTTATTTTCTTACTTTTACACTTGAAATAATAAAACCCTCAACATGAAATATGTAGATAAAAATACTAAAAATATAAAATTTATTTCATGCAATAATAGTGCAAATTGTACATTCTACACTGAGAATAAAAATCCAAAAACCCAACTTCACAGAATTGTCTCCTTCATATGAGCTCAAAAGGCACCAAAATCATTTTAATTGTATATAACTTTTATTAGCCTCTTATTGAAAGTGATTTCACTTAATTTGAAGTTAAGATGCAAAAGTTAAGTTTTGGACCCTTATTGTACAAACCTATATAAAATATTTATTTTCTTTATTCTTTATATTTTTCATTTTCTTAATTATTTTTCACTAACTCCAAATAAGATAAAATCTACTTTATTGTGTACATATTACTAATATTAACAAAGGAAAAATATCCAAAAAGTACTAACATCTATATACGCCTAATAAACCCAAACCCTAGTTTTGAGATAAAAACCCGTAAGTGTGAATATTTCTCATAGACTCTTTAATGAATCCTACTCACTTTTTAATTAATACACATTCAATTATCTACAAAACAAGACTAAATTCAAAATAATTAGAGTTCATATGTGAAACTCAGGTTTTGGGACCTCATTGTATATTGTACATATTGACTGATTTTGATCTTATTATTTTATGAGTAAAAACAACATTTTTAAAATTTTTTTCGTTATTTTTCTTTGATTTATTCGTCAATAAAGTATGCAAAAATCTAGATTAAATTGAAGTAAAAATCAAAGAAAAGAAGACACTCTCAATCTGTACATATAGTCTGTATATGAGTCCCTTTTATTTATTTCTTATTTTCATAATTATTAAAAAAATAAAAATAGAGTTAAGTATACATATTTATTTTTTATTTTATTTTATTTTTTATTTTTTATTTTTTAAAATCACAAAAATGCAAACCCAAAAATATGGTATTCTATCTATATAAAAGGCCCCCCAAAAATACATTTTCTGTAGATGATTTTTTTTTGTTTTGGTTCCTTCACAAAAATTGTAGATCTCATTGAGATAAACAACTTTCGTGAAGATAACTTTTTCAATTGAGAATGTTTGCTATTTTATTTTGATTTTTTATTCATTTTATTTTCTGAATTTGTTGGAGGCGACACATGGCTAGTCCTGGAGCTGCCATATGCCTCTCCACTTAAGTCACTTAAGCTCCTTCTTTTGGGGTCATTGGATGAAGGGCGCTTCATCCATCTGTCCCCTTTTAATTCATTTTATTGATTTAATTTTTTTATTGTTTTTTGTTTTTTTACTTTTATTATTTTTTTACCTCCCTCCACGTGGCACCATTCACGACACTTCGATCAAAGCGGATCGGATGGTGGAGACATCATCTCCCACCTCCGATCACTTTGCTTACAACCACCCAACGACTCTATCGCTCCTCCCAACCCTCCCTCCTTATCGGCCAAATCACTGAACAACGCCACTTCCTTTTATCACATAGCATGACCCCCCATCTCCCCCAACCTTCTCGCTCGATCTACCAACCTCAACTAAGCATTAGCTCAAGCTCCACCGGTCACGCACCACCTCCGCAACCACCATACCTCTCTCCATCAGGACTGTGCCCCTCTCCCTCTCGCTCCACCTCCTCAATCTTCTCACTCGACCTAACCACCTTTAAATAGATGCACTTTCACCGCATCTACGGATTGGGTGACGAGAAGCCACAAGCCCCTCGTGCCATAGGTCACAGCTACAATACCTCAAGTAGAGAGATGACAACTGCCTCCCACCAACCAAGGTGTGATCAAAATCTCTCTCCAAGATTCGCTACAAGTCCTAATTTGACGCCTACTATGCTTCGAAGCCAATCTTGTAGGCTTCTTGAGGTGATGATATGCCGAAGCTTGAAGCTCCAGCCACCTCTAAGTGAACAGACCCCAGGTAATCCCTTCTCCTCATCCTTCTCATCCTCCTTCTTCTTTTTCACTTTCTTTTTCTCCTTTTCTTTTTCCACTGCTTCTTCCTTATTATTCACATCTTCTTTCCTTCGATAAACCCATCCACCCTTCACCCCCGATCCTTCACTACCTTTGACAGTCACCAACTCACCCTCCGTTGCCGCTCCTCCTTCGTCGTCGATGCATGTAGCCTTCAATCACCACCGTCGCTTCCAACCACCACTATTAGTCAATAGCCACATCCCTTGAGCGCAGACACTCCCCCTATGACCTTCTTGCTCTCAGCGCTCCACAACTTCCCCTGCACGCTTGTATATCGACACTGCTACTGTCACTCACCTTCGGTTGCCTCATCGTATAGCCACTGTCAGATCAAGGCCTACATTGTGATCCTATGGCCTTCGTTTCGCCATTGAATTAGAATCATTTGTTTAGTTAATTTAAGTTTAGTTAACTTGATTTAGACCCTTGTGTTTAAGATCTATTTAGACCTCATTTGGCATCTAATTTTAATTTCAAAAATTTCATATTTTAGAACATTTAATTCTCTATGATTGTGGATGTTTAATGTAATTTTATGGGCATTGTTTCATTTATAATATTTATCGTATTGAACTTTTCCATATTTTACCATGTTTGTGATTGGGAATTCACAATAAATCACCCATTGCTCCAAAAATTTCCCAAAATTCACATGAAGTAGAAATAATTATTTTCTAAACGTATCCAAAAATCACTTCATTTGCATGTATATTTAGGTAAAATAAATTCTATTGTGATTGATGTAATTGATTTTTAATTATCTAAGAATTTATTATTTTTATGATTTATACTTTTTCTAGACAAATCATGATTATATATACATAATGTAATTTTATTTCTTGCAAAATAATTAGGTTTGCTAATTATTAAAAGCAATTTATTGAAAATCACACGATCTATATTTATTCACAAGAAAACATTTACATCTAAAAATTCCAAAATAGTAGGTTAACTTCATCATACTTAAGTTACTATTAAATTTCATAATTTTTGCATCTCATTTGTCCTAATAATTACAGAAAAAATAATAAAAAGTGTTCATTTTTCTTGCATGCATTTCATATCATAAAAATACAAAATGTGTTATGGATTTTTCATTGCACGTATAATTAAGGAAATTAGCCTTTTGGATTTCTGAGCTCAATTGCTATTTTTTTTGGATTGTATACCCTAAGCTTATTTAACCATGAAATTGACATTATATTCGCATTTCATCATCATTTGCATAAAACACTTTCTAAAAAAATTCCTCGAAATCCTAGCATCTAGATAATCTAAAATTTTTCCTAAGGGAGATAGTGGGATCCCTGAGTTCGATCTTGGAATTGTTCAAGTAAAATAAATTTTAGTGCTTCACATTTAATTGAAAATTAATTAAGTGATTATTTTGATTAATCTGAATTTGCTTGCCTACAATGAACATAGCTTTAATTTCACATAATTAGCAAGGTGCAACTTCGGGTTTTTCACCTGCACCGTAATATTATTACCACTCTTCACAATACACATTATATTATGAAGGAAGTTTTTACCCGAACTACGTCGGTTCACAACCAAATTTTGGGATACCACATGGGGAAGTCAACCCGACCATAAGAGTACCAACAAATTCAAGACCCTCCACGAATCCAACCATTCTCCTATCTAAGTGTCAGATCTTACAACCCAGGGATATACAACCCATCCAAATCTTGCATGGGTCTACACAATCAACTTATTACGCCCCTTATCCACCATAACCTCTTACCAACCAAGTTGAGGAGAGAATCTTTGAGGACTTTACTACCCTATTGAACTCAATAAAAAAAACTTGGAGATGGATGTTAAAATACAACATGAGGAGAGTGGCTGTCAATTCGCTGAAATCCATGAACAAATAAACCCACTCATAGTTTCATATAAGATGGTTGTGCATGGGAAACTTTATAACCAAGTAATTCTCGAATGACTCTGCTTGATATGAATTGGAAAATACAACACATATCAACTTGAGTATGAGGAAAATATCTAAGGATAATATGAGGAGATTTTCGATTAAAAAATATCGAGTCAAACAAATAAAAAATGTGAAAGAGAACCACATAATTTGAGGATTTTAACAAAACATTTTTGAGGAAATATCAAAAAATCAATTCTTCTAGTCATTGGCTCAACATGATCCCGAGCCAAATGATTTTTATGTAAAAAAGTCATTAGTTTACCACAATGTTTGGTTTTGACCCAATTTTATTTGAAATTCTTATCAAGCAACGGGTCAAACTTGAATCTTTGATCAAGAGTAATGATTTTGACTAAAAGTTATGATGATGAGTGGCTTAAAATAATTGTTGATCATGAGGTCAATCTAGATGTTGAAATAAATGTTAATGATAATGAATCACATGATGAGACTCATATCATGATTCCTTCTCCGTCAAATGAAATAATGATTGAAATATCCGAGTTGTTTATCACAATTTTAACTTTGAATTCATGTTCTCAGAGAATGAGTTGTGAGGATGAATCTGATGTGGATGATATACCTAGAGATGAATTGCATAATGGAAAAAAATATGTTGAGGATTAATATGAGGATAATGATGAATTTGATTTTGATGACGAAATTACCATTGATTCTAATGATGATGATTATTCTTTAGATGAATCTAAAAAAGGAATCAAAATTGACATTAAAGATGGATCTGATGATGAGGTTGATCATGAGTTTGATGATAATTTCCAATCTGAGAAAGAATATGAGGATGATGTTGATTATGAATTTGGAAAAAAAGCTAGAAGTTGAATTTGAGGACAAAGATGAGACTAAAATTATTGTAAGTTTTGATCAAGATCTTGAGATTGGGTTCTCAGCACATGTTCTCCCATCTACCCTCGACCAGATGTCGAAAGTCCTCCCTATTGACTCTCTTACGGACAAACACATAATTTCCCACTCCAATCCTATGACATCCAGGGAAGACAAACTTTCCGGCTTGGTCCCCGCATGTACTTCACTGGACATTCAAGATGACTCCCTGACAATTTTTTGGGATAAATCCAAGAAACAATAACCACGATGATTCCATCATTGGGAGCGATTTATATTGAGGATACACATCTTGTCCATGAGCAGGAGATGATACTAAATTTGGTTGAACACAAACCCATCCACCCACCATTGTATTTTCATGAAAGATGCATGGACGAAACTTTGATTTTTGGGATGATCATGATAATTCTGTTTGTGGGAATAAATTGGATTTAATGGACATATCGAATGAAAATTATTTTATCGATAACCGATTGATGAGATCGGATGGCTCAAGGTGTGCAATGGTTCGCTTCTCTCCAACGACGGAGATTAGATCTTATGGGGCCAAGTGAAAGAATAGTAAGAACACCATTCTTGCTTAGCTTCGATCGATTGCCTCAAGCCTCAGGTATCATCTCCCTCCTCCGATGAGTCTGCGACCTTCTTGGGGAGCCTCTGCACCACCAGATGTTCTCCAAATAGTTCAAGGTCTGCTCGAATGGGACCTGGGGTCTTCGATGCTTTGTAGCAACCTAGAACTCCTTCCAAGCATTGAATCCATGCTCTAGTGGGTCGCTTGAATCCTACACCTACACAAAATGATCCTTGGTTCGAGGTAAAGATCCTCGACCAATTTTTAAATCTAGAAGCATGGTGAGCTGAAGAGGTGATTGTGCTTCGATGGATGGTGGAGGAGAAGTTTGACAGACCTTATTCGAAAACAAGGGGGGATAATGCAAAAGATGGAGAGTATAGAGAGGATGAAGGCGAGGTGAATGGGTAGTCGAAACATGGACTGAGTTACTGTGATTTTGAGCTGGACCAGAAGATCCATCTATCCCTAAGTTGAGATTACACTTAACCTACAGCTTAATAAATAAAATTGAATACTAAAATACTTGCGAGAAAGAAAATTACAGTAGATAATGGAAAGAAATCATCTCATACCTGAAGAATTCAGGGAGTAGATGAAGGCTCATCGTAGGACTCCGATTAGGCCTTAGAATTCCTTCCTCTGCCTCTTATCCACGATGACAAGGCTAGGAAGCTCGACATGTTGCCACAAGCTCTCTACAGGCAGTTCGAGTTGGGGCTACGAGGGGAAAATATGATCAAATAGCAAAAGTATGTGAAGGGGGTTTATTTATAGGCAAAATTTTTGGAAGATTTCGATGGGTGATTGCGTGCAGAGTAAGCATGGTTGGTGGATGCTACCGTGCTAGCGAGATGGAGGTGAGCATGGCACACAACTTCGGTGAAGGAATCGAGGGTCATCAATCCTGAGATCAATGCCAAAAAATGGATGAAATCGGAGGGTCACGAGTTCTGACAATGGAGGCAACTGGGAAAGGACAGTTGACTCGAGGGTCAATAGGTTGTGCTTTCTGGTTGATCCACATGGACCAACCAAAAAATGCTTGGTTAAAATCCCTTATAAATTCGAAAATAAATAATAATTTAATTTACTAATTAAAAGTCAAAACATGAAAAGTATTTCTTATTTTGTGTACTATTTTATGGATATTTTTATTTACTTTTACAACATTATTAATTAGGTGCTAATATTTACATGTATATACATAGGTATATTTACCTATATTTCAAATGTTTTACTTTTATTTTACATTTATATTATTATTGTATTTAAATATTTTATATATTTATAATATATTTAAATACATATTTATATATTTTTATTTTATTTTTTTGGTTTTATTTATATGCTTAAATAAATAAGGGTATATATATTATAGATAAAGTATACTTATATATTATAATTCATTATTTATTTTAATGCATTTTAATGCATTTATTTTATGTTTTTATTTTAAATATGGTTTAAATAATATTCACAAGTGTATAAAAATATAATAAATGTAAAAATAGAAATAATAGTTAAATTGAATAAAATAATCAGGAATACAGTACAATAGGGATTTGGAAGCCGACTTTTGCTTCAAAACTCTATTTAAATGAAACCTCCTTCATTAAATACATAGTTTAATTTTATGAACAATAATGCTAGTGAATTTTTACTTCATATGGATGGGATATATGTAATTTATGGCTTTTTCATCTTTGTGTCTCAAGTGCACTGTATATTATTTTTATGTGCAATTATCTCTGTATTTTTCTTTGTATTTTTATATACAAGTTTCATGTTGAGGGTTTATTAGTTTTAGGTCCATAAAATGATAAATAAAATCGGATATAAATGTCCATTTATTGAAGAATTAAATTATGGTTTTATGTATGTGTGTATATATATATGTACAATTAATCTCTCTATCTCCCCCTACTTTATTCCTAATCGACCAAGTCAATATTCCCTTAGTCATTCAATACCTTTGACTCTTCATTTCTTTTTCTTTTCTTTCCTTTATTCTTTTATTTAGAATTAAATACATTTATTTATACAATATTTATGTGTCAAATGTTAATATTATTTTATACAAATAAATTCTATTTACATGCATTTAACTCGGGATGTAAGTTCGAAATGAAAGAATAAAGGTTATGAAATGGAGATTCTTCACCGACCCTATATCTTGAACACTGACCTCACTCTTGACCAATTAGAACCTAACTCTGGTTCCATTCGATGATATCCTTCACCTATGTACGTATTAGACATATCACTTTCAAATCTGATTAAATCCCTCTCACTCACATCAACAATCGAATTAACTTTCCCTTTTGTCATCATGATACCATCGTTCACAATATGTTTCACTCTACCAATCTTACATAACCACCCTCAGTTTTCCACGAGTACCTTCCTCACCACAATTTCTCTTGAGCCAAACTACACATACCATCATAGTTTTCTAAAAACAAATGATGTGCATACTCGAGACACAGAGCATTCCTAACCCTAGAGCCCAGTTGGTGATGTTAAAACTAGCACGCATTGTGGATTCCACCCATAGTTATATTTCATGTACTTCTCTTGCATTTTCCCCTCTCTCTTTTTAGTCCAAGATAAGCATGGGGAACATCCCATAAACAAAACGCATAGTATGTTTTTAAAGATCGCACTTGAGTGGTTCTGAGAACTACTAGGAGATTCCGAGGCATATGAGCCTCTGATGAACCATTTCTATAATAAATATTATATTAAATTATTTATCATAAAAAGTTATTTATTTATTCACTCCTTTTATGAGATTATAATATGCATCCACTTATTGGATCCCTCTCTACAAATAGGGTTACGTACCTTGGCTATTTTGAGATCATACAGTTGTTGATCCAATTGTTGGATAATTGAGGCTAGTGCTAGGTTGAATTTCTAAAGTGTTAGATTGAGGACTCAACTACACCATCAAGTGATATCAAAAGAGATATTTAGCCTAAGAAGGATACGGCAATCCTTACTCCAAAGGCTGACATCCATCTGACCTCTTGATGTAGGTCCTCTACTTGGGAATAGAGATGTGGAGGTGTTGGATGAGTTAAGTCAAAGAGTTGACTTAGTGACATTTAGATAAAAAAGATCTATGGTGTATGTTGTCAAAGTATAGGCACACATCCTCTGACCAGAGACAAATGCATTATGATATCTTTGAGCATGTACATTTGGGAGACCATTAGGTTGATGACCTAATCAAGGTCTATACACTGACACACTAGTGTGCATATGAAGGCATATAAGTAATACGATCTCTCAAAGGGATCAAACAAATTCACTACTAAACTGGAAGACATGAGATTTTTAACATATTAGAATAAATCAAATTCCATCGATGGTCATCTTGCTTTGTAAACAAGATAGGATCTGTAGGTATGATACATGCTTTTGGAAAGTATATGATCGATACCAAGTCTTAATGATCAAATGATAAACTTAATGATAATACTCCGAAGAATATAGTTCAAATGAGATTGGAACTTCAATTTTAATCACGATCTTCCAGTATGCAGGATGTAGGTGTATTAGGAATACTCGAGGCCGATGTGATATTAAATTATTTGTATATAATGATACTTCCATTCTAAGGGAGTGATGAAACATGTTTGGATTTTAGTAACTCCGCTCAATGAACTAGTTATCTAATCATAGTCCAAATGTTGGACATTGTTCTAGATTCTAATACAATAAGAATATATGATACTTAGTTTGATATGATCAAACAACACTGATAGGTCTTTTAGATATGGATATGAGATTGAAATTAAATATCCAAATCACTATACATGGATAATATAATGACACTGGCCTTATCTCCAAGTATTCGCAGATAAATCACACTATCCATGAAAGAGTTCATGGATTATCCAGAAATAAAAATCCAATTATTGGGAAAAGGGAGAAGATTGAGATATTTAAATTAGATTTAATTATTCGTGATAAAATTAACACGAATAATCATATTGAGAATAAATTTTGGAATAGTGTGGATATGATCCACATTATTTAGAGACTTATTTGTGAACAATATTCACAAATTATATTATTTATGTGAGTTGGATTCACATTGCAATATTAATATAAATATGTTTTACATTATATTATGGACCAATGAGCATGATTCATTTTGGCCAACGACCTAATTTGTAAATGTTACAAACTATTTAAATAAATAAATAAATGGCTAATTTGTTGGAGCTAATTAGCATCATTAATATAAATAAAAAAGGAAGGTATTATTAGGAGTAAAAATTATCTCTCACTTTTATTTTGTCGATTATCTATTTGTTTGTTTATTTTAGAGTATATGATTAACTAAATTGATAATTAATTATCAATCCTAATCCTGTTAGAGGTTGGGTGCTTCCTTTCATCATGATCCTTGGTTAATTGATTAAAATTACAATCCTAAGGATTCTTTTTTGTATAAAAGAAGGGACGCACCCTGCCTTTCTGTACAACAACTGTAAACACAGAAAAGTCTCTCTCTCTCTCTCTCTCTCTCTCTCTCTCGATCGATCGATCGATCGATCTATCGACCCCTCTATCTCCCCTTGCTTGAGGTCGTCCCATGCCCCAATGTTGACGAGAAAGGAATGAGGATCATTTCTCTAGATTATTGGAGCAATGTGATTCATCTTTGCGCCCACAAGTCTCTGTCGAATCGGACTTTAGATAGGAGGTCTCTTTCTTTAGAGGGTAGAGGATCACAACCATGTTGTAAGATTGTGTTGTTATCTAGATTCGTGCGACCTATTTCTTTCTTTGATCATATGTGATCTGATCTTCACGCTTCAGTGATGCATGAGGCCTAAAAACCTCCATCCAACATACCCTACGAGATCTCTATTTGCATGTGAGGTATTAGTTATCAACAACATATTAGTTGTAATCACAACCATTTAGGCATGCAACATAAACTATTACATATGATCTGTTAACCAAAATGCAATATTCAAAATAATATTGCATTTGGTTATATATATACCATTTTCTTCTACAAAAAAGAATGTGTGCATAAATATATAAATTTTGTTTATAATTTAATATACATGGAATTATTAAGTATGTGTCTCCTACATTATTGATGTGATGGTTTCTCCGCATAATGGTTAGGATGAAGATGATAGCTCCATTGATGGAGATGAACAGTGGATGTGATCGAGACAATAATCCTCTCTCGATGGACATGATGTCACATATAGATCCTCTGCACAGTGGAGGTGATGGCATGCATGGAACATCCATTTGATAGAGTTGATAGCCGCCCCTAAAAGGGCTAGCTATGATGCTCAACTATTTAAAAATCTAATAATCAATAAGTTCAAATGCATTCATAGTTATTTATATCACATCATTAATATCTATATGTATATGTATATACTTCCATTTATAAGAGCAAATCACGTGTGAGCAAATAGAAGATGTGTAACTTTATATTTACATTTGTAACTTTGAACAAAAAATGTAACTAATAATATTACTCAAAAATTATATCATTGCAACTTATAACAAAAATAAACGCAATTGAAATTCCCAGGGAGTTATACATTTGTTTATTGATAAGACCATTCACTATTTCTTGAAGCTAGATCCCCCCCGGATGAACCATATAGCCATGAGAAACCATGAACCACAATAGAAGAGCTTGCCCCGCCCATGAGTAAATATAAATATTATAAATAAATATTAAAAAAAGACTTGTAATTGTGATAAATGAAGCAGTAAACAATAATATAACATATGTAATGTAAAAGGTTATAGAATAGAAAAGAGAGATGTGATTTTTATCATTACAATAATCAATAATTACATAACATTTGTAACTTTTGACTTTTTTACTCCTGCAATTTTAATGCAGAAAATACTAATAAGAAGGAAGAGATCAGTAACTTTGATTGATTTGTTTAGTAATAAGAATTACACAACATATGAAAGAACTAAGGAATGAGCTGTAAGAACTAGATATGGATTAATATGACAAAAGTTGTAACATTAATTTAAAGTAGTAAAAAATCAAGACAGGTGTATAGTAAACAAAAAAAAAGTTGGATGATCTACACTTATAATGTTAATAGACATGCTAAGAATAAACAAAATTGCAACAACAAGATCTAATATATGGAAATAAAATAAATAAACCAACAGAGAACGAACTTACCTATTTTTCCACATGAATGAAGAGAATTGTTCTCCTCCACGTACCGTTCGAAATGAGAATTTTTTCCATTCCCAAACCACCTCCATGTAATTTAGGAAAGCTTCCATGAAAAAGCATAACTTCATTTTCGTCTTAGTAAAACTATCATCTTACAAACAATAAAATCTCCCTTTGATATTTTGATCACGATTATGATCACATAAAATCAACATCCTATAAATGTTGCTTACAAGAGCCTCATGAGCTCAAGGCTCATTAAAAGGTCCTTCGTATACATATACATACACACACATACCCCAATGCTAGACACAATTTGAAGGATCGGAATACTTGAACTTGTATTCTTATAAATCCCGAGGTTAATCTGGTATAACAAAGTACATGTGAGCAAAGAAAAAAGATGATCTAAATGATGGACTCATATGAATACGACATCAGGAGTCAATTATTGTGATTGATAGTCAATTAAATAAGAAACATTGGACTATCAAGTTAAGGTGTTAGGTTGTTAAATATTCTCGTAATTTAATATGTAAAAGTATCTAAAAATATTATTGTTATCTTCAAGAACTGACATCTCATGGGCCTTAGGAAAAAGAAAAAAAAGCCCTTATAAAAAAATCGGTGAACAATGGACTCTTATAGAATCCAATTAAAAGTTTCAACTTTAGTATTGAGATTTCAACGAAAATTCGATTCTATAAAGGGTCTATTTTTCGGTGAGTCGTTTCACCAAAATTTGACTTGATTCTTGAAAGTTCCGTTAGTACAGACACTATTTTTTTCCGAATCACTATTTTTTTCTAAACTAAAAACTTGATTAGATGTAACGATGAACCTCTAATGTTGATGAGCCATTGAACCCTAAGAGCCGGCCTGGATGCCTCACTGCAACACCCATAGGAGTTTGAGTTCTAACAGACTATTACATTGGTATTGACTCTGATTTGTTGATTTTGTCATCAATTCTCGGTTATCATCTTAGTTTTTTATTCATATTTAATTAGTCACATCAACACAAACACCTAAACCATCAGCCAACTGCCAGCTACTACGAAACTGGATGTCAACTTGACAGTATGATCTGCCAATTTCATCCTCCAGCAGCACAATCCGTCATCATATCAACTACTCCACTGGTGCCAACCAGGGAAGCGAGCATCCCCACCACTGCCGTTGTGGGTATCAAATCAAATGCCATCAACCAAGTAGGCACATTTATACTATTTTATTTCCATCATCTTCTATAAAACTACAATCACAAGGTCACACCCATCCTTTTACTCTTCACACGGAAAACAACAGAAATATGCTTAATAGAGAAAATACCCGATTGAATGATGGTCCTTTCTTCTCTTTGATCAGATCAAATTACACATCCAAACAAAACTACATACAAGTATAAGGAATAAATGACGAACAAGTCAATAATCTCAAGTCAGGAAGTTGGTCTCCCAAGGCCTACAGTTCCCTCGTCTTCCGTTGTCTGCAGACCTTGATGTCAACTCTGACGATGTGATGATCCGAGGTCCCTTTGGAAGACACAACCATGTACGACCCAGGAACAAAATGGTATGGCGAATTAGGAGATGCTAGGATGTAATCCACCCTTGTCCCGTATTTGCATGTCCCCTGCACATCTGCCATCCCCAATACATGAATCAAGAAGAAGAAGAAGAAGATGATGATGCCAACTGGGTATCAATGGGTGTTCTCTCACCTTGCCCTTTGGCGACTATGACGACAGGCTCGTACTCGCCGGCGAAGTTCTTGGCATCGACGTACCGACTTTCCCTGAGGAACTTCATCACCTCCGCTTTTGGAGTGGGCTTCCCGATCTCCTCGTAGTACTGTTACAACCAACTTAAGGACCCTGAGGAGAAAGCATGAATCAAGAATTATATATGGAAGAGACCTTACCCTTACAATGTCGGCCCATCTCTCAGGGGAATAGTCGGTCTCATCGAGGGAGTTGAGCCCGCCGGCCAATATGTGGGGGCCCTCAGCTGATTGCAGTATCTTGTTGATTTGCTTCATCCTCCACTTCTCATCGAGGTGGTCGAGGTGCGTGCAGTGGAAGTTGATCTCCCCGGCAGCTGGCACCTCTATCGTCGCCTTGAGCACGTTCCTGTATGATTGGTTTCTTCGTCTTTAGAAGATAAATTGCAATCACGCAGTGGCGGCTATTTAGGGAGCTTACCGGAAATCGGAGTCGTCGAAGATTCGCTGCACTCTGCAGCGCTTGATGGGCCACCTTGACAGTATGGCATTGCCGTACTCCGGGGCCCAGCTCTCGGCGAAGACGTACTTCATGCCAAGCCCGTCCGCGAGCTCCGAGAGCGGTCGCATGCCTTTCTCCTCGTCAGCCTTCACGTTCTGCAGCGCCACCACGTCTGCCCCGATCTCGCGCAGCACGTCCATCACGCTCCGTTTTCTGGGCACCGCCTCGCTCTCCACTTCAGTCCACCGCCCGCTGGCGGACATCGGAGCCTTACCGCGGTCTATCCGTGCGGAATTCAGCGAGATCTCGTTGTCGGGGAGGTTGATTGAGACCTTGCGCTTTGGCTTCCCCTGATCCCTCTGCCTGAGGATGCTCTTGGGGCGGTCGTTGGCAGACTTGGCGGTCACGTCGAGGTCGACCGATAAAGGGGGATGGAAGTCGCTGGGCACGGCGGAGGCCATGGAGAACATTGCGGCGTTGAAGGTGGCGAGGCGGATGGCAGGGGTTGCATCGGAGACATCTTGGTGTGCATTGCTCTGTCCCGCGGTGCCGGAGACATGGTGTCGTGAATCGGCTTGGCGGAGAGAGATGCGGGAGAAGATGCGGCGGAGGTGGCCCATGGTGGTGTCAAGCATTGCCGCGAGGCGGAGACTTGGGAGGTGATTGATGTTGAAGTGTGTGATGAGGAGCTGTGACAGGCTGCATCTGCTGCTTTGGGACTGGTAGCTGTGGTAGTGCGGGGTGACAACATAAGACGGAGGAAGAGAGGAAGGGAAATTACATGGGAGTTTGCAGCGGTGAATGGGAGAGAATAGGGTACCAAAAGTAGTACCACAAGTTGGGAAAAGTCGCAGAGGGACGGTGACTTCAGCAACTCCGTATGCTTTCCTTTGAGGATCTTGCTCACATACTCTCATTATTTGTCCATTACTAGGGATGGGCATGGGCTGGCCCTAAAGGGTTCAGACCCAAGCCCATTTAAAAACTCCAGACCTTGGACTGGGAATAGGCCTGCAAAATTTTTTTTAGCTCGCCCCAAGTCCAGGCGGCCCAATTTCATTGGGCCGGGCTTGGGTCAGGCCGACCCATCTATTTGTGCTAGGTCGGGCTGGTACACAATCTTCATATTTGACCACAATCTTCTCTTACGAGAGACGAAATTTCAATATTTCTACGCTCTTATCTCCGGTTCTCTTACAACTAAGTTCTCTAAAAAGGAAAAAAAAGGCTCCCTTCATCATCGAAAATCTCACATTTTCTGCTTAATTAGACACCAAATGCTTGTCCATTAGCAAATATAACTTTATAGAAAACATCGATGCATCCACCTCTCCCATATTTAAGTTAGATGACAACTTCAACCCTCGGTAGACTCATTGGTGCAGTTTAGCAATTTCTGTAATCCATTATTAGCAATTTTTCTGTAACACAATTCATGTTTTCCTTTTGATTTTTCCCTATTTATACAAATTTTACATTTCTTAATCCCGAGGGTTGCAATAGCAGAAGTTTTCTTATGAAAAAAAATCACATACTAGAATGCAGACATCACTTTACCCAACTAAAAAATCCATCTAAATACCACCTATATGTAGGAATGACAGCCATCAATAACCTTTTCGTATAATCAAAAGGAACTTATGTGTAGGGCATGGGGATTGGTTTGGGCTAGGCAGCAGGCTAATATCGGGTCGGGCCCTCGGGCCGGATCGGGCTGGGCCGAGCCAAGCCCGAGCCCAGCCCAAAAAAATTTCGGGCCCAATACTTTGGCCCAAGTCCGGTCCATTATCCATTTGGGCTTGGGCCGGGCTGGATTTTTCGGGCTGGGCTTCGAGCTGGACCGGGCTGGCCCAGCCCAATTCCCATCCCTATCCATTACATTTAGAGGTGTGTACTAGACAGGTCGTGTCCTCATATAACTCAATCAAATCATTAAAAATAAGTCAAAAATAATTTGAATTATTTGGATTTTGGGTCAAGTTTGACCATAACCATATTCCTTCAATGAATACTGGATTGGCTGGCGGGTCTAATATCTTCCACCCAACCCACTTAAATAACTCAAACTATTTTTTTGGATGAGCTAGGATTTAATCTCACCCAATCCAACCGATATATACTTAATATATAATGTCAAGAATTCTAAAATCTTATATATTTTTATTGAACAACTCTCAATCTCTAATCCAAGTTATCAACTCGTTAACCAATATTGTCTCACTAAACATTATTTCAGTTATTATTATGCGTTGTACTCAATGTATTTTTTTTCTATCAACCTTAGTATGATCAGTACATATTATAAACAGCTGAGAGCCTACCTTATTACTACATAACTATACTCCAATCCCAATTCATTTCATGTGACAAATTATTCTTGAAAATCAATTAGCCTTAACTGAACAGCTCTATATCAACTTGAACATACCTCAACCTTCTTCATCAATGTCGGTCCTGATTCCTCCTACCTTCTTCTTCTCTATCGAGCTTGATGCATACTTACTTTGGAACCTTTTCATACATTAGTGGCCCCATCACTACTTAACCTTCAATTAAGAATATTTTTCACATGGGTAACTTGATTTTCATCCAACCCAATCGACCCAAACCAATCACCCAAACACCTCAGCCCAATCTAATTTAATCAGGTAATGGGTGTCATTTTTTCAACCTAGATCGGATTCAACCCAAATCGTATAACTCAGACCCACCCAAATCATGTTGGACATGTGAGCCCACGGCGAGCCATTATGCAATAAATGTTATTGCGAATATCATTCCCTGATCTGAAATGAAGAATAAATAATTTGCATAACAGGTCCCTCTATACAATTAGGGTTATGTACCATGGCTGTCTTAATGATCATACAACTATTGATTCAATTATTGAATCATAGAGGCCGGTGCTTGGATGAATATCTAAAGAGTTAGATTGAGGACTCATCAAGCACCGTCAAATGATTGTTAAGATGTGATCTCCAGCCCGAGTAGGAGATGGCAATCCTTTCTCACATAGTTGAAATCTGACCAACATCTTGATGCAGGTCCTCTACATAGGAATAGAGATTCGGAGGTGTCAGATTAGTTAGGTCAATGGGTTGACTTAACGAGATCGAGATAACCTAAGTCCTATGTTGAATGCTGTCACAGCATAGGCACACATCCTCTGAACGAACATAGATGTATTGTTATATGTCTAAGTATGTACATTTGACAGACCAATAGGTTGATGACCTAACCAAGGTCTATATACCGGCGTGTTGGTGTGCATATAAGGGCATATGAGTAATACAATCTCTCAAAGGGATCATACAGGTTCACTACTGAACCGGAAGACATGAGCTCACTCATGAGATATTGGGAAGAATCAAATTCCGTGCACGGTCGTCTCGCTTTGGAAGCTTGACTGAATTTGTAGGTTTGATATATACTTTTGGAAAGTATATGATCAAGACCTAGGTATGATATATACTTTTGGAAAGTATATAATCGATACCAAATCCCAATGATCAAATGAGAAACTTAGTGATCAAACCCTGAAGAAGACAGTGTAAAATTGATCTTGATCTTCGGATTGACCATGGGTATTCCAGTATGCAGGATGTACAGGTATTGGGAATACCTGAGGGTGATGTGATCATAAACGATTGTATATTCATGACACTTCCATTCCGAGGGAGTGATGAAACAGGTTTGGATTTTAGTGACTCCTCTCAGTAGAGAAGCAATCTGATCTTAGTCCAAATGTTGGACATTGGTCTGAATGAGATTCAGATTCAATGAGAAGATTAGATTTGCAGTCTTGATTTAATCAAGCATCTGTGGGAGGTTCGTAAGAACTGCATTTGAGATGAGATCTCAACATCCAAGTCACTATACGTGGAATAATACAATCGCCATGTCCTTATCTCCAAGTATCCGTGGAGAAAGCACATTATTCTTGAAAGGGTTCAAGAATAATTCATTTGACGAAATGCATATCCAAGCAAGAAGGACTTGATGATTAAATGAGATTTAATTATCAAGCATAATATGAATATGATTCATATTATTATCCAAGATAATTAAATAGGATTTAATTATCAAGGATTAGAGAATGTGGATAATACTATCCATGATATATGTGTATTATAAATATGATTTATAATATACATATATAAGAGAGAGAATTTATGTAAATAGCATTTGTTAATTAATAATGTGGATTGGATTCATATTTATTAATTAATTGGAAATACAATCTACAAATTAGTTTGGGTTGTGAATATGATTCAAATAATATTCAACGGCATGATTGAAATATTCACAAATTAATTTGGAATTAATTTGGTGAATAATTTTGTGATAATTGTTATTACAAAATTAATTAAGGAATAATAAGATAAAATAAAAAGGAGGCAAAATAACCACCAAATTCATAGGTGGCGTCACCTATGAATTATTCATAGGTGATGCCCCCTAAATTCAAGGGTGGTTAGTTGACTCCCTTTTTTGTTGTCACATTATCTCTTAATTAGTTAAATTAAATTATGTTGATAATGTTGCAACATATTTTAATTTAAATTAATGTTGTTGGTTTTAACCAACAACAATCATAGCCACTGATCTTATATGGACCAAGCCTGGCCGTTGGATCCATGTGTCCCATGGATTGAGATCCATTGGATCCTAAACTAATATAAAAGGAGGGCTAGGATAGCCTTCCAAGGTACATCATCTAGAGTTGTAGAAGCCTACTACTCTCTCTCTCTCTCATTCTCGACTAGGCTCTCTCTTAATATCCAAGTGACCGTCCACTTTGCATATTGAGAAGGAGAGCATCTTGCCTTCGCCTTCGACGCTTGGATCTTCGTCAAAGATTGCGGGAAGGACGCGACTCATCATCGTGCCCGCAAGTACGTTCTTCGTGGGTCGGACTTGAGACAAGAGGATCTCTCGTTTGGGATCTCGCGATCACAACCACGCTTCAAGAGGTATTTCTTATACTTTTTGGTTTGATGAAATGATCCGAGAAGTGTTCTCGTGATCATGTGGTTTCATCTTTAGTTTTAAAAATTTTAATTTCCGTCGCATCTAGCGACTAGTGCGACTATTCGCCCCGATCGCATACGATGCGATCGACACGCTTCCGTGATGCACTTGAGGATACTCAATATCCTACAAGTGGTATCAAAACCAGGTTGAATAAGGTTTTGGATATGATCCATAGACCTTAGACGATTTGGTTCTTGAAAGGGTTGCGAAATTTTTACTGCATTTCAATTTTTGCACCTTTGTCTAATTGAATTTTTCAGTTCTGTTTAAAATGTTTAAACACGAAATTTTCAATTGAATTTTGTTCCCCATTAGTTAAGGAAACAATAGGATTTGAGTTTTTGAAATTTGGACTTCATTTGCTCAAGATATGGCATTTTGAATATGCATATATCCACTGTTGCGGGAACTGCGGATTTAAACGTGATTTATGAGATAATTACGGTTTTAATACGCCTCGAAATACGTGAATTACCACTTGGATTCTTTAATAAATCAAATAGGCAATCTTTGGAAACTGAGTTTGCATTTTTTGGCTTTAAATAGATCAAGATAAGTTAATTTTAGTGATTGGGGGTCACTGCTGGAAATTAACATTTTTTTATCTTGAACCTTGTGATAAGTCATTCAATTATCATGATGAAAATTAATTGTTAATTTTATGGAATAATTAGTGATAAATATTTGTGAAATATTTAAAGAGATAATTATTTCATTGAATGACATTTGCCTAAACCACAATGATGAGATAATAGATCTTGATCATTGGTTCATCAACAAACATTGATTTCATGAAAAACCATAGTTTATCCTACAATAGTTGTAGGACAACATTTACATGAAAAACCCTCTTGCTTGAATAGGATTGGGGATTTGTTTAGCAAATCTCCTTATAATATAATCAAAATTGTTTTGATGTATATTATATGGTATAATTTCGGTTGAAAAACCGATGAGAATTTCAAAGTACATGATGATCTATCTGGCATTATCCTTTCCTGAGACGGATGTGGTGCCTAGTCGGAGAGCATTGGGGTCACAGGTTGCAACGTATGTGGTCCGTCCCACTCTTGTAGGTACTGGCCATGACAGCGGGTAGGGACTGTATAATGCCGGAGAAAGTCAATGTGTATTTTTCTAATTATTAAAATTCGAATAATACGTACTTTGAGAATATACATACTATTCAAGTAAAAGACATGTTGATTGATGATTGGATTGATGATTAATTTAATGTGATTAAATTAATTATATCCAATAAACACTCTATTATGAATAGATGTGTATTTCCCTTGGAAGAATTAATTATATGAATATGATTCACGATAATTAATTACAATTTGAATATGAGGTGGAGGATCACATAAGTGACATCCATGGTCTCCCGTCAAGGCGAAGGGTTCCTTCGCCAATTGTTGTATATAGGAGACGCCTGTCCGAAGTGACAGATCTTATATATGATTTAATTGGATCGGGCTCTTTGCTTCTCGAAAGAGTAAGGCCGTATAAGTAGTGACCCCAATATCTGGTCCTCATATTATTGGGGCAATATTGGATTACGTATAGCGAGTATTAAGCCTGTTGACGGTTGGTTCAATTAATGATGGGTCAACATCATCTTAGGGGTGGTGGGCCCGGGTGTTAAAGACCGAATTGGGAAATGCAAGTGGGACTTGCAAGGCGAAATGTGTTCCCGCTTCTTTTTATCGGAGTCGCAGGTTCTCATATTATTGGGATGTGACAAAGATAGGAAAGGAGATCCCAGATCTTGCTAGAGATATAATGGTAAGAATATCTCTTACATTGAAAGTGATTAAGGGAATGAGCTTTCATTGTTGACAAGGCAAGACAACTTTGATATGAAAATTCCTGAATCAAAGTAAAATATGTATATATAATATATATACCCTTATGCAAATTTCTTATTTCAGATAATCCTTCATTAAACCCACTCAATGTTATACTCAATAATAACCAGTAAAATATCTTGGATTGAACTCATGATCCAGATACTGTACTTGCAATTGGACACATAATGTATGGGGTTGCAATGTGCAAGTTCCTTAACATAATGATGAATGACAATTATGTAAGACAATAAGACATCACCTTAGGGTTTGTATGTCTCTATAGTCTTGATGTTTCATCGAGTGTACTTTGGAAGTGACATGTCGATGATGATCGTAATTGTCGAATAATCTGTATAAAATATAATAAGATATTTTGGCATACATATGTGCTCTAGACATTTAATCATGAATGACACGGTTCTCTGCATTATGCAGAATGGTGGCTTGAAAGAGATGATGTATTCAAAATGTTTGAATACCTACCTGAACCTAAGTCTCTAAGAGTTAAGATGTATGTAGATATGATGAGTGTCATCATTCTACTGTCTATACTCTAGTCATTCATGAAGCTTCATAATAATCATTTTGTATGAATTTATGAAGCATGTATAAATGTTGAAATGCTCTTGTATTGAAATCTTTTGAATTCAACATAAGAGATTCTTTGTCTTGAACAATGGTTGTTTATAGATGAAGAGAGCACAACGGAAGCGTGGGTTGGACCCATGTGAGAAGGAAAGTCAAAGAGTTGATTGTACTTCTGTGACTTCCATGTGACATCCAAAGAGTTGGATGAATGCCAATACTGCAATAAATTGATGTGTTGATAGTATGACTATCAAGTCTGTCTAAAATCCTTAATGAAGGACTCAGATAGAGTATCAGAATAATCTACATATAATCATTGACTTTGACTTACTTATTTCATAAGATAAAGTCTAACAGTTGTATCCCAATCTTGTAATGACATTTGCAATTGGTTGCATATATATATATATATATATATTAGAAGATTAGAAATTTGATCTTAAGGTTTAATAGTCATCTACATGGATATTGATGCAATTGTTGCAGCAATCTCTGTTGGATAGATGGACTTCATATTTTCAGTGGGAGAGCCCTTAGTCTTAGAGAATGTCTCTATGACATGGATATTAGAATACACTCATAGTTTATTTCTAAATGTTAGAAATAAACATGAATTCTGAGATAGAACTATCATAAAGGTTATGATGGATATATTTCAGATAGTAATCTAACATCTAGTGGACTCCACAAATTAGAAAGTTAATTAATGGTTCATTAAGATTTCTAATACTGAAAATTAAACCTTGATAGATCAATAGGAGGATGAAGACCATTTGACAATGATCTGGCATCAAGCCTTGGACATATGTCTGCTGATGAGATCAATAGACTAATAAGATATGAAACTTTAGAATGTCTAAAATTTCAAATCTTACATACTTTTGAATATTGTATTCAAAGTAAAATGTCCAATACACCCTTCTCTTAGGAAAGGTGCAAGATGTAAGGTATTCGGGATTTCATACATATTGATGTATGTAGATCATCTATATCATAGTAAACATTATGGATATCTGATATATATTGATGATTATGTATGATATGAGATTTCTTCTCTTCACCTGAGAAACCGTTGAAATGTTCAAAGATTTCACAATATTGGTTTGAAACCAAAGTTTGAAGGAAGATTAAATGAATTTGATCTAACCTAGGTAGCAAGTACCTATTAGATAAATTCAAAGAATACCTCACGAAGATATGAATGTCATTTCTATCTCAATCCTCCTAACACACCTAAACTCAATGGAGTTGTAGGGAGATACAATTGGATCATGTGTGACATGATTTGATCAATGATGAATTTTAGCATAATTATCCCTTAGTTTCCAGGTATATATGTGTAGTAGAGACTACAATATATATCCTTAATAAGGTTCCATGCATGTAAGCTGGAATCTAGCACTAGAGAGTGCTACTTCATTAGGAAAATAAAGGATGGTATTGGATACCTAATTTATGACCTTGAGATTCTTGAAAGATCTCATCTCTGAGAATGTGATTCTTAGAGGATGACTCTATTGAGAATCAAGACAAAAATGAAGTGTTGGAACTCATTTGATCTTGAGAAGATAATGAGGCTCCTAAAATCGGAAACTTAAAGGATAATTAAAGATGAAGCACTAATACCTCTTAAAATGAGTTTGAGGATGTATTCTATGTGTCAGTTAAGTCTGACTATGATCGGACTTCATGTGATGGAGTTCCTAAGGATCATGACATGGAAAGATGGATATTAGCAATAAAGTCTAAAGTAGACTTCATATACAAGTGTTGTATATGGACCCTCGAGGATCCACCTATATGGATAAGACTCTTAAAGGTGTAAATGGATCTTCAAGAGAAGAGGGAACCTGATGAGAAGGTACAGACCTTCAAAGCTTGGTTCGTAGCCATAAGCTACACATTGAAAGAGAAAACATTGCTTGCGATGAGACTTGCTCTTCGATAGCCATGCTTAAAATCATCAGAATATTGCTAACTATAGCTACACAACTTGACTTTGACATCTTCGAGATGGAAGTCAAGATTGCATTCCTCTAAGGATACCTCTCTAAGGATATTCACATGAAGTAGCCCCAGGGCTTCATGATTGGGGAAAGTAAGGTGTGAAAGCTAAAGATATCCATCTGTGGACTCAAATAAGCTTCTTGTAGTTGGAACATAAGATTTGATGAAATTATAAATGTTATGATTTCAAATAGAATCTTGATGTATCACGTGAAGCTTAGTGGGAGTGCCATTGTGTCCATCGTGCTAAATGTAGATGATATCCTAATCATTTGAAATGATATAAGGATGATAATAAGTATTTTATAGACTGGCTATTCCATACCTTGAGATATGGTCTCAAGAATACCTCTTAGATCTTAGTTCTGAAGTTGTTCAGAAGCAAAGAGAAGAGGGTATTGGGACTGTCACATTAGTAGTACACCTTGGATATGTTCCATTTTTTGGATATTCCAATAAAGGCTTTCTTACCTTAAGATTAGGTACTGACCTATTGATTTAGCCAAAATTCACGGAGTCTAAAATGGTATCTCACACAAGGCGGAGACAACCGTCGCTGTGACGACTCACAATGAATCCTGGACTAAAATCAACAATTAACCCACACTAAAGATCACCAATTAGAAATAAATGTGGAGTTAAAATTTATTTTTAACTCTGCACAAAAGATGTATAGCAGTCAAGTATGCAGAGAGTTCGAACATAGGGAGCAAACAGGGTAGAAGCACAAAAGTGTGTGTGTGTGTGTGTGTGTGTGTGTGTGTGAAAGTGTGTGATGTCTACACTAAGCAAGCAAGCAAAGATTTTTGTGGGTTTTTAATTTTGTATTTTTTTATTTTTTTAATTTTTAATTTTGTATTTTGATTTTTAATTTTCTGATTTTTATATTTTATATATTATATATTTTTTAATTTCTTTTTCAATATTGGAAAATAAAGACAAAGTAATACAAGGAGTGATAAAATGTTTATAAAAATGTGTAAAAATAACAAAAAATTCAGAAATAAAATCTTCTGGTATTTTTATGATTTTCTACTGTTTTTGTGATTTTTGGGTAATTTTCGAACTATTTTTGGTATTTTTAAACACTGAAATAAAGCAGAACAGTGACTTAGCTACTGGTTGAGGGTAAAATGGGAATTAAAAATATCAAACAGCCACAAAATTTTTCCAAACTTTTTTTCAAGTAAAGACAATACCAACGGAGACTGTAGAACTTGAGTTTACAAATTTTGGAGTTTTCTACAATTTTTTAGATTTTTTTGAAGTTTTATGTCTTTTTGAATTTTTAAGGTTTTTCTTTTGAGATTTTTAGTGATTTTTGGAGTGACACTAAAATATGATAAAATAGACAACAGGGATTTTTTTTCGAATTTTTTGAGGTATTTTAATATTTTTTGGCATTTTCTAAGCTGGACAGTGAATAAAAAGCATGTTTTTGATTTTTAATAAATGATAAAAAGCAACAAAATTAAAAACTAAAAAAATGGCGACAAAGTACAAGCACACAGTAGCTCAACCCTAATTTTTGAGAATTTTTCGAGTTAAAAAGAGGGTCCAAATAAATACTACAAGTTCACAATAATATCACAGCCTGACAGGGGTATAAGTGCAATTATCAGAACATCCAGGGGCATACATGCAATTTTCCACAAAAGTTTGAACTGAATATTTAATTTACAGGGCCAAAAACCAAATACAAAACCCGCAGGGGTATCGTAGCAATTTTCCCACCAGGGCGCGTGACTTGCACGCGCCTGGCGAGGACTAAAAAGTAATATTCCCAAAACCCCAGGGGATCACATGCAAAATTTCCATAAACTTAACATTGTATCTGACAGTTCTAGGATTCAAATGAAATACAAAAAGGACCGAGGCCCCCTATGCAAAATGCCCACACGCACGTGCCCACACACGTGCGCTTGGCTGGCAAGGGTCGAAAAGTAAATAAGAAAACTTCAGGGGATTTTTAGCAAAAATTACAAAAAGTTAATAACGGCATATGAAAGTTTAAGTCCTAATAATTAATACACAAAAATGGCAGGGGTATCTTCCAAAATTACCCAAGCACAGAGACCGATCAAACGGCGACTGGACTTCACTTAAGACACGTGTCGTCGCCTCCTTGCACGATGACGGTTGGCGATCCTGCGGTCGAAATTATAAGATCGGCGACGAACGGACGGCTCGGGCGCGAGATGATCCAACGGTTGATGTGCAATCTGGGCCTCCTCCACGATCGGACGGTTCCAGCTGGGGGTGGAAGAACACGGAGGAGCTCCGACTGGGCGAAGTTCTCCGTGCTCCTCCCTCCAGCTCCGGCAGCGTATGGGCACGCAGAAGTGTCGGGGAGGACCCGACAGGTGTCAATTGTCGTCTGGGAGCGTCAAAAGTCACCGGCGTGCGCCGGTGTGCTCGCACGGAGGTGGCGGAGCGGCAGGACTCCAGCTGCTCCTAGCGAGGGGTCAAAATGGCTCCAGGTGCTTCGCAAGGCTCCGGTACCTGCACAAAAAAAAGTTTTGTAGGTCGAGGGCAAAATACCTCGACCTCCAGTGGCTCTCGAAATGGAGTAGACGGCAAGATGGTTACTCGCCGGAGTTGCGCTCCGGCGAGGTGATCGATGAAGAGATTAGGTGGTTGATTTGACGAGGGAAGATGGTCGGGATGATCCTAAAACTACCATGAGCATAATGAGACTTAAAAGAAAACACGAAACGGCCAATGTCCTGGGGGCCAGATGGTAAATACCTCTACGGCGGAGGTCGCCGAAGGTGCGGAACACGCGCCGATCAGATGCGAACCCGCCGCCTTGAAGCCCGGAGCTTGGAGCTGTCACCTCCAGGCGCCTTTAGCACGACCAAGGGGGGAAGATCGGTGGGAATTTGCGGTTCCAAAATCAAATCGAAGTTGAGGGGCTGCTTAAGTATGGTTGACGGTCATGGTGGAAAGAACGAGGTGCGGTGGTGGTTGGCGTGATGCACGTCCCAAGATAAACATTGGGCGTGCAAGGCGGTCTAACGAGGAAGAAGTTTGCAGAAGACCTTGAGTCGAAAAGATGAAAGGTTGATCCTCGAAAAAAGGGTGAAAGACGGGTCAAAACCTCTCTGACACAGCTACAGGAGTAGGACCAGGGAGTTGACCCGAGGTCAACTCTCCTGGTCCCCTGGTTGGTCCACGTGGACCAACCAGGAAAAACTCCTGGAAAAAGATTTAAAAAATTATTTAAAAAAATAAATGATTTAATTAATTTTAGGTTATTAAATAAAAATGTTTATTATTTTATATAGTATTTTATTCTGATTTTTAATTATTTTTATGAGTTATATTTTTGATGAGTTTACTTTTTAGCCCTATATAGGTATAATACCTATGTATTTTAGCCTTTATTTTTATTCTGTGTATTTTATTTTTATTATTTTTATTTATTATTTTCTAAAATCCTAAAATACTTTTATATACACAAATATATTTTTGTTTTATTTTTCTGATGTATTCTGCACATTAAATAAAATATAAGTGTAAAAAGTATAGGTATAAGCATAGGTATAATACCTGTATGATCTATATATGTTTATTTTTATTTTGAGTTTCCTTTGCATTTTTATTTTGATTTTAATGTACATAATTATTATAAGTAATATTTACAACATTATAAAAATATAAAAATGAATAAATAATTAATAAAGAATAAATTGAATATTTTATTCTGTACACTTATACAATGAGGGTCCAAAACTCAACTTTCAACCGTAGCTCCGCCAAATGCGAAACCACCACCATTAGATAGATTATTTTATTCTATATACAATTAAAGGTGAGTATGCTGCATTTGGAGTTGTCAGTTGTGAGATACGGGTCTGGGAAGTTGGGATTCCGGATTCTTATTCAGACCATAACTTTTTATCTGTACATTCTTTTTCTGTGAAATCTATTTTGTATTTTTCTTTATAAAATCATCTACAACTTTCATGTACGAAGTTTCTTTATTTGATGTATAAAAAGTGGAACCAAAAATAGGTCCCAAAATGAATAAAGAATGAATAGAATAATATAGGTATTTGGCCCTTATCTTCCCCTACTTTATTCCTTGTCGACCTATTCATCAAAATGCCTAGGTCTCGGGGTTTCGGGTCACAAAATATTTACAATATTTTATTCCTTTTCTTTTCTTTTATTTATTCTATAATTTTGACTTTAATTACAGTATTTTATACACTAAATAGATGCACACGCATGAATGCTAAGATGATGATATTAATGACATTTACAGGCATTTGCTAGGGTTTTTGATGCCAAAATGATAGAATAAGATGATGAAATGTGGATTCATCATCCCCCTATACTTTACCTTTGCTAGTCCCTAGCAAACACTTATGCAATAAGTGCAAAAAGAAAGAAATAAAAGAAAAAGAAGAAGAACTTGGATTTAATTTGATTATCAAACTTGTCTTCACAAAATCAAAGTTTGGAGCTTAAGTCGGACCTTTGGAATTTTAGTGCGGGTGGAACCTTAGTGAGAACCGAATTTGAAATCCAACAGTCCTTGAGAATCCCAAAACTCTATCCAAGTCTCCTCATTAGTCAGGTCAGAAATACTTCAGCTCATACGCAAACTCTTACGACTATGAGTCTGACTCGTACAGTGTAAGTGATATGTAGCTCCCCACCTCAGAAGTAACAAAGAAACAACCTCCCCCACTCTGGTAACTCTAATGCCTCGGTCTAGCAACTCTTTCCTCGAGAAGCGAGGTATTCCCTTCTAAGTTCAAGTGCAACCGGCTCAAGAAGAGGGGGAATAAGAGGTATAGAATTTTGGGAGCTCAACCAGTGTAGCTAAGTCTCCTGCTGCAAGCTTCATGAGATGTAACATGGATACCATAAGCTTTTGCTTTATTGGACTATATACACTCCGGTGGGGTTATTAAATTTTCAATCCGACCCACCATTTTTTTGTTCTTTTTGCATATTTTTTCAAGTGCATCTGTACAACATATCTACATGGTGCAACATATATACAAGAAATTTTCCTCTTGAGCCAGTAGACTATCCCTCTTTTGAAGCTTTATTGGAACCCACAGCTTCTGTCTTTAGCCTTCATCACCACTAGACCAAGTTGAGGCGCACTTCCTTCACTAGAAGAAGAAGAGAGGTTCCGCCTAGAAGTACTACCCTCATATGCTACCCCAAGCCAAAGGAAACTGCCTCCTCACCACCTCATCCGTGGAGAGCTATGTGAAAGCTGCAGGTGTCCGAGTTAGGTCATTATCAACAAGAGTCGTGCGTGTGCTCCGAAATACTCTACTTAGGCAGTCAAGAATCCATTGAACAAAGTCCCGTGATCCTCAAAGAATTAAGTCAACTAGACCTGAAGTACCTCAAACCCAGTTCCTATAAGGTTCCTGTTATTTAGGTAGATTGCAAGGTCCAATCAAGCTCCAATCTCCGGATTTTACTTAGACTCGTTCAACTATCAAACTCAATTCGAAAAATGCGAATGCTATGCAATGCAATGCAGAAAATATTTTTGTGCTGCAATTTTCAAGAATTTTGAACTTTTTATGGATTTTTGAAAAGATGATGATGATGCATATGCAATTTTTTTAGATTTTTCAAATGTTTTTGGATTTTAGTTTTTGCAAATGTTTTTGGGATTTTTGAAAACAAAAAGATTTTGGCTAAACACTAGGTGAAAATATGTACACGGGAGTGCTTCTTTATATATACAAGAAATGGATTTTAAGAATTTACAGGGTAAGTGGTCAGTTTTATACATATATATGGTGGATTTTGGTGAGATGTAAGTATTGCTCAAACTTATTTGACACAAGCTTTTCACACAATTTTTGAAAACTATAATCCAAAATAGTTTTTACAAACATTTTTGCAAACATGTACACACATTTGAAAATCATTTTGCACAGGTTTTTCAAACAGTATATATAGATTTTTTTTAATATTTTTACAATCATTTTTTTTCAAACCATTTGCAAATCATTTTTCAAACATTTTATTTCACACAAAGAAAAGAAATTTTACAAACCACACATTTTTACAAAGGTTGAAAACATGTAACAAAATATTTTCAAAATAGTTTTCAATATATGTTCACAAAGATTTTCGAACTATTTTTCAAACATTTTACAAAAAAACATTTTCACCTGATTTATTAATCAGTAATTACAAAAATAATTTGAGGAACAGAACACCTTTTTATTAAAGATTTTTAATGAATTATTAGCCATATTATTAAGAAAATACAAAAGAACGAGTTATGGCTAAAGTATATACGTAGTATATACGACCCCCCTATACTTAGTTTGAGCTATGTCCTCATATATCGGAGATAAAAGAGAAGCCATGACTCGTACTAAGTATAGGCAAGTCTAAAGAACAATGGAATAAGAGATGAATGAATAAACCAATGAGAAGTTGACCGTCCCCCCTATACTTAGGATCAAATAATCCTAAGTATAGCAGACTGTACACAACGCAGGGAGGGTCAAGGGTGGGAATGAACAGATCGTACTCAGATTGTCTCCCCCTATACTTAGGGTAAGATATCCCTAAGTATAGACAAGAAGAGGAGGCAATGGAGAGGATCGAAAAGAATAGAATCAACTCGGCGTGCACACCCCCCTATACTTAGGACAAAGTACGTCCTAAGTATGGAAAACTGTCTACAAGGGCGGCACCTTTTTGATAGATAAAGAAAATAGAAAAGGAAAAGAAGAAAAGAAGAAAAGAAGAAAATAAATCAACAGATGAAAGTGTGATATGGACAGATGATTTGTACAGCGGAAGATAGAAGTGATCACCATGTATGAGATGCAGATGATATGAGTGAAAGAACACATCTCATACCAGAAGAATGGGGGCAACGTCAATGGTCGGCGGATCATGATCTAGATATAGTTTTAGGCGTTGACCATTGACGCAGAAGGTAGACGAAGATGACGGTTCGGATATGTCGATGCTACCATTATCATGTACCTTCCTGACCACATAGGGACCTTTCCACTTGCTCTGCAACTTCCCTGGGAATAATTTCAGCCTGGAATCAAACAACCATACTCTCTGTTCCAGCTCAAACTGTTTATGGCTGATATGGGAATCATGCCACGTCTTCACTTTCTCTTTGTACTGTAGGCCGTTGGAAAAGGCTGTATCTCTCAGTTCTTCCAGGGCTGCCAATTCTGCTCTTCTCTGTTCTCCTATACTCTCGGAATCTAAAAGTAACTCAGTGACTTCCCAAAAAGATTTATGCTTAATCTCCACTGGCAGATGGCACGGCTTGCCATAGACGAGACGAAAGGGAGATGTCCCCAATGGATTCTTGAAAGAAGTCCGATAAGCCCACAAGACCGAGTCCGAAAGCTGTGACCAATCCTTTCGGTCTGGGCGGACAACTTTCTGCAAGATTGTTTTTATCTCCCGATTCGAAACTTTGGCAAGACCATTAGTCTGAGGGTGATACGGTGTGGCGACTCGATGGTCGATGCCGAACTCGTCTGCAAGGGCCCTAACCTTGTCATTGATGAAATGAGATCCCCCGTCTGAAATCAAGACTCTAGGCACCCCGAACCGTGAAATGATATTTTTCCTCAAAAATTTACACACGGTTTTCGCATCTGCGGCTCGGGCAGGGATGGCCTCAACCCATCGACTGACATAATCCACAACGAGCAAAATATGCTCGAATCCCTGACTCTTAGGAAATGGGCCCATGAAATCAATCCCCCATGCATCAAAAACCTCACAGAAGTGAATGGGTTGCATGGGCATCATGTCTCTCTGTCCGCAGGTTCCCATTTTCAGACAGTCAGTACATCTCCTCACGAATTCTTCAGAATCCTTGAAGAGAGTTGGCCACCATAGGCCGGATTGAAGCACCTTCTGTGTTGTCCTTTTTTCAGAATGATGTCCTCCTACCTCAAGCTTGTGGTAGTATGTGAGGACGCTATGCTGCTCTTCTTGAGGAATGCACCTCCTCCAGATACTATCCCCTCCTTCATGATAAAGGACGGGATCCTCCCAATGGTAAAACTTGGCCTTAGCTAGGAAGGTCTCAAGTTTCTGCCTGGGCCAACACTGAGGGACCGTCTTGGCAACAAGATAGTTTACAAAGTCGGCATACCATGGGAGTGAGGCGACCGCCAAGATCGCCTCGTCTGGGAATGTCTCTGTAATAGGTGCGTTGGGCTCAGATTCCTCAAGATTCTCCAATCTGGAGAGATGATCCACCACCACATTCTTGACTCCAGGCTTATCCTTAATCTCAATGTCAAATTCCTAGAGTAGAAGGATCCATCTGGTAAGGCGTGCTTTGGCATCCTTCTTAGCCATTAAGTACCGGATGGCGGTATGATCAGTGTAAATAGTCACTCTAGATCCGAGAATTTAAGATCGATACTTATCCAGAGCAAAGACTACGACCAGCATCTCTTTCTCAGTCACAGTGTAATTCCGCTGCGCGGCATCCAAAGTACGGCTGGCGTAGTGAATGGAAAAAAGTAAACCGTCCCTCCTCTGTCCAAGCACAGCCCCAACGGCAAAATCTGAAGCGTCCGTCATGATCTCGAATGGGAGAGACCAATCAGGTGGCTGAAGGACAAGAGCTGAAACAACCATCTCTTTGAGAGTCTTGAAAGACGCAAGACACTTATCATTGACAATAAACTTGGTGTCTTTTGTCAGCAAGTCAGTGAGCGGTCGGGCAATACGACTGAAGTCCTGATGAACCGTCGGTAGAAACCAACGTGCCCCAGAAAAGACCGCAATTGACGCAGGTTGGACGGTGGATTGAGTTTTCTGATGATATCCACCTTGGCCGGATCGACCTCCATGCCCCTGTTGGAGACGATATGATCAAGGACCATCCCTTGAGTCATCATAAAGTGACTCTTCTCCCAAGATAACACAAGATTGACCTCTATGCAGCGCTGAAGCACACAGTCTAGGCAATCAAGACAAGAATCGAACCCGTCGCCATAAACCGAGAAGTCATCCATGAAGACCTCTAAACAGTCACCCACCATGTCCGAGAATATGGACAACATGCACCTCTGGAATGTCGCCGGAGCGTTACATAGACCAAAGGGCATCCGTCTGAAAGCATAAGTCCCAAATGGACAGGTGAATGTCATTTTCTCCTGGTCTTCGGGCGCAATGGCCACTTGATTGTATCCAGAGTACCCGTCAAGAAAGCCGTAATGACTCTTCCCAGCTAGCCGCTCGATAATCTAATCAATGAAGGGTAGTGGGAAGTGATCCTTCTTGGTGGCCTCATTCAATCGTCTGTAGTCCACACAGACCCTCCAAGAAGTGGGCACTCTGGTAGCGATCTCCTCTCCAGACTCGTTCACCACTGTAGTGATACCCGTCTTCTTGGGTACCACATGTGAAGGACTTACCCATTTAGAGTCGGAGATGGGATAGATGAAATCGGCGCTCCACCACCTTGAAATTTCTTTCATGACTACGTCTCGAAGATTCGGGTTCAGTCATCGTTGGAACTCACGCGATGGCTTAGCGTTATCCTCAAGATAAATGTGGTGGGAGCAAAGATTTGGGCTCAGCCCCTGGAGATCAGCTATAGTCCAACCTATTGCTTTGCGGTTTCTTTCAAGAACCTCCATCAGACGAGATTCTTGTTCTCCAGTCAAGTCTGCTGAGATAATGATTGGGTGCATTTCTGGCTCACCTGCAAGGAATCTATATGTCATCGACTGCGGCAGAGGTTTCCGTTCTGGACAACTGGGAGGTGGCAGATCTGGCTTCTGATATGTCTGTGTAAATGCTACCAGGTCTGCATGGGAGAACTCTCGCTCTGCATGAATCCCTGACGAAGGGCGGCCTGCTGAATCATCAATAAACTGCACTGGCTCGCACTCTGTCATGGTTGTCGGCTCAGAAGGAATCAGACAAGGCAAATAATCATCAAAATCATCCCAATCAATGTCTGAATCCGAGGGATCAGAAGAAGATGAGCAAGAATGAAAATCATCGGCACCACTCGTCCCGACACTGTCAGCCTCAGGTGTATCCTCATCCAGGGATGTGCTCTCTCGGCTCTCGACTGCCATGAGCTTGAGATATAGTGAATCTGTAGGCAAGGCGAGGGTCGATGCTACAGGATCTGTCCAGTTGGATTCATCATCAGTCATCACGAAATCACACACCTGGTGGATGTCTAGCTCGTCCTCTGTCATCTGCTCGGCTTCACTGGATTGCTCTGAGCATGCCAACTCTCTGGCTCTGATCTGGTCGATCGTATCTATTTGTATGCTTTCACCCTCTACGCGAAAACATACCATCCCACTGTCATGGTCGGATACTGCCTTGGCAGTGGCCAAGAATGGGCGTCCAAGTATGATGGGGGCATCGGTTACCGATTCAGGGATCTCCATGTCCAATACAACAAAGTCCACGGGGAATTTCAGGCCCTGAATGGTAACGACCACATCCTTCAACAACCCCTTCGGCCTCTTGATCGACCTATCAGCAAACTGAAGGACTGTCCTCCTCCGAAGAAGAGGGCCAAACTCGAATCGTTTGAGTAAGGCTGTTGGAAGGAGGTTGATCGAAGACCTGTTGTCTAATATAGTACGATCGAAACGCTGCTCTTGGATCTCGCATCTGACATAGGAGGCTCTTGTATCAGGTCTCTTGGCTGGCAATGTGTTCTGAATGGCGCAGCAAGTGTCATGAGCGAGCATATGGATTTAATCTTTGTGCCTCTTCTTCCTTCGGACAGTAGTTGTCTCTTTCAAGTTCTTTTTGAAGAAGGGGATATGCTCAAATGCTTCCCGTAGAGTCAGCTGAATGTGGAACCTGTCAATCATTTGGTTGCCGAACTCTACCTGATGGTTCTTTTTTTGATTTTCTTTTTTGTTCCCCTTCGCTCGGCGGAGCGCCTCAGGGAAGGGGATGGTAGGGGCCTCCACAGATGGAGGACTAGGAATCGGTCCCTGTGCCTGTGAAGGAGGAGAATCCATGCAATCATCATCATGCAACACATATGGATCCGTAATGTGAACAGAAACCTTTCCTTTATTAATATTTTTGTTTTTCTTTTTGTTACCACAGTCCATAGACACAAAAGGTGGTAACATCACAGAGGGAGGCTCAACAAAAGTAGACGTGTGGCCTCAGTACCACCACTAGCACCTGTCTCTGCGGCATCAGCACCGCGGTCTGGCTCAGCATCCAAAATGGTGGCATCAACACCACCGTCTGCATTTGGTATCACGACGGCATCAGCACCGTCGTCTGGATCTCCATCATTGGTGGCCTCAGCACCACCGTCTTCAACATCATCTTTAGCGGCATCAGCACCGCTACTCTGCTCCTCTGACGCTCCTGATTCAGCATGTGGTTGTCGCTCAGAAGAGGCGCCGCCGGCGGGCATCCTACCGCTCCTAGTAGTCACAAAATTAGCATCATAGACAGAAGAAGACATATCACTCAAATAGTCACTAGGAGAGGTGTCCTCTGTAAACTCTACCTGATCAGACTTCCTTTTCAGATTGTTCGGGTTAGGTTCAATCTGAGCTGGTATGGTGGCTTTGCCTTTGATAATTTCCCTCATCTCTTGCCGGAATTCATCCATTTCTTGCCTGAAGGATGCTCGTTGTTCGGAGAGCAAGCGGGCAAGACCATCGAGAGCTAGGTTCTCGGGACCCTGGGAACCGGATGGTTGTCCCTGCTGGAAATGGGGCTGCTGCTGCTGCGGTTGATACTGGGGATGATGGGGATAAGATTGCTGAGGCTGCTGCTGTTGCCTCCACTGCTGTCCCTGATAGGCGGGACGAGGACCGCTCTGATATTGTTGTGGCTGGGCCTACCGGGGCTGCTGGTATTGCTGTTGCTGCTGGCTGTTCTGCTGTCCTTGAGCGGAATTCTGCTGCTGGGATGAGGAGCCACCATTGCCCCAACAGAATCCGGGGTGATCACGACGAATCCTGGGTTGTGGGTACCGGTCGTACCAAATCCCATTGACTTCCATCAATGGTTCCTGCTCAAAGGAGGGTGGAGGAAGAACTGCCAGTGGCTGCACCGGCTGGTATACCACCATCTGAGTGTCCTGAGATGGCGGTTGTGCTGGGTAGTACTGTAGCAACTGGACCGGCTCTGCCTGGATGTGGTTGACCTGTCTATGTGAGGCAGAGGGTTGGGTAGAGTTGCTACAGCTCGGATCGGCCCGTGACCTGGGAGGCTGCGGAGTATCTGACTGTGCCTCCCGCCGATCCATGGAGACTTTGAGCTTCGTCCCCGGCAACGGCGCCATTTGATTTAGCCAAAATTCACGGAGTCTAAAATGGTATCTCACACAAGGCGGAGACAACCGTCGCTGTGACGACTCACAATGAATCCTGGACTAAAATCAACAATTAACCCACACTAAAGATCACCAATTAGAAATAAATGTGGAGTTAAAATTTATTTTTAACTCTGCACAAAAGATGTATAGCAGTCAAGTATGCAGAGAGTTCGAACACAGGGAGCAAACAGGGTAGAAGCACAAAAGTGTGTGTGTGTGTGTGTGTGTGTGTGTGTGTGTGAAAGTGTGTGAAAGTGTGTGATGTCTACACTAAGCAAGCAAGCAAAGATTTTTGTGGGTTTTTAATTTTTAATTTTGTATTTTGATTTTTAATTTTCTGATTTTTATATTTTATATTTTATAATTTTTTTAATTTCTTTTTCAATATTGGAAAATAAAGATAAAGTAATACAAGGAGTGACAAAATGTTTATAAAAATGTGTAAAAATAACCAAAAATTCAGAAATAAAATCATTTGGTATTTTTATGATTTTCTACTGTTTTGTGATTTTTGGGTAATTTTCAAACTATTTTTGTTATTTTTAAACACTGAAATAAAGCAGAACAGTGACTTAGCTACTGACTGAGGGTAAAATGGGAAATAAAAAAATCAAACAGCCACAAAATTTTTCCAAACTATTTTTCAAGTAAAGATAATACCAACAGGAGACTGCAGAACTTGAGTTTGCAAATTTTGGAGTTTTCTACAATTTTTTAGATTTTTTTGAAGTTTTTATGTCTTTTTGAATTTTTAAGGTTTTTCATTTGCGATTTTTAGTGATTTTTGGACTGCCATTAAAATATGATAAAATAGACAACATGGATTTTTTTTGGAATTTTTCGAGGTATTTTAATATTTTTTTGGCATTTTCTAAGCTGGACAGTAAATAAAAAACATGTTTTTGATTTTTAATAAATATTAAAAAGCAACAAAATTAAAAACTAAAAATATGGGGACAAAGTACAAACAAACAGGAGCTTAACCCTAATTTTTGAGAATTTTTCGAGTTAAAAATAGGGTCCAAATAAATACTACAAGTTCACAACAGTATCACAGCCTGGCAGGGGTATAAGTGCAATTATCAGAACATCCAGGGGCATACATGCAATTTTCCACAAAAGTTTGAACTGAATATTTAATTTACAAGGCCAAAAACCAAATACAAAACCCCAGGGGTATCGTAGCAATTTTCCCACCGGGGCGCATGACTTGCACACGCCTGGCGAGGACTAAAAAGTAATATTCCCAAAACCCCAAGGGATCACATGCAAAATTTCCAAAAACTTAACACTGTATCTGACAGTTCTAGGATTCAAACGAAATACAAAAAGGACCGAGGCCCCCTATGCAAAATGCCCACGCGCACGTGCCCACACACGTGCGCTTGGCTGGCAAGGGTCGAAAAGTAAATAAGAAAACTTCAGGGGTTTTTAGCAAAAACTACAAAAAGTTAATAAGGGCATATGAAAGTTTAAGTCCTAATAATTAATACACAAAAATGGCAGGGGTATCTTGCAAAATTACCCAAGCACAGAGGGCGATCGAACGGCGACTGGACTTCACTTAAGACACGTGTCGTCGCCTCCTTGCGCAATGACGGTTGGCGATCCTGCGGTCGAGATTATAAGATCGGCGACGAACGGACGGCTCGGGCGCGAGATGATCCAACGGTTGCTGTGCGATCTGGGCCTCCTCCACGATCGGACGGTTCCAGCTGGGGGTGGAAGAACACGGAGGAGCTCCGACTGGGCGAAGTTCTCCGAGCTCCTCCCTCCAGCTCCAGCGGCGTATGGGCACGCAGAAGTGTCGGGGAGGACCCGACAGGTGTCAGCTGTCGTCTGGGAGCGTCAAAAGTCACCGGCGAGCGCCGGTGTGCTCGCACGGAGGTGGCGGAGCGGCAGGACTCCAGCTGCTCCCGGCGAGGGGTCAAAATGGCTCCAGGTGCTTCGCAAGGCTCCGGTACCTGCACAAAAAAAGTTACGGAGGTCGAGGGAAAAATACCTCGACCTCCAGTGGCTCTCGAAATGGAGTAGACGGCATGATGGTTACTCGCCGGAGTTGCGCTCCGGCGAGGTAATCGATGAAGAGAATAAGTGGTTGATTTGACGAGGGAAGATGGTCGAGATGATCCTAAAACTACCATGAGCATAATGAGACTTAAAAGAAAACACGAAATGGCCTCAATGGCCTGGGGGCCAGAGGGTAAATACCTCTACGGCGGAGGTCGCCGGAGGTGCGGAACACGCGCCGATCAGATGCGAACCCACCGCCTTGAAGCCCGAAGCTTGGAGCTGTCACCTCCAGGCGGCTTTAGCACGACCAAGGGGGGAAGATCGGTGGGAATTTGCGGTTCCAAAATCAATCGAAGTTGAGGGGCTGCTTAAGTATGGTTGACGGTCATGGTGGAAAGAACGAGGTGCGGTGGTGGTTGGCGTGATGCACGTCCCAAGATAAACATTGGGCGTGCAAGGCGGTCTAACGAGGAAGAAGTTTGCAGAAGACCTTGAGTCGAAAAGATGAAAGGTTGATCCTCGAAAAAAGGGTGAAAGACTGGTCAAAACCTCTCTGACACAGCTACAGGAGTAGGACCAGGGAGTTGACCCGAGGTCAACTCTCCTGGTCCCCTGGTTGGTCCACGTGGACCAACCAGGAAAAACTCCTGGAAAAAGATTTAAAAAATATTTCAAAATAATAAATGATTTAATTAATTTTAGGTTATTAAATAAAAAATGTTTATTATTTTATATAGTATTTTATTACGATTTTTAATTATTTTTATGAGTTATATTTTGATGAGTTTACTTTTTAGCCCTATATAGGTATAATACTTATGTATTTTAGCCTTTATTTGTATTCTGTGTATTTTATTTTTATTATTTTTATTTATTATTTTCTAAAATCCTAAAATACTTTTATATACACAAATATATTTTTGTTTTAATTTTCTGACATATTCTGCACATTAAATAAAATATAAGTGTAAAAAGTATAGGTATAAGCATAGGTATAATACCTGTATGATCTATATATGTTTATTTTTATTTTGAGTTTCCTTTGCATTTTTATTTTGATTTTAATGTACATAATCATTATGAGTAATATTTACAACATTATAAAAATATAAAAATGAATAAATAATTAATAAAGAATAAATTGAATATTTTATTCTGTACACTTATACAATGAGGGTCCAAAACTCAACTTTCAACCGTAGCTTCGCCAAATGCGAAACCACCACCATTGGATAGATTATTTTATTCTATATACAATTAAAGGTGAGTATGCTGCATTTGGAGTTGTCAGTTGTGAGATACGGGTCTGGGAAGTTGGGATTCTGGATTCTTATTCAGACCATAACGTTTTATCTGTACATTCTTTTTCTGTGAAATCAATTTTGTATTTTTATTTATAAAATTATCTACCATTTACATTTCAAAGTTTCTTTATTTGATGTATAAAAAGTGGAACCAAAAATAGGTCCCAAAATGAATAAAGAATGAATAGAATAATATAGGTATTTGGCCCTTATCTCCCCCTACTTTATTCCTTGTCGACCTATTCATCAAAATGCCTAGGTCTCGGGGTTTCGGATCACAAAATATTTACAATATTTTATTCTTTTTCTTTTCTTTTATTTATTCTATAATTTTGGCTTTAATTACAGTATTTTATACACTAAATAGATGCACATGCATGAATGCTAAGATGATGATATTAATGACATTTACAGGCATTTGCTAGGTTTTTTGATGCCAAAATGATAGAATAAAGATGATGAAATGTGGATTCATCACCTATCTAAAGGGATAACACCTCAAAGAGTCGATAAAGTGAATGCTAGAACTGCTTACACTTGTGCATCAATTACGAGAAGCTTAGTGTATGCTAAATGTGTATAAAGCCAAATGACTGCCATGTAGTGGGAGTAGTAAATTGTTACTAATCCTACTATGGAAAGAGAACACTTGATTGCAATAATAACGATATCTTCAAAGATGACAAGGCTTTAGAGATGGTGATCTCTAAGTCTTATCTTCATGAGCTTAAGACTTTATAGATAGAGATCTAAAAGGTCTTAACTGTGGATACCTTGAGAGATAATGATCTCCCGGAATAAGGGTATTCTGATAAGGATTATGGAAATACTGGTTATAATAGTTATTGAGCAATAGTGTCAAGGACACTATAACTGCTTTGACTAGATTGAGTATTGGTTGCATTATATGCAACATTCGCATTGGATGCGAGCACTGTTACCTAGGGGTATGCAAGTGCCGTAAAAGGACTTGGCATAGTCTTTTGGGAACAGAGTGACTGATCAGCTTACCTAGCTATTTTTCTAAAATAGCCTATGACTGTCACATGAGTGTGGGTTTAAATGATTAGCCCATTAATGGCTCTTTAGGCTAGTGGGAGATTGTTGGACATGTGAGCCCACGGTGAGCCATTATGCAATAAATCTTATTGCGAATATCATTCCCTGATCTGAAATGAAGAATAAATTTGCATAATAGGTCCCTCTGTACAATTAGGGTTATGTACCATGGCTGTCTTAATGAGCATACAGCTGTTGATTCAATTATTCAATCATAGAGGTTGGTGCTTAGATGAATATCTAAAGAGTTTGATTGAGGACTCATTAAGCACCGTCAAATGATTGTTAAGATGTGATCTCCAGCCTGAGTAGGAGATGGCAATCCTTTCTCACATAGGCTGATATCTGACCGACCTCTTGATGCAGGTCCTCTGCATATAAATAGAGATTCGGAGGTGTCAGATTAGTTAGGTCAATGGGTTGACTTAACGAGATAGAGATAACCTAAGTCCTATGTTGAATGTTGTCACAACATAGGCGCACATCCTCTGACCGGAGACAGATGTATTGCTATATGTCTAAGTATGTACATTTGACAAACCAATAGGTTGATGACCTAACAAAGGTCTATATACCGGCGCGTTGGTGTGCATATAAGGGCATATGAGTAATACGATCTCTCAAAGGGATCATACAGGTTCACTACTAAACCGGAAGACATGAGCTCACTCATGAGATATTGGGAAGAATCAAATTCCGTGCACGGTCGTCTCGCTTTGGAAGCTTGACTGAATTTGTAGGTTTGATATATACTTTTGGAAAGTATATGATCAATACCTAGGTATGATATATGCTTTTGGAAAGTATATGATCGATACCAAATCCCAATGATCAAATGAGAAACTTAGTGATCAAACCCTGAAGAAGACAGTGTAAAATTGATCTTGATCTTCGGGTTGACCATGGGTCTTCCATTATGCAGGATGTACAGGTATTCGGAATACCTGAGCGTGATGTGATCATAAACAATTGTATATCCATGACGCTTCCATTCCGAGGGTGTGATGAAACAGGTCTGGATTTTAGTGACTCCTCTCAGTAGAGAAGCAATCTGATCTTAGTCCAAATGTTGGGCATTGGTCTGAATGAGATTCAGATTCAATGAGAAGATTAGATTTGCGGTCTTGATTTAATCAAGCATCTGTGGGAGGTTCGTAAGATCTGTATTTGAGATGAGATCTCAACATCCAAGTCACTATACGTGGAATAATACAATCGCCATGTCCTTATCTCCAAGTATCTGGGGAGAAAGCACATTATTCATGAAAGGGTTCAAGAATAATTCATTTGATGAAATGCATATCCAAGCAAGAAGGACTTGATGATTAAATGAGATTTAATTATTAAGCATAATATGAATATGATTCATATTATAATCCAAGATAATTAAATAGGATTTAATTATCAAGGATTAGAGAATGTGGATAATACTATCCATGATATATGTGTATTATAAATATGATTTATAATATATATATAAGAGAGAGAATTTATGTAAATAGCATTTGTTAATTAATAATGTGGATTGGATTCATATTTATTAATTAATTGGAAATACAATCTACAAATTAGTTTGGGTTGTGAATATGATTCACATAATGTTCAATGGCATCATTGAAATATTCACAAATTAATTTGGAATTAATTTGGTGAATAATTTTGTGATAATTGTTATGACAAAATTAATTAAGGAATAATAAGATAAAATAAAAAGGAGGCAAAATAACCACCAAATTCATAGGTGGCGTCACCTATGAATTATTCATACGTGATGCCCCCTAAATTCAAGGGTGGTTAGTTGACTCCCTTTTTTGTTATCACATTATCTCTTAATTACTTAAATTAAATTATGTTGATAATGTTGCAACATATTTTAATTTAAAGTAATGTTGTTGTTTTTAACCAACAACAATCATAGCCACTGATCTTACATGGACCAAGTCTGGTTGTTGGATCCATGTGTCCTATGGATTGAGATTCATTGGATCCTAAACTAATATAAAAGGAGGGCTAGGGTAGCCTTCCAAGGTACATCATCTAGAGTTGTAGAAGCCTACTACTCTCTCTCTCTCTCTCTCTCATTCTCGACTAGGCTCTCTCTTAATATCCAAGTGGCCGTCCACTTTGCATATTGAGAAGGAGAGCATCTTGCCTTCGCCTTCGACGCTTGGATCTTCACCAAAGATTGCGGGAAGGACGCGACTCATCATCGTGCCCGCAAGTGCGTTCTTCGTGGGTCGGACTTGAGACAGGAGGATCTCTCGTTTGGGATCTCGCGATCACAACCACGCTTCAAGAGGTATTTCTTATACTTTGTGGTTTGATGAAACGATCCAAGAAGTTTTCTCGTGATCATGTGGTTTCATCTTTAGTTTTAAAAATTTTAATTTCCGCCGCATCTAGTGACTAGCACGACTAGTCGCCCCGATCGCATACGATGCGATCGACACGCTTCCGTGATGCGCTTGAGGATACTCAATATCCTACAAATCAATTGAATGCCAACCCAAATTACATTACATTACAGGTGTTTATGATGGCCTCACGAGTATGTCGACAATGGAAATACAATATAGTTTCCATTTTTGCCAACTACTTGCAACAAAACTTTTACTTACATTGAGAAAAACTTAAAGCCAACCAACAAATATGTGCATCCTTTCATAATTAATTATGAGACACAAAATTTAAAAATAAAATATTGAAAATTACCTAGTATGGAAATTCCATACATGTAGTCCTTACCTTCTCTCGCTTGGCTCATAAGACATATTTGTTGCATTTTATTTGTTAAGTTAGATTCTATTAATATGAATCTTGGCGGTAGATCCTAGATATCTTTCGTAAAGATATATCCTTCCAATCATTATAATACTAATAATTTAGTTAACATGACAAATCTTAATGTGTAAATATCCAAATATTATCATGGATCCTCGCTTCATGTTTGTTTATTAAATGCATAATTGATGAATCCATGTTCATTACTCTAAATACCTGAAATAGAGCTTCTTTTAGGTTCATTTGCATGTTATCCTCATAAAATTAACATTTAAGAACTTATAAATATTTTGCATAAATTAACACTTCATATTGCATTCATAATCATCCATGCATTTTCACCTAACTTCATGCATTTAAACTAATTTATGTTAACTCCAACTAACTTGAAACCAACTTCATTGTATATCACTAACCTTAATCCATGAAAAATCCTAAAAAATGCTAACGCACATATGCAAAATAATCTCAAACCCTAATTTCAGAAAAGACGATCGAAAATATTGATATCTCTCTCATGGAGTGTCCAAATGAACTCTAGTTACTTTTGAATTAATGTACATTCAAATATCTACAAATAAAGAACAAATTCAAAAGAATCGGAGTTCATATGTGAAAATTGAGTTTTGGGACCTAGCTGTGCATTATACTTATTTGCTAATTTTGACCCATCATTTCATGTGCATATTTCACTCATTTTAATTATTTTCTTTTTCATTTCTTTATTTTATTCTTTGTTTTAATAAAAATACGGAAAAATCAAATAAAATAAATAAGAAAAGTAAAAAAATACATGTTCTGACCTGAGCTTATTCATCTAATCCACTTGTACATAATTAACCTCCCTAATTTTTCTGACATATTTAAACCCCATGAAAATTTCAAAAAAAACGCATTTGAGTCATTCCATATTTTCATAGCATGCTTGATTTTTGTATACATTTATTCATGTTCAGAAAATCAAATAAAATTACAAAGCTAAAAAATGGTATTTTATAGAAAATGCATATCTTGCATTTAGCATTTTGTTTGCGTTTAAGTCCTTCATGAACATTGTAAAATTTATTTAAATACACAATTTCCATTTTATTTATTTTTTCATTTGAGTTCATATTTTAATTTTTATGTATTTATTTCTGCATTTAGTGCATCAGGTCAACATCTTGGTCAAAGTCGTGCCATCTGGCTCCCAGTCATCTTCCTTTCTCTCTCATCATGTAAGTATCATGTGACTCCCTTCAACCCACCTCTTCGCGTGCCCTACACGTGAGGTATCCTTACTCCTCCTCATGGGCTATGTGTTTGTCACCAGCCCTCTCCTGGTGCACATCTGGTCGAGCTCCTGCATAATCGCCTTGCACCACTGTTTCCCCTTGACTGAGATCTCAGGCCACTCCTCTAACAAACCCTATCCTTGGCGATACACCCCAATGGTTGAACTCACTTCCCCCATCCTTTACCCAATCTCTCTATCCTCGATACCCTACATACCTTATCCCACAATGACCTCCGATCAATCCGATCTTGCATTAGACTCATCTAGCCTTTCCAACTACCTCTGATTGTATCGCTCTCTCATCGCAACCCACCAACAACCCCTGCCTCTTCCACTATTTAAGACGCTCACCAATCGACCAACATGCGATCTGCTGAGATCCACCATATCTGCCATTATCTACAGCAGGAGAGCGAGCCGGAGGAGGAGCTAGTGACAGAGGTGCCTCGCTCTAGCAAGAACCACAGTGTGATCCAAGGTCATTTTGACCTTGTTGCTGCTCAGTTCCTGTGCAGACGAGTCTCGCCACACATCGTTGTGGCTTGAGGCAAGAATAGGAGAAGAGCCTCCGCTCCTCCAACCATCTTCGACGAAAGACACTTCCCCAAACGACGCATGCGACTCTTCGACCCATAGCCACCTCACCTCCAGATGCTCCTCACCATCTCCATAAAGTTCTTCCTGACTTCGACCTCCATCTGCCCCGACGACCATCGGTCATGTGTTGTATAACCCTCAATCAACAACTTCCAAGATCTCCATCCGTCGTGAAGAAGCAAGAACCCCCAAGTCCATGCTACATCTGCATGGTCGAAAACACTGTCAATTTCAACAATACAAAAGAAGCCATAAAAATCGCATGTTAGATCAATCCCAATCTAATGATCCAAATCCTTTCCAAACGTGGGTCTCGAGACTCATGTCTTGGACATATTTGGTGCTACCTAACACGACACATGGCACCTTGATTCCGAGCCTACAATTGAATCAAGGACCACGTGCCTCACGCATGCTCTGGAGGTGAATTACATCGATACCCTATGACTTCTCCAAACTTACCAAAAGGTTCTGGTCATGCATGTCTTACGCGACTTGGACATATTACAGTAAGGTCATCCAAATTCTTGGAAACTGTATCGTACCCTGCCTGGGGTAAATTGCAGAAGAAGTCCTCCGTCTTTGCATAATTACCAACGGATCCCTCTATATCTGCAAGACTTTTATTATTTTTTATTATAATATAGTCCTTGAACTTTATTTGATCATATCTGGAGCATCGTTTATCGAATTTTGACATTCTTTGTGTCATTTTGATCCTTGATTCATTATTGTTCATATTAAACATTGTGATTATACTTTTGAGATATTATTTGACTAAAATAAATTAAGTAGATTATTTACTTACATTGAGCAATTTTGTTCTTTGGTAATTGATTCTCTGTTGCTCCATCATTTGTGATTTGTTAGGGTTTAATCCAGGGAGTTAATTCGTGGATATTTATTGGGGATCTAACTTGAAATTAATTGACTTGATCTGGATACATTGCTCCTTGGCTTGGCTTTGCTTGCTTCAATTTCACATTCACCATATTGCATCATTTACATCATCAATTAAAATCATAAAAAAAAGTACATCTATTTATTTCTCACTACATTATCACAGCATTATTTCCTGCACTAAAAATTATTTTGAAAAGCCATGTATCATATTTCTCCTCATAATTACTTACATATTTTTAAATTAAACACCATAAAAATTGAAAAAGATAAAAACACCAAAAACATTCTTCTTCGTCTTCATCTCTGAAGACCTAAATTTCTTAATTATTTAATTATTAATCTTAGACCCTCACATTACCTCCATGAGTTCGACCTTGGGACTTACTGATGAATTCGTGATTCATCGTCTTAATATCTTGATTTTAGCAAAATCTTTGAGTAAAATCTCAAATAAATATATATAAAATAAATTAATTAATAAAATGAATCTCATAAAAAATACACTAATTATTGTATATTAGATTTTACAAAGTAAATTAACAATAAAAAGGCGTAAAATAAATGAATTTTTCACTTGTAAATAGCCCAAAACTTCATGTATTTTTAATATTTCATTCAACTCTTTTTTGGCTAATTCTTTATCTAACTTATTCATAAAAATGTATATAAAAATACAAAAATACAAAATAAATTCCACCTGAAATAAATGCTCCTAAATCCCAAAGAGAAAAACCCGTAAAGTCTAACTTCCAGGCCAAATTCCTACTCCGTGTGAACTCCAAACTCAGCAAACTCACTTTTAAAATTCAAGTTAGAAAATTATCTATCCAAGGAAGTGGTATCACTAAAATTGGAGCTCGTTTGTAAAATATGGGTTTTGGGACCTAGATGTGTATTGCATATAATGTAAATACTCATTCTTTCTTCATTTATTTATTTATTTTTTTAATTACTAAAAAATCATTGTTGTATTTTATTTTAATTCTAGTATTTTATTGTATTTTACTATTGTGAATATCTCTTATTAAAAAGAAAAAAAAATAAATTAGAAAAGCAAATAAAAATGTACATGTTGTTTATCTTCTTTTGTAAATTCCCCACTATTTTTCTTCTCTATATTTTATTGTATTTTAGTAGCCTGCTTTATTTTATTATTTATTTTATTTAATTTCCATTCTCTACAATAACCACCCATTCAACTCCATTATTCCACCATTTTTTCTAACTTCTAATTCAACTCCACGATCTTATTAACCTCCATTCCACTCCACCTCCATTCTAACCTCCATTTTTCCATCTCTTTTTATGCATCCCATCCTCTTCAATCTACACTTGATCAATCTTTATGTGAAGAGAGCCTAGTTCCAATAGTTGAATCAGTGACAACGACAGAACTACGGTCGAGCAACGACAACCCTCTCTCCGGTGAGATTCGTTGGTTTCTTGGCCAACATCGCAGCCGCATCCGCACGCTGCTCAAACTCATCGCTCGCCGACGATTCGAGCGAAGACCGTGCTCCTCGTGAGCACTCCCTAGGCGACTACTTCCATTTTAGGTAATTTCACTTTTTATCATTTGCCGTCATTTTTATTTTCTCATTTTTCTTCTTACATCACATCATTTTATCATATCCATCTATTTCACCATCACTATCACCCTCTTCGCATTTGTTTTTTTATTAATATTACTCATTGTTTAAAAAATTAGGGATTTTTACACCCATAACCTTGAGTAATTTCGCACTAACATTCATAACCCTACGAAATCGTGAATTACACTCAGGACCCCGAAAAATGTTTAAATCTTACATGGCATAACCCTATGTTAGTTGTCATATATTGTCTCTGCTAACTCTCACGAAAAAAGTTGCATGTTGACAGTTTTACCCTTAAAATCATATCACATTTATAAAGTATTCCACTGGGATAAAAAATCTAAGAAAACAAGATCAACAAGCATGTCCCAGCAACTGGAGGGGGGAGATGGGTGATGAACGAGAATTTCAGCGACGGTCTAAAGTGGTCCACACAAGGCGGGACCATGGTGTCGCTGAGGTTACTGCTCACGAAATCCCGATTGATGAGAGATTAACCTACGATAATGAATAAGTCAGTTAAGTCCCAAAAATGTAAGTTAAAATTATTAACTCTACTATATAATGCATAGTGTATAAGCACGTAGAGGTCGAACCAGAGAGAGCAAGAAAAATGGGTAGCCTATAGGTATTAATGTACATTCCAGTCATCCTTAAATGAATCCTCTTTTTGTGGGTTTTTAATTTTATAATTTTTTTTATTTTATTTTTGCTTTTATGATTTTTATGTTGTTTTTTATTTTATATTTTTTTATATTTTCTGTTTATATTCTAAATTACATAATATAGATATAGAGAAATAAAGAGATATATATATATAAGAGGAGAGAGAGAGAGATTATGTATTGGTATATATATACTTCAAATATGTAAACATAATATATTTTTTTGTTTTTGGGATTTTTGTATTTTTTATTTTTTATTTCTGGAATTTTACTAATTTTTAGCTATTTTTAATTCCAACAAAAATTTATCCCTCATTTGGGATCCAATTAAATAGGACGAAAATGATTTGGGTCTTAAAAATATAAAATAAACCTAAAAATTACCCAAATTAATTTAATCTGTAAATAATAATATATAAATAATTATAAAATAGGGAAACATATTTTTAGTGTTTTTTAAAGAGTTTCTATCTTTTTTAGGATTTTGGAGCTTCTTGAAATTTTCATATTTTCTTTTTCTATTTTTAGGAGGTTTTCTGTTTTCTGGACTCAATAAGCATCAAAATACATCGTATATAATTTTTTTATAATTTTTCAAAAAAACTTTTCTATTTTTTTGGTATTTTATAATTCAAACAGTGCAACTATGGCTCCTATTTCAATTTTTATAATAGCATGCCCAAAATGGCCAAATAAATATGCAGCATGAATCCACAAGGCACAAAGCATCTACCCTAATTTTTGTGGATTTTTAGGAGCAAGCTAGATATTTTTAATAAATTCATGAAGCACATAAAAATATAACAACCTAGCAGGGGCATTTTTGCAATTAAAAATAAAGACAAGGGCTTAGTTGCAAATATACCAATTAAATACAACATTCATTTAATTTTTTGGAACCATTTAATAATATACAAAAACCGCCAGGGCATGCTTACAAAAATTCACGTGTCTCACGTGGGACAGCACGTGATCCGGATCGGAGGGACCAGAATGTAATTTTCAATAACTATAAGGGCCTCTATGCAAAATGTCCCCCAAGTCACATGGGACAACACGTGACTCGGCTGGGAAGGACCTAAACATAATATACATTTAATACAGGGGGTTTATGCAAATAACCTAATTATTTTTAACGTTATAATTATTTTACAGAACTAAATAATAATTACAAAAAGTACGGGGGAGAATTTAGCAATTTACCCCTCAACTGGGCGCGGACAAACGGTTGGATCTGGGGCGCTTGCCACGCAACGGCCTCTGGTGCGACAATGACGGTTCGCCGATGGAGGGATGAGATTAGATCATCCAAGATGATCGAGCGGCTCTGGTGCTCGGCATCCAACGGCTGAGGCTCGACCCGGGGCGCCTCCTCGATCTGACGGTTGTTGCTGCTCACGAGGAACAGGGAAGAAAAGTTGGGTTACCTAGCGTCAATCATCGATTCCTCCTCCTCCAGACGGGCTTCGGTGATGGTAAGGGGCTCTCCACGTCCGCCGAGGTTCTCTGCAGCTACTGAGGTGCTCAAGAAGACCCAGGACCCCATGAATCGGTCCAACAAGCTCGGGGAAGCATGGGGGGCCCTGGGGTCTTGTAGGCGATCAAGTTGAGTCCCATAGGGCTCTGTTTAGCGTATGACATCACCAGAAGAACGAGGGGCTCGAGGGGATCTCCTTCGACCAAGGGGTGAAGCTGAAGAGCTCGAAACGCGAGGTGGGTGGGGAGGTCCGGCGATGCGGAAGAAGAGGACCTCGATTCGCAGAGCAAGGAATGCTCTGGTTGCTTAGGTATGTTTGGGAGATGGAGAACGCAAATGGCAATGAAATGGTGATGATGCGAGGGTCGGATCATGGGTGGATCAGGTTAGAGAGGTTCGCCAGAGCTCAGCTCCGGCAAACTTCGATCTGGCCCTAATCGAGCACATACGGTCCTAATGACTAAACTAACTACTGGATTACACACTAGAAGAGAAAACTAAGCAATCAAACTAGGTAAAACAACTCTTATACCTGGTGGTCGACCAGGGAGCAGGGCGATGTTGGAGCTCCGTCGTGGGTGCTGCCCTCGACTCCTCCGACCAGCTGATGCTTCCAGGAGGACCCCCTGTCACGAGGGTGCTCTAAGGACTAAAAACAAAGGTGGAAGAAGACCAAAAGGAGACCAAATTTGAGAAGGGGGAGGAGGCTTCTTATTTATACACAGGATGCGCACCCTTATTGATTGCCCTTTTCGATCGAATCGGCGTCATGTACTATGAATCATGGGATAGGGCGTGTATCTAGGATGTACAAGGAACAATTTTCATGAAGGGTCCCGTCTCTCTCGAGCTACACAATTTGCGTGAAAAATCAGGGAAGTGGGGCTCTCGTGATCTGTCAGAGTCGCGGGTCTAGGTCTAAGGAGTTGACCTGCGGTCAACTAATGGCGGCCTGCCATTGGTCCACGGAGGCTGCTAGAAGACAAAACAGCCTAGATTAATGAAGATTAATTAATTTAAATTAGTAAATTATTTTATTATTTTTCGAATATAAAATAAAAAATGTTTATTAGTTAATGTAATATTTTATTATGATATTTATTTATTTATTTATTGATGTATTTTCTTATAAGTTTATTTTAATGTGTATTTATAAGTGTATTTCCATGTATTTTGTACAATTTATTTTTATTTTATTATTTTATTCTTGTTTTACATATTTATAACTTATTTTTATATACCTAAATATATTTTTATTTTATTTTTATGAGTTTATTTGCATATTTAAATAAATAGATATATATAATATGTAGGTATACTTATAGGTATTTTGCCTATATTTTATATACATTTTATTTATTTAATGAATTTTATTGGGTTTTCTTTTAATTTCAACATGTACATGTATTGTGTATATTATTTACATAATTATAAAAATATAGATTTATAAAAATAATGAATCATGAATATAATGAATATTTTAATCGGTATCATGCACAATGAGGGCCAAAAACCTAACTTTCACATATGAGCTACAAAAATTATGAAACCAATTTTATTAAAGAGCTCTTGAAAGGTTATATACAATCAAAGGTGATTTTGATGGATTTTGACTTTTTATTTGCAAGATATGGGTCTGTGAATTTGAGATTCTGGCTTTCTATTCTGTATATCAAGTGCACATTGTGTATCATTTTTGTATAAACTAAATTTTGTCTTTTTATTTATATTATTATCTACAACTTTCATGTACAAAATTTCTTTATTTTATGAATAAATAATTAGATACAAAATAGGGGCCAAAAATGCATAAATCAAGAATGAATAAATGAAATATTTATTGTATTCTTGTCTCTTATCTCCCCCTACTTTATTCCTTGTCGACTAATTCCATTCTGACCTTGGTCTCGGGGTCGAGGTCACCAAATATTTGCAATATTTTGTTCCTTTTTCTTTTCTTCTCTTTATTCTATAATTTTGGCATTAGAAACCTTATTTATGTACACTTAATACCAAAAATGATGAATTATAGACAAATTGATGCTATTTACATGCATTTGCTTGGGTTTTTGAGGCCAAAATAATATAATAAAGGTGATGAAATGGAGATTCATCACCCCCCTATACTTGCCTTTGCTAACCCCTAGCAAATACTTATGCAATAAAAATAAAAAGAATAAAGAATAAGAAGAAAAGAACAAGAAGATTGAAAAAGATGGAGTGACTAGGATTGCTTTCAGTGCAATATCTTGTCCTTACAAAATCATAATTTGGAGCTTCTGTTAGACCTTGGGTGTGAATGTGTGTAGAACCTAGTCGGGAACTAAGTTTAAAACACAACTGCCTTCGAGAGTCACAGAACTCTGTTCAACCCACCTCAATAGCCTGGTCAGAACTGGACTACACCATATGCAAACCCTTATGACTATGAAGCTGACTTGTACAGTGTGAGTGATAGTGGCTCTCCCCAACTGAAATGACAAAGGAACTAACTTCTCCAGAATGACGACCCAATGATTCCCCAGTCCAACCCTCTGTCGTCGAGGAGCAGGGTATTCCCTTCTAAGTTCAAGTGGCATCCAACTCAAGAGAAGGAGGTGAAGAAGAGAATGGATGGTAGCCAGTGTAGCTACCAATCTTGGGATGCAAGACCAGTGTAGTCAAGTCATCCAGCTGCAGGCTCTCACATGGTATAACTTTGATGCTCAAGCTTGCTTATTTTCTGTACACATATATACATACTCCGGCGGGCACTTTTATTTTTATTTTCTAGCCTGTCCACTTTTTTTGGAGTTTCTTTCTCCCTTTTTTTTAAAACATACGATTTACAGCAGCATTTACATAAGGACTTTTTCCTCATGAGCTAGAAGACTATCTCTCTTTTGAAGCTTTATTGCAACCTACACTCTCCTGTCATTAGGCTTCATTGAAACTAGGCCAGGTTGGGGTGCACTTCCCTCTCTAGACGAGGATGAATGTTTCCACCCGTGTGTGTCTCAGACTGGCAAATCCAACCCCCTCACCACTCCAACTGAGTTGAGCCAAGTGAAAGGTGCAAGTGTCCAAGTTAGGTCATGGCCGACAAGAGTCGTGCGTGTGTCCCGAAAAGTTCTATTTAGTCAGTTGAGGTGACTTGAACCTAGCCCTGATATCTCAAAGAATTAAGTCTGAATAGACCTGAAGTACCTTAAACCTAGTTCCCATAAGGTTCCAGTGCAGTTAGGTACGGTAAGGTCCAACCAAGCTCCAATTTTAGACTTTATTGGACCGGTTCAATCATCAAGCTCACTTAAAAAGAATATGAATGATATGCACATGCTATGCACAATGAATGATGCAGTTTTTCATAATGATTTTAAAAATCAAAGAATCTTTTTACACAAAGAATTTTTACACATAAAAATCTTGGCACAAAAAGTATGTACAACTATTTACACGAGCATGTTGTTTTATTTTACAAGCTTAAAAAATTTTAAAGAATTTATAGTATTATCTTGTTTGTTCTCGGTACCTATATGTGTACAATTGGTAAAGGCCTTTTATTTAATAGCTTTACAGATTGGTTCATTTTATTCATTTATTTATTTATTTATTTATTTGAAAACATTTTCAAAACTATAGTACACGATAACTTTTTCAAGCATTTACAAACATTTGAAAACCATTTTTGCCAAGATTTGTCACACTATGTATATATATTTTCCACAATAATTTTTACAAACATTTTTCAAACCATTTGCACGTAGGCTTTCAAATCCTTTATTTCACACAAAGAAGAAAATTTTACAAACAAAGCAATTTTCCACAGGTTGAAAACATTTCACAGCAAGTTTTCCAAACAGTTCACACCATTTTTCAAATCATTTTGTAAAAGTATTTAACCTGATTTATTAATCAGTGTATACAAAGAAAGACCACACTTTATGTACAAAATGGTTAGGCTCTTATAAGTTTTATTTGGAATTATTGCTTATTCTTACATGAGAAATTTTTGTGTAAACTCCTCAGTCTTATTTGAGAATCATTTTCAAAAGATTTTGAAGACTATAGTTCAAAATATTTTTACAAGCACGTACACACACTTGAAAATCATTTTGCAAAGGTTTTCCAAACAATATTATATAAATTTTTCAATTATTTTTGCAACCATTTTTTCAAACCATTTACAAATAACTTTTCAAACGTTTTTATTTCACTCAAAGAAAATAAATTTTGCACACAAAATTATTTACAAAGGTTGAATACTTTTTACAAAATATTTTTCAAATAGTTTTCAACAGATTTCTTCACAAGGAGGACGTTTTTGCACAAATCGTTTTTCCTGATTTATTAATCAGTAAGGGTAAAAAGAATCTGAGGAGTTTACAATCATCTTTTATTATAGTAATAGAAATACTTTTATCATTACTTTTAGCTTGAGGTAGTATTTTATGTACAGTATGAGTTATGGCTTATAGTATATACATAGTATATACGACCCCCCTATACTTAGCTGGAGTTATGTCCTCATAGATCGAAGAGAAAAGAGAAGACATAACTTGTACTGAGTATAAACAAGTCTAAAGAATATACGAATAAGAGATGAACGAATGAGAAGTTGACCGTCCCCCCTATACTTGGGATCAAGTAAACCTAAGTATAGCAGACTGTACACAAAGCAGGGAGGGTCAAGGGTGGGAATAACATATCGTACTCAGATTGTCTCCCCCTATACTTAGGGTAAGATACTCCTAAGTATAGTCAAGAAGAGAAGACAATGGAGAAGATCACAGAATAGAGAAACTCGGGGTGCACACCCCCCCTATACTTAGGACAAAGTGTGTCCTAAGAATCAAAGACTGTCAACAAGGGGCGACACTTTTTATTGATAGAAAAGGAAAAGAAGAAAAGAAGAAATCAGATGAATAGTTTTTGAGGTGCAGTGCATGAATTTTCTGATGCTGACAATGTCGTGGGTATGTCATCAAGGTGCAGAAGCTGGATGGAGTCGACAACGGCCAAGAATGTATCAGGCTCGAGGTAAGGCTTCAGGAGTTAACTGTTGACGGCGAATGGTTGTGCGTCAGGGGACAATTCGGATATGGCGATACTTCCATTGTTACGCACTTCACGAACTCGGAATGGCCCTGTTCATTTACTCTTTAATTTGCCCGGGAAGATCCGTAACTTTGCATCAAATAACCACACCTTCTGTCCAACTTCAAAGGTCTTTCGTCTGATGTGCCGATCATGCCAGCATTTCACCTTTTCCTTGTACATCAATGTGTTATCGTATGCATAGTCTTGGAACTCCAAGAGTCTGTTCAGATCATCTTTTCATTCTGACCACTTTTCCATGAGTCCAAATTGCACATGCTGATGGCCCATAAAGACTTATGAATTAATTCGACGGGCAGATGGCATGGCTTCCCATATACAATACGGTAGGGTGACATATCCAAGGGAGACTTGTAGGCTCTTCTGTAAGCCCAGAGGACTGAGTCCAAGAGTTGAAACTAGTTCTTTATGTTCGGTCGTACAAGTTTCTGAAGGATCGTCTTGATTTCTCTGTTTGATAATTTGGTCATGCCATTGATCTGAGGATGATAAGGGGATGCGACACGATGGTCAATGCCGTACTCCTTTGTTAATTTCTTGACCTCTTTGTTAATGAAATGGCTACCCCCATCTTATATGAGAATCTTCGGAATCCCGAACCGTGCAATAATGTTGTCTCTCAAGAATCGGTACACCGTCCGACTGTCAGCGGCTCGAGTGGGAATAGCTTCAACCTGACGACTCACGTAATCTACGGCGAGAAGGATGTGCTCAAAACCTTGACTGTTAGGTAAAGGTCCCATGAAGTCAATGCCCCATGCATCAAAAACATATGCTATCTGAATGATCTTCAGGGGCATCGATCCTTTGCAGTGAGTGTACCCTTCAATCTTTGACAGTCAATGCATCGTTTGACGAATACTACTGCATCCTTGAATAGTGTGGGCCACCAGAAGCCACACTGAAGTACTTTAGCTGTCGTATGATCTCCAGAGTGATGTCCACCAGATTCGAGCGAGTGACAATGCTCGAGGACAATATAATGCTCCTCCTGAGGTATGCACCTGTGCCAAATGCAATCTGCTCCTTCTCTGAATAGAAGAGGATCTTCCCATTGATAGAAACGGACGATCGACATGAATTTATTCTTCTGATTCTTCATCCAATCCGATGGTGTTACCCCCGAGGTGAGGTAATTGACTATATCAGCATACCAAGGGAGGGAATCCACTGCTAAAATTGACTCGTCAGGGAAGGTTTCTGTGATAGGTGCGTTGTTCAGGTAAGGCTCTTGCTGCTCAATTCTGGAGAGATGGTCTGCTACCACATTCTGAACTCCAGGCTTGTCCTTGATTTCAAATCAAATTCCTGGAGGAGAAGAATCCATCGACTCGGTCTCGGCTTGGCATCCTTCTTCTGCTGTAGGTACCGGATAGCAGAGTGGTCTGTAAAAATGGTAACTTTTGATCTGAGCAAATAGGATCTGAACTTCTCAAGGGCGAAAACCACGGCCAGCAACTCTTTCTCTATTACAGTGTAATTTCTTTGTGCCTCATCTAATGTTTTGCTAGCGTAGTGAATGGCATAGGGCACCTTGTCTTTTCTCTGTCCTAGAATAGCCCCGACTGCATAGTATGACGCATCAGTCATGATCTCAAAAGGAAGAGACCAATCTGGCGGCTGTAGGACTGGAGCTTGAGTGATAAGCTCCTTCAGTTGATTAAAAGCAAGGAGAACTTGGTGATCGACATTGAACTCAGTTTCCTTACATAAAAGCTTTGTTAAAGGTCGAGCGATGCGGCTAAAATCCTTGATGAATCGTCTGTAAAACCCCACATGCCCTAGGAATGGCCTTACATTTTTGACTGACTGAGGTGGCTCTAAATTGTCAATGACATCCACCTTTGCCGGGTAGACTTCCATGCCACGTTTGGAAACAACGTGACCCAGCACAATCCCTTCGGTGACCATGAAGTGGCTCTTTTCGCATGAAAGCACTAAATTGACTTCACGACATTTCTGAAGCACTCTGTCTAGGTGCCCAAGACAAGAATCAAAACTGTCACCATAGACTGAGAAGTTGTCCATGAACACCTCGAGAAAACTGCCTACCATCTCGGCAAAAATTGCTAACATGCATCACTGGAATGTCGCAGGTGTGTTGCATAATCCAAAGGGCATTCTCCTGAAGGCATAGGTGCCGAACGGGCAAGTGAAGGTAGTCTTCTCTTGATCTTTGGCAGCGATTGCCACCTGGTTATACCCGGAATACCCATCCAAAAAGCAGAAGAACTCCTTGCCTGCTAGTATTTCCAACACTTAATCAATGAATGGCAAGGGGAAGTGGTCCTTCTTAGTTGCTGCATTAAGACGGCGGTAGTCAACACATACCCGCCAGCATGTTGGTACCCGAGTGGATATTTCCTCTCCTTTATCATTGGTAACCACGGTAAGCCCATATTTCTTTGAAACCACATGCAGTGGGCTTACTCATTTTGAATCGGAGACGGGATAGATGAAGCCTGCGTCACACCATTTCATGATTTCTTTCATGACGATGTCCTGGAGATTTGGATTCAGTCTTCTTTGGAATTTGCGGGACGACTTGGCATCTTCTTCCAGATAAATGTGGTGTGAACACAAGGCTGGATTTATCCCACGGAGATCTGATACGCACCAACCAAGTGCCTTGCGGTTCTTTTCTAGAACCTCGAGAAGTCGAGATTCCTGCTCCGGATTCAGCCTGCTGCTGATGATGACCGGATACATGTGTTCTTCACCCGCGAGGAATGCATACTTCTGACCTGTCAGAAGTGGCTTGAGTTCTGGTTTTGATTTGTCCAACTTGTTGGTCACTTCAGACACTATACTGGTGGTAGGATGTACTTCTTTGATGGAGCTACCATCCTCAGTAGGGGTGTCTATCAAGTTCAACGAGCCGAGTTGGCCTCAACTCGGACTCGAACTCGATAAGAAACCTAAGGCTCGAACTCAGGCTCGATAAGGATCGAGCCCTGGATCACCAACTCGAACTCGAACTCGTCGAGTTCGAGTTGACTCACGAGCCTCTTATCGAGTCGTGAGTTTCTGAGTTGGCTCACGAGCCTCAAAATGAGCTGACTCACGAGCCTTTTATCGAGTCATGAGTTTCTGAGCTGGCTCATGAGACTCAAAATGAGCAGGCTCGTGAACCTCTTAATGAGTCATTGTTCAATTTTATATATTAAATTATGCAAATGATATTTGTAATTTTGAATCTTTATACTCTTTTCAATAGATTTTTGGACAAGAAAAATGTTAACCTCTATTTTACATCAAACTCAATGTGGAAGTTTCGGTATATATTTTTAATTTTTTATTAAGAGGGAAAACGAGTTATCGAGTCGAGTTATCGAGTTGAACAATGCCCAACTCAGACTCGACTCGATAAGCTAACGATCCATAAAACCCAACTCGGGCTCGGACTCGTTAAGGTTTCGAGTCCGGCTCGAGAGCCCTTAACGAGCCGAGCCCGAGTTCAGCTCATCGAGTTCGAGCTTTCCTGACAGCCCTAATCCTCAGTCTTCTGTTGAGACCCTGATGATGTGCCGAACTGTTTTGTACTATGCTCATTGTGTTTGGGCTGGATTAAATTCTCAAAATCACATAGTTGTGCCAGCATCTGAGAATCTGTCTCCCAAGAATCATCGGAGCATGGATCAGCTGTGCTTTCCAAGCCCTCCTCGAGAGTGAGGATTTCTCGGGTCCATGAATCATTCAAAGACAGTGATGTAACTCTGATCTCTGCAATAAAGTCACAGTCTGCTTCTGACACTGCATGGCTCTCATCAGTCATGGCGTTCGGCCCTCTGATCATGTCTATAGTGATCTGCTTGTTGTTCGAGCTGAAAGTGATCTTGCCGGACCCGTAATCAACCACGACACCTGAGGTACGCAGGAATGGTCGGCCAAGGATGATAGGGGTCTGGAGTAAGGGTGCGGTTGAGTCCATATCAAGGACTACAAAACCAACTGTGAATTGCATCTCCCGCACCCTAACTACAACGTCTTCCAACAGACCTATGGGTCGCTTGATGGATCGGTTAGCGAACTGAAGGATCATTAGTGTCTGCTTAAGTGGACCCAACCCAAATTCTTGCGTTATTGATGATGGTAAAAGGTTGATGGAAGACCCGTTGTCAAGGAGAGTGCGCTCAAAGACTTGATCGAAAATCTCACAACTGATAAGAGGTGCTCCATTGTCCTGCTTTTTCTGTGGGAGGTTGCTGATGGCCGCAACTGTGGCCAAGGTGAGGACGTGCTTCTCAACTTGTTGGCGCCTGTTCTTTCATGGTAGTCGACGCCTGCTGGTACGTGCTTCTTTCAAACCTTTCTTGACAGCTGGCATGTATTCCATGGCCTTCATTAAGGGAATCTCAACAGCTACATTATCTATTATTTCCACAACTCCAGGATCAGACAGTGCACTTTTTCTTTTTGCATTTTTTTGGATTTTTCAATTGCACTAGGAAAAGGAATATTTACGTCATTGCTAGGAAAAGTAGAGTTCTTATTTACATCATAACTATCGCCCACAAATTGTTGTACATACGGACTACAAAAAGGAGTACAAACTGGATCCTGAGATACTGGTGCTGATGGGCGAACAAAAAGTAGGGTGTCTGCTCCGTCGGCTGGCGAGGGATCGACTGCTGCTGGCAGCTCCTCCGAGGCTGGCGTGACTTTGCTTTGGCTGCAAGCTTCTTTTTGTTGTTTTTGATTTTGCTGATGTTTTTGTATTTTTGGCTGATGGTACTGGTGTTGCATGACTGCTGGAATGGCTTCTCCTTCTTCTTCCTCCTCACCCGCCCCTGTAGCTGGCACGGCTGATGCAGTAGATGACGATCCACCTGGTTCTTTATTCTCCCCATTCTTGATAGCAGGCAGAGGCAAGGCCCTACCGCTCTTGAGAGTGACAGCGTTAGAACATACAATAGTCTCATTTTCTGACTCTACCGACACAGACAGGACATCACATTCTACCTGCTCTTTCTTTTTAAAGCTATTGGGGTTGGCCTCGACCTGGGCTAGGATGATGGTCTTGGTGGCAGTCAGCTCGTCGAGCCTCTTGGTCATATCTGCTAGCCCTTTGATGAGTTGGGCCAAGCAATCCATGGTTGGGTTCACAGGAGTTGCCTCTGAAGATTCAGCGTGCAGACCACGTTGTTGCTGCATGTGCGGGTGTTGAGGCAGTTGTTGGTGGTGTTGGGGTGGTGCAGGAAGCTGAAATTGCTGGTAAGAGGGAGGAGGATACTGCTGGTATTGTTGAGGTGGGGCGGCCGCATACTGATGGAAAGGTTGTGGCTGACGGTATTGCGGCTACTGATAATGCTGATTCTGCCTCCATTGATTTGCATATGGGGGAGGTTGAGAGTACTGTGGCGGCGGCTGTGAGAACTGCCCAAATCGACTACCCTGAGGTTGGTGGTACTGTCGGTTGGCCGGTAGCTGACCTTAAGGTTGTCCAATAGGACGGGTCAGTTGTACTTCATTGTTCCAAACCCCGTTGACTTCTCGAATCAGGGGTGGTGGTGGGAAGATTGGATCAGATCCTGCTGCAAAATCTGGTTGGTACACAACCATCTGCTGCTGCGGCTGGCCCTGGTCGGGCGCCTGCACGTAGTACACATGTTGGATTGCTGGTGACTGCTGGCTTGGCTGAGGCTGTTGTGGCGGTGGTAGGTCGTCTTTCTTCTCAGTTGAAGCTTCTGATGGTACTGTCAACTAAACAGAGTTGATGGTGCCCACTATCAGTTCTAACTGTTTGGTGATCTGATCTAGCTTATCAAGGTTTTGAGTCCTCTTTTCGATCACAGCAAGTTTTTCAAGGTCTTCTGATTGCTTCTCAATGATATCAACCTTCGAGAGATGGCCCCCGATGATACTGAGGTTGGAGCTCTCATCTCTCTCTGCCTCGCGGGACGCTGCCATGTGTACTTGTTTCTGGAGGATCTGGGGCTGCTTCTGGTATGCCTTTGATGAAGAGAGGGCGACCTCTCCTTCGGCCATTTCTTCGAATATCTGCCAGACTACATCTTCATCCTTGTTGAAGTGTGAACCCCCACAGGCTGCGTCAACGAGCCTTTGGCTCTCAATGTTCAGGCCCCCAAAGAAGTGTTGGACCAGGTTGGTCTTATGAATCTCATGATGGGGACATTTCTCCTGCAGATCTGTGAATCTCTCCCAGGCTTCATGTATGGATTCGTGCGCCCCCTGAGAGAAGTTACTGATATGTGCTCGCATCTGGTTGAGTTGGCCGAGAGGATAAAATTTGTGCAGGAAAGCTGACTTCAGTTCCTCCCAGGTGGTTACAACCTTCCCCAAATGGTTGACCCAGTAGAGGGCCTTGTCTTGCAAGCTGAAGGGGAATGCCATCATTTTGACAATGTCCAAAGGGACATTTGGATAGTGGGTAGTTCGGCAGATGCGGGAGAATTGATGCAGGTGAATATACGGCTCTTCACTGGTGTTACCATGGAAAGCTGGAAGAAGAGCAAGGAACTGGGGTTTCAGCTCAAAGTGAGCATGCACCGGTGGAATGAGGATCCACTCGGTCATCTGGATGTCTCCAGGATTATAAGTTTCCTTTAGTGTAGGTTTAGGTCTCCCATGTCCTGTCTCTCCCTCGTCATCCGAAGGGATATCACCTCCTCGGCCTCCTCCTCCTCCCTCATGTCTGTTCATTACATCATTCAGCATATCCTGAAAAGCAGTCTATGCTAGGGCCTTCTCGGTCAGCTGCTGTTGAATAGCTTGGATGGATGCCAACAATTGTGCATTAACCTGATTCTGATCAGGCATCTGTCCTTGCTCTGGTTGGGGTGGCTGCTGACCCTTGCCCTTCCCTTGAGGAGCCATGTCAGGGTCTGAATCTGACGAAATGAATTCTGTATTAGGATCCAGGGCTTGGTTTGTCTTCTATCTGCAGAATGAGAGAATCCTCATCAGCCCACTTCATAATATCATTCAGTTGTCATGATGGATATGGAATCAAGGTCAATCCCAGAATGTTATGAACAGAAAAAGATATGGACTGTGATCGACTTCCATTCACAACGGCAAAGGTGGGACAAAAATGATCCCGGTTTATTGGGTGGTCAAAAGGAAGGTAGAAGACGAGGAGTCTGGAGATCGATCTGCAAAGTCCGGGTCGGGTTCTCGGGAATCGCCTTGAATTTATTGGCGAAGTTGAGTCCATGGAATCGATGTAGGTGTCGGCTAAGTCCCGATGGGAACCATCTATAGATCGAATTCGTGAAGCAAGAGAGGATTGTATGCTGGAGGAAGGATATGATGGTCAACGAGGAGTAAAAAGGAATGTAAAACAGTAGAAAGGCTCAAACTGAGCGGGGGTCAAAGGAGAATATTACAACAAAATTTGCGCAAAGGCACGAGACTTGATCTTTGAACTTTAATCTAGATCCATACAAACGCAATACAAGATTGGGTTCACCAACTCACGCCATGTGGAGCCGTAAAGGTTCGGCTACTTATTATCTTATCAATTTTAGAGTTGTTATTTCAGGCATATCTTTTAACAAGTCCTTAGCACGCTACCCCTATAGGAGAGAGAGAGTACTACCAGAAAAGTATCTCGTACTTGTCCTCCTCCTTTGTAACCTGTAGTCTATAGTTTTTGCGGTCCTTGTAACCCTTCTTGGATCCCTACTCAGCCAAAGAAATAGAGAGAGGAAGCCAATAGGCGAAACCAATACTTCGGTTCTCGCTTGCAATGGAATCACCCGTGAGCGTGCAAGAACCTACTCGGACGCAAGACGATGAGACAGAAACCCCCCGTGAAGGCGTGGCCTATGCTCGATACTTCGGACAAGGTCAATGCTCTACACAATAGAGATTCATCAATGTCGACCAAGCCCAACTCGCCCACGTACGATAGAAGTGCCAATACTTCGGAAATCCAGGTGATATACAAGGCAGTTGCAGACTGGGATTTTGGCTCTATTCCTTATGGGACGTGCCTCGCTCAAGGGAGTTGGGTTTTGGTCCCCCTCCAAAGGTACCTAAAAACAATGAGGGATTTATGAACCCAGTACAATGATAGTCCATTACAAGTTTTAATTAAGGTCAAAATTTATTTAGCAATCCCCTTGTTTTAGTTTTTTTTGGGGTTTTCACTTTTTTTGAGTTTGTTTCATACCAGCGCCTAACGTTTTTTGTAGATTTTCATTTATATCCTAGGTGCTCAAAATCAGAGGGAGATAGCGGAAAAGCCGTGCAAGTTGGTTTTATGATGGAAATCTCACCATTGAACCGAATGATGCATGCTGAGTTAGAAGACTTACAGTGCATCCCAGCTCTCTCCATGTGGTATGCAAAGCAGAATTTTTAAACCTAACTACATGGCGGTATATAAGCGACAAAATCAACCTAAACATTAGTTGCTATTAATCGTGAAGAACCAATTAAGTTTGACTAAATCCACGCGTAAGAGACTATAGGTACTGGCATTCTTATTAATGTGTGGACTTAGCTACCAAGTCAAGCAACCTAAGTCTAGGGGCTCCATGCACACAAAACAAAGTAAAGAAAAGGCGGAAAGCTCAAAATAGCGGGAAACAAAGGAAAGAAAGCGAAAAAAACACGAAAAAGCTGCGACAAGGCCCCCAGGTGAACAGACACCCAGGCACTGGACCTCGTTGTGAAGAGTAGAGTCCAAGTTATATTACATGCCAAAATTGTCTCTCTCTCACAATAAATTACAAAATTGATCCTAATTACTTCAAGGCCTATCTAATTCGCATCCCTTTGCATCCTTGGTGTTGTCTCTCCAGCTGGTCATGAAGTGAAGACCAACCTCCTCCAAGCTCGGCTGCTTTGACTTCCTAAGAAACCATCCTCACATGGCGGGCCCTCGCAACAAGGTCACAAAGAGATAGAATTAATATAAGCTTAATTAATGAAATAAAGAATCAAGTAATTAATCAAAATAAATGAATGTGTATGTCACTAATCAAAAATCATGTATAACCAAGCAATTTCAGATAAATAGCTATTCACAGAATAAACGATGAATAAATGAATTTTTATACAAGAATGACAAGGTATGATAGGCTACGCTCATTGCTCCCCGGCAACGGTGCCATCTGATGAACGAGAATTTCAGCGAGGGTCTAAAGTGGTCCACACAAGGCGGGACCACGGTGTCGCTGAGGCGACCGCTCACGAAATCCCGATTGATCATAGATTAACCCACGATAATGAATAAGTCAGTTAAGTCCCAAAAATGTGAGTTAAAAATATTAGCTCTACCATAGAATGCATAGTGTATAATCATGTAGAGGTCGAACCACATAGAGCAAGAAAAATGGGTAGCCTATACGTATTTATGTACATTCCAGTCATCCTTAAATGAATCCTCTTTTTGTGGGTTTTTAATTTTATAATTTTTTTATTTTATTTTTGCTTTTATGATTTTTATGTTGTTTATGTATTTTATATTTTTTTTATATTTTCTGTTTATATTCTAAATTACATAATATAGATATAGAGATATAAAGAGATATATATATAAGAGGAGAGAGAGATAGTATGTATTGGTATATATATACTTAAAATATGTAAATATAATATATTTTTTTGTTTTTGGGTTTTTTATATTTTTATATTTTTTTGTTATTTTTCTGGAATTTTACTAATTTTTAGGTATTTTTAATTCCAACAAAAAATTGTCCCTCATTTGGGATCCAATTAAATAGGCTGAAAATGATTTGGGTCTTAAAAATATAAAATAAACCCCAAAATTACCCAAATTAATTTTAGGCTATAAATAATAATATATAAATAATTATAAAATAGGGAAACATATTTTTAGTGTTTTTGAGGAGTTTTTATCGTTTTTTTAGGATTTTGGAGCTTCTTGAAATTTTCATATTTTCTTTTTCTATTCTTAGGAGGTTTTTTGTTTTCTGGACTCAATAAGCATCAAAATACATCGTATATAATTTTTTTATAATTTTTCAAAAAACATTTTTTATTTTTTTGGTATTTTATAATCCAAACAGTGCAACAATGGCTCATATTTCAATTTTTATAAATAGATAACGTACCCAAAATGGCCAAATAAACATGCAACATGAATCCACAAGGCACAAAGCATCTACCCTAATTTTTGTGGATTTTTAGGAGCAAGCTAGGTATTTTTAATAAATTCATGAAGCACATAAAAATAAAACAGCCTAGTAGGGGCATTTTTGCAATTAAAAATAAAGACAGGGGCTCAGTTGCAAATATACCAATTAAATACAACATTCATTTAATTTTCTAGAACCATTTAATAATATACAAAAACCGCCAGGGCATGCTTACAAAAATTCACATGCCTCACGTGGGACAGCACATGATCCGGACTCGGAGGGACCAGAATGTAATTTTCAATAACTATAAGGGCCTCTGTGTAAAATTTCCCCCAAGTCACGTAGGACAACATGTGACTCGGCTGGGAAGGACCTTTAATATAATATACATTTACTACAGGGGGTTTATGCAAATAACCCAATTATTTGTAACGTTACAATTATTTTACAGAACTAAATAATAATTACAAAAAGTACAGGGGAGGATTTAGCAATTTACCCCTCAACTGGGCGCGGACGGACGGCTGGATCTGGGGCACTTGCCACGTGGCGACCTCTGGTGCGACGATGACGGTTCGCCGATGGAGGTATGAGATTAGATCATCCAAGATGATCGGACGACTCTGGTGCTCGGCATCCAACGGCTGAGGCTCGACCTGAGGCGTCACCTCGATCTGACGGCTCCTGCTGCTCACGAGGAATAGGGAAGAACAATTGGGTTCCCTGGCTTTGATCATCGATTCCTCCTCCTCCATACGGGCTTCGGTGATGGCAAGGGGCTCTCCACGTCCGGTGAGGTTCTCCGCAACTGTTGAGGTGCTCAAGAAGACCCAGGACCCCATGAATCGGTCCAACAAGCTTGGGGAAGCATGGGGGTCCCTGGGGTCTTGCAGGAGATCAAGTTGAGTCCCAAGGGGCTCTGTTTAGCGTATGACCTGCACCAAAAGAACGAGGGGCTTGAGGGGATCTCCCTCGACCAAGGGGTGAAGCTGAAGATCTCAAAACGCGAGGTGGGTGGCGAGGTCCGGCGACGCAGTAGAAGAGGACCTCGATTCGCAGAGCAAGGAATGCTATGGTTGCTTAGGTATGTTCGGGAGATGGAGAACGCGAACGGCAATGAAATGATGATGATGCGAGGGTCGGATCATGGGTAGATCAGGTTAGAGAGGTTCGCCGGAGCTGAGCTCCGGCGAACTTCAATCTGGCTCTAATCGAGCACATACGGTCCTAATGACTAAACTAACTATTGGATTACACACTAGAAGAGAAAACTAAGCAATCAAACTAGGTAAAACAGCTCTTATACCTTGTGGTCGACCAGGGAGCAGGGCGACGCTGGAGTTCCGCCGTGGGTGCTGCCCTCGACTCCTCCGACCAGCTGACGCTGCCAGGAGGACCCCCCTGTCACGAGGGTGCTCTAAGGACTGAAAACGAAGGTGGAAGAAGATCAAAAGGAGACCAAATTTGAGAAGGGGGAGGAGGCTTCTTATTTATACACAGGATGTGCACCCTTATTGATCGCCCTTTTCGATCGAATCGGCGCCATGTACTATGAATCATGGGATAGGGCGTGTATCTAGGATGTACAAGGAAAAATTTTCATGAAGGGCCCCATCTCTCTCGAGCTACACAATTTACGTGAAAAATCGGGGAAGTGGGGCTCTCGTGATCTGTCAGAGGCGCAGGTCTAGGTCCAAGGAGTTGACCAGCGATCAACTAATGGCGTCCTGCCATTGGTCCACGGAGGCCGCTAGAAGACAAAACAGCCTAGATTAATAAAAATTAATTAATAAAAATTAGTAAATGATTTTATTATTTTCTGAATATAAAATAAAAAATGTTTATTAATTAATGTAATATTTTATTATGGTTTTTATTTATTTTTTTGATGTATTTTCTTATAAGTTTATTTTAATGGTGTATTTATAAGTGTATTTACATGTATTTTGTATAATTTATTTTTATTTTGTACATTTTATTTTATTATTTTATTCTCTTGTTTTACATATTTATAACTTATTTTTATATACCTAAATATATTTTATTTTATTTTTATGAGTTTATTTGCATATTTAAATAAATAGATATATATATATAATATGTAGGTATACTTATAGGTATTTTACCTGTATTTTATATACATTTTATTTATTTAATGAATTTTATTGGGTTTTCTTTTAATTTCAACATGTACATGTATTGTGTATATTATTTACATAATTATAAAAATATATTATAAAAATAATGAATCATGAATATAATGAATATTTTAATCAGTGTCATGCACAATGAGGGCCAAAAACCTAACTTTCACAGATGAGCTCCAAAAATTATGAAACCAATTTTATTAAAGAGCTCTTGAAAGGTTATATACAATCAAAGTGATTTTGGTGGATTTTGACTTTTTATTTGCAATATATGGGTCTGTGAAGTTGAGATTCTGGCTTTCTATTCTGTGTATCAAGTGCACATTGTGTATCATTTTTATATAAACTAAATTTTGTCTTTTTATTTACATTATTATCTACAACTTTCATGTACAAAATTTCTTTATTTGATGAATAAATAATTAGATACAAAATAGGGGCCAAAAATTCATAAATGAAGAATGAATAAATGAAATATTTATTGTATTCTCGTCCCTTATCTCCCCCTACTTTATTCCTTGTCGAACAATTCCATTCTGGCCTTGGTCTCGGGGTCGGGGTCACCAAATATTTGCAATATTTTGTTCCTTTTTCTTTTCTTCTCTTTATTCTATAATTTTGGCATTAAAAACCTTATTTTATGTACACTTAATACCATAAATGATGAATGCTATTATAGACAAATTGATGCTATTTACATGCATTTGCTTGGGTTTTTGAGGCCAAAATAATAGAATAAAGGTGATGAAATGGAGATTCATCAATGGGGCTCAAATAAGTTTTAGGATACAATTCCTCTCAAAAACATCAAAATCTAATTTCGCTGAAAAGAAACTGTTCATTATTTATAAATAAATAAAATCCGCAAACACTGAATAAGGAAAAATGGTCTAATATCTCAAATAGTTCGAGATCCGTATTAATCGGATGCAATAGTTGAAGGAGGCGGTGCAGCGGAGGGAGCTGAGCTAGTGGAGCTGGATCCCGCAGAAGCAAAGGAGGGCATCGCAGCTGAAGTTGGGGCGGGCAAGACGGATGTTCAGGGCACGGAGTGAGCTCTGCAAGGGGTCCACGCACCTTTGCGAGTCGTCCTACATCATGAGGGAAATGTCCGAGTCGTCCGATTGGTCTACCACGGGGAGGGTTAGCACAGATCGGGCGTCTGCGATGAAGAGCCAGGAGGCAAGGATGGGGCAACATCGGCTGCGGTCGAGCGGGCCGGAGCAGGCCTCCGAGACCCCGCCGAAGAGCTCGTCGGAGAGGTCGAGGTGGTAGGGGAGGTTGGAGGCGTTCTGGAACACGATGGGGAGTGCCGGCATCGTGGTAGCGATCCTCGGGAGGAAGGTGTTGGGGTCAAGCGTCGCCGGCTGTGACGTCAGGAGGAGGAAGAGGAGGAGGATGAAGAAGCCATATGGGGGTTTGGCCATCTCTATGGGACTGGAGGGCTGCGGAGAGTCTGCTCACGGGAGGGAAGGGGGATGCAGTCGATGACGCGAGGGGAGGCAGAAGGGGAGGGGTGACAGGGGTGCAAGGGCAACTCGTGCGAGGTAGGGGGGAGGTGGAGCAACGAAAAATAAGGTGGAAATTAATCAGCAGACATGATGCAAAAAGTGATGTGTGAAACGAGGACTTGTAAATCTTGAAAATATTCAACAAAGATAAATCAAAAAATTAAGGTAAGTCATGTCCCCGGCAACGGCACCATTTGATGAATGGGAAATTTGCCTCTTTAATAATAGATAATTGTAGTATAGGAGGCGAAAATCGGTCGATCAAAAACCACAATCTTTAAATATTGTGGAGTATTTATACATGGCAAGTCTACCAAGGTCAAACATAGGGACACGAGCCACTCTATCTATTTATTGAATTTTGATCAGTTAAGAGCAAGTGTGAATAAATTCCAAATCCAAGGTCATCATGCGTATGCTCAGAGTAAATTGCAGATAAAGGCAGACATGTGATGCATGCAATTTTTAATTGATTTTTATGCAATTATAGGATGGTGAATGAACAATAATGCAAGGTTAAATATATGGTATTCAAATGCAAACAATAATGCCAAGAAAGATTACATAAATGAGCAACAGAATACGGGTTGAAATTAGAGTCGAATTGAACATAAGAATAAGAGCAATCATCTAATCAGGGCACACATATATGGAGCACAGAATCTCGTCTAACATAAAAATTCATTTCATTACAAATGGTATCAGATGAGAAAATTAAATATGCCATAATATAGATGATGAAACAAGGATCAACAATCATGCAGTTCGGATCTATGATGCTCAAGTTATGCTAAAAACAATGTAGGGGCATAATTGCAAATAAAATGCGAAAAAAATAAAGGATAACTATTACAAATAGGTCCATGAAAGGACCTATTTGTAAATACCAAAATCTGCCTGGGTCCCAATGTAATTTATCCATGCACACGAGGGCCATTTTGTAATTATATGAACCGGCGGGGCGTCCCTGTAAAATACCCAAGCGTACGTGACACACATGCCTGGGGACTAAAGTCTAAATACCAAAACATCTGGGGTCTTTCATGCAATTTGCTGAGGCCCTCATGTACGGTGCGCGTGAGGGGCCTAGGCTCGGGAGACGTGCATGCTAGGGCTGATGTGGCACGAGACTGTGGCTCGGGTCTTGGCTCGGATGACCCGAGCCTAGGGGTTCGGAGAAGAGGCTCAAGGTGCCACGTGTCTTCATCATGGTCGTCCGATGCACATGATCAGACGATACCTATAGCATCTTCTCCATCGCAGGCCACCAGAGAAGGCGGGGCTCAGGCGCCCTACTATTTGCTCATTCGTGCTCCAAAGGGTAGTCTGAAGGTCGGGGAAGTTCGCTAGAAGTCTGGAGGAGGTCTTGGAGCTAATGCGAAGCTCCGTTGTTGTCTGAAGCTTCTCGACAGAGCATGGTCGTCGAAGGAGGAGCTCGAGACCGCGGGGAGGCGCAAGCTCCGTCCATTGAGGATACCTTAAATGTTAAGCATAGTCGAAGCATGTATATTGTGTGTACGAGTAATGGGTGAGTGAGGAAGGTCGTGGAGGTGAAGGGAGGTGGTGGTCGTGAGCTTCTTCTCCGACGAAGTGGAGAAGAAGGGAGTCGGTGCGGGGGAGGTTCTGGAGAAGGGAGGGATGGTCAGTGTGGATGAGGATGGTTTGGCGGAGGGGAGGGTAGAAGTGGTGATAGACGACAGGAAAATTTTGAGAAATAAAGAGTAAATTACCTTGCCGTAGCAAGGTGCTGATGGAGGCGGTGATCTGGGTTAAGGTCCTCATCGAACCTCTGGGGTCGTCGCACGACGAGGTCGATCATGCCTCGATACTCAGCGGTGCTCGGAAGCAACCGCGACATGGCCGGAGGACAGGACCTCACCGGAGGATGGCGACCATTGTCGCCTTGACAAGGCTGCCCTCCGTTGTCACCGGAGGGCGGAGGAGGCTATAGGACGAGCCCTCGTTGATGGTGGATAGAGGTGAAAAGCGGCGGAGGTCGGCTATTTGTAGGAGGAGGTGGTGGTCGGTTATGGTAGTGGAGAGGTGTTTTAAAAGGGGTTGAATGAAGGCTGGGAGTAATGGCGGGGAGGGTTGGGGGTTACGCGAAGAAGATGGAGATAACGGTGATAAAGTGGAGGTGTTGGATTGATGAGAGGTGTTCGGAGGAAGGAGCTAAAAATGGAAGGGCCCTCAGAGGTTGTGGATCGTAATGCCTTGGGAGGGGAAGGCGTCTGAGGTAGGGGATGAAGCCCTGACCATTGGATCATGAGATCCAACGGCCCAGGTTGAGGCGCAGTGAAGGGCTTAGATCTTGATCCTAGCATTAAGGTGACGGCGCGAAGGAACGGTCGAAATGGGGGATTGTAGCTCCATCAAGCGGCTTAGATGAAGCGTGTGATGTGGAAAGATGGTGGCCTTAAGATCACAAGGAGATCGAACGACTGGTAGTGAGGCGCGATGAAGCGGTCGAGATGTGATCTGGGCGATGATCGGATGGATGTGGATGGAGCGGAATGAGCAGTTGAGATGGAGACGGGATGAAGGAGATCCGATAGTCCAGGAAAGCGTCGGGTGGCGGAGGGGGGACGGGCTACGTGGACGGCCCAGAGGGCGCCACATGGCCCAATCAGAAAATTTGAAAATTTAAATATAAAGAAAAATACAAAAGATATAGTTAGAGGGAAAATCAGGAAAAAGTCAAAACATGAAAGTTGTTCGTCTCGATGAGATCTAAAGTTTCAGTTAGAGAAAAGGCCAAAAGAGATCATTTGTACAAAAAGTATTTTTAGGGATATTTATAAGGGGGTAAAAACACTGATTTTTATCTTTTGAGTTGTTTTTGTATTTTTAGTTTTTTAAGGGATAGGGAGTCATGGATAATTACTCCACCTAATTTTTAGGGATTTTTTATGAGAAAATAATGGTAATTAAATACAATTAATTAAGGATTAATTATACACATTATAATAGAGTATAAAAAGGAGGAATTATTGGTGAATTTTATTGGTTTGATTAAGCTAGGGTTTAATAATTGACTTTTAGCATGATGAATACGAGATTCATCGCCTATCACACCAGATGATTTTCTTGGGCCAAGGATCGCTGTGTCGATCATGCCACCTTGTTCTTTCCCCCGGTCCAGTCGCCCGTGCAAAACCCCTCCCCAATTTCCTTTTCATTTTGAACGTCTTTTGACCTAGATTCATCCTCCCTTTGGTGCTCCGGATCGACTCTAGTGATAGGGGAGCGTCCGGCTACCTTGAGCGAGGTCCGATGAAGTCGAAGGGTGCTTAAACCGCCACCTCTATCGAATGCCGACGTCGAGGTCTTGCTTCCTGGTCTAGGACAGTGAGGTATTGTTTTCTCCCTTTTTATTCTTGCTTAGATTATCTCCTAGGATAACTTTTTAGTGTTTGTTTTATTGTTGAATCGCATGTTTAGCTATTAAACCCTCGCCCGTAGTTCGTCGGAGCTAGCCTCCGACGAACATCCCACTTTGGCTCCGCCCGTCTTCCGACCATGCCAACACCTCCACTTAAATTCTCTTTGCCCTCTCGTCACTCAAGACCCTTCCGTTCACCCAGATCCCTCTCGGATCAGGTTACTCGATCTCCTTTCTCCGTCGTATGTCGGATATCGTCGCCTGACACTTCCCTTTGCCCATCCTCCCTTATGATGCTCCCCCTAGCGTCATTTTTTTTGTCTAAAAAGCTCGTGCAAGAAAGAATCGGAAAGAAGGGCCTCTTCGATGTTCACCGAGGCAAGACGTACCCCCCAAGTGGATCTATGCCCCCATATCGATCGAGATTGTCTCGCGCCCTTTTGAGCCGACCCACCCACTCTGGGGGGTATCAGGATACTTTTGAATCCTTCATGAGCGGAGAACGAGCTGCAGACCTCAAGATTTTGCCAATCTAAGCTCAGTAGGACCCTATTCTTGGCATGTTCTTCCTCATCGCCCTGCTGTCATCCGATCGAGCATCCGCCCTAGAACATACAGCCACTGTGGGATCAAGTTGTGCATCACCGTCAGATCTATCACCTGGATCTAATATGCGTCGTCCGATGCAAAGGAGTGTCACTTGTTGCCGAGGCGACACGTGTTAAGTGGATAAGCCATCGTCGATCGACCGTGCTAGTATTTGGGTATAATGCACCTTTGACCCCAAGCTTTTTTGTATTTAATATTTAGACTTTAAGCTTTCATCAATCATTTAAAATATTTTGGTATATTTTCATACAGGCCCCTAGACTTTTATTATTTACACTTTAGTCATGCCAACTCACCTCATGTGGTTGCCCACGTGATGTGGGAATTTTGCAAGCACGCCCTCGCAGCTTTTGATATTTGTAGTAGGTCTAGTAACTTTTTAATTACGTTTAATATTTTTGGAGAAATTGTAGTTTGGCCCTCGACTTTTGTTTTATTTTATAAAAATGCCACTACTAATAATGTAGTTTCTCTTTGTTTCCTATATTTATTTAAAATATCATTTGGGCTCCAAAAATTCACTAAAAATAGGCTTATGTTCTTGGATGTATGTGCTTTCATGCTACCAATTTATTTTAGCATTTTAGAATCTTTTCGTATGTATTAAAAATAAAAAAAATAGCCTAAATATTCTTGTTTATATTATAAAACCCATAAAAATATAAAACATTTTTTTGAAAATTCCCCAAAAATATTTATTGTGTTTCTTTAATTATTTTACAACTTCAGACCAAAAATCCATAAATATAGAAAAGAAAACTCTTAAAAAATAAAAATCCCCAAAAAGACTTATAAAAATATAAAAAAACTAAAAACCTCAAAAATGATGTTTTCTACTTTAGAATTTCCTTTATATTAATATCTTTGAACTAAAATTAATTTGGAGAAATTTTGGTATTATTTGGTATTTTTCATCTCCATTTTTATTCAGTCTACTTAATTAAACCTTGATTTAGGGTATTTTGACTTTAAAAATATAAAAAATAGCAAAGTTTTTTGAAAAATCACAAAATAGTAAAAAATAATTAAAAACCAAAAAACATTTTATTTTATTCATTTAACTATATTTATTAGTATTGATCTCTATATTATCTTATATTATACATATACTCTATATATCTATCTATATTATATTTATAAAAGAAAAAGAAAATATAAAAATATAAAAAATACAAAATATATATAAAAAAATTAAAAACCAAATACAAAAATATAAAACAAAAATAAATAAATATAAATAAAAACCCCATAAAAAGAAATATAGACAAAGATCACAATCACATTTTGCATACATTATTGCACAATCTATCCTTTATGCTCCTTATGTTCGATACTCTATACTACTTGCACTATACACACATTTTGTAGAGTTAAATAAAATATATTTTAACTCCACATTTATTTTCATTGCTTGATTTATTGGTTATGGGTTAATTGTTGTTTTCATCCAGATGTCTTGTCGGTCACTTCGACGACTGTGTTCCCGCCTTGTGTGGAATATCAGACCGCTCGATTTTTGTATTAAACAGATACCAATGAGAAGCTGGCCTTCTCATGATCGGGTACCCATAAAAAACCCTTTGAAAAACCTAGGTACCCAGTTTTAATGCCGCGCGTGCATGCGGAGATGGGTGCGACCAACCCATTATGGGAGAGAAAATGGCTCAGCGGGTGTTGCTAGGGTCGTTACCAGTGCGTGAAGGGAGAGGAAAGGAGTGGCAATTGCCACATAAGGGGGAAGGGGGGAGGGGCTGTCGTCGCCATGGAGAATGAGATATAGGAGAGGGGACCTGCGACCATGGTAATTGATTACGAAGGGGAGAATCGTGGAAATGGGGAGAAGAGGAACCCGTTGGATCATCTTGATCCATCAGCCTCTACTGCAATTGTGTATATCGGTGGCTGCAACCTTATGCAATTGTGTATAGCAGGGGCTGCAACCTTATGGAGTTTAGGAGAGGTGGATAACCATTAGATCTTAATTGATCCAGTGGTTAAAAGGATCATGAGGTTAGAAATTGGGGCTGTTGTGATAGAAGGGAAGATTTATTTATAGGGATGCAAACGGTCGAATACGGATACAGAAATAGGTATTACTATATCCATATCCGTTTTTTAATACGAATACGGATGCGGATATGGATATTGACGGATATTAAAATTATCTTACCATATCCTTAAAAAACGGATACGGATGTAAAACGGATACTAATCGCACACGAGTAATGTTAGAAATACTGTATAGAATCGACTTAAATATATAAGAAGTAAATGAAAAATACATGATATTAATTTAGTAAATGTGTTTGTATCATAAAAATTATATAAATATGGTAAAGGAGTAGAGAATTATGCTATGTATGGTTAAAAATAAATCTTTTATATACGAAAACGGATATACGAATACGGATACGAATGTTTGCGGATATTAAAATGATATCCATATCCGTATCCATTTTAAAACGGATACGGATACGGATGTCAAAATCTGTATAAAACGGATATGGTGACGGATCGGATACGGATATATCCATATCCGTTTGCATCCCTATTTATTTAGCTGAAAATGGGGTTGCTGAAAAATATTTCTGGACTTTCATCTACATGCCCCTTGTATTTTATATGTACGACTTCTTGAAACTTTTTATTTGCATTGAGAACTATTATAATTTGCTAATAATATGACTTGTACACAAAATAGAAGACGCTACAAAATCAATAATATGTGACTAGTGCACTTGATATGGAAGTGCAAGAAGGTACATGTGACAAAGAATATGAAAGGTTTTTTTTAATAAGCTCTACTTTTAATTACATTGTGGATGTTTATTGTAGTGACCCGCGAGTACTCATGAGTATCCATTACCCATTCAAATTTTTCGGGTACCCATTGAAATGGTTACGGTCGACCCGTTGACCTAGTAATAATGGGTCGGGGCAAGTCATGATTGAATGGACTGAGTACCCGCCCCATGAACACTCCCAAGGAGAAGGATCGATCGCATTATATTTTCAATTAGAAATACTTTTCAAGGATAAAATAAAAGTTTTTTACCATTTTAATCAAGTTTAAAGGTCAAATAGATGAAATCATGCCTAGAACTAATAAGATTTCAGGTATCATGATGTAATTAGAAAGATCGCATGGATTGTCATGTAATTGGAAGTTTTTAAGGAGCTGATATTAAAAACCTCTTTAATAAAAAATCATTAGCATAAGAATTTAACAATTAAATAAAACTTAAATGGTATTTATTCGGGAATATGGATATTTTGCGAACAAGCGATGCACATTTGTACACGTACAAGCTTCACGGTGTATCGATAAATGCTGTCATCATAGACTTCTGTTCATGTTCGACTTCTTCTATTAATAAATGCTTCATTAAACAAAACAACTAAAAAGAAAGCATCTGTACCTTATGTACAAACTCGAAATGTTTTTTCCTACAAAAGAGGGGGGGAAAGGAAGAAGATGAGGAATTATGGTAAAAGAGTTGAGCACAGTGTTGACGCCTACAATGCTTAATTCGTAGCGAAAGTGGTGCAGGACTGCGGACGAGGGGGCGACCCCTCTTCCTGCGTTGGCGCAGGCGTGCTACCCATAATCGACTTGATAACAGAAGCCAACGCCGCAGTGAAGTGTGGATCATTTGCAATTGCTGCGCTCATCGTATCCACCACTGTCGGTGCCGCCGCCTCTGGTGCCGTTGCTGAGAGCTTGGGAGGAAGGTACACCGGTCCCATGGGCACCGAAAATGGAAGTAGCGATGGCGTTGGTGGCTGCGCTCTCCGGATCATCTGCATCTGGTTGTTGGCAGACGGTGGTTGTGTCAAATCAAGCGTGATCGTCGGGAATGGGGCAGAGGCCGATAACGTTGCCATGGTGTAGGAGACCGGCGCAAAGAAGCTTGGGTGCAGTGCAGTTTCCTTGCTGACAGAAGAACCGGAGAGCAGCATTGTAGCGGCAGCAGCAGTGGTGCTAGCCATGGCATTGGCTGCCGGCGGAAGTGGGTGATTGTGAATTCCTTCATAAGTTGTTATCAACACGGTTTTGTCCTCGGCACATCTCTGGACCTGTTGTTTCAAGTTCATGTTTGAAGCCATTTGGGTAATATAATATATACAAGGTTGTCGGGTTTACCTGTTTCCGGACCGGGCAGCCGGCGGACATGGTGCACCGATAATACGCCCGCGGGCAAGGGTTGCCCTTGGCCATCTTTTGGCCATACTTACGCCACTGGCATCCATCGCTGATCTGTGAAGAAGGGTCAATTGTTTCTGGCATGTCCATTTGTATATCCGAACAAGCTTTGGTGGTCCAAGGAAATGGGAATACGTACCATGGGTGCTTCGGAGCGAGCTCGGACTGAAACCCGTGCCTTCCGGCTAGGGAGATCGGCGAGCTGATCGGCGTCCCCTTCGGAATCAAGATTGGGGCTCTTCCTGCCGCTCCAACTTGGGGAGCACTTGTCGAGATCAAGCGGAAGGGGCCGCTTTGTGTTGATGGGAATATTGATGCCTCGGTCCATGAAAGCCGTATCGGTGACACTGGGCGAGAAGGAAGCCGATGGTTCCTCCACGTCCCCAGCCGAATGGGTTTGGTCGGTTCTCAAAGGGAGGTGCTTAGCTGAGCTGAGGGCGGGCAGCTGCTGCTGCTCTGCAACTCCTGTTACCAAAGGTACACTGGGACTGCCCTTCCCATCATTCCTCTGGCCAATCAAAACAAAATTATCTAAATATAAAAAAAACCCGTGTTTATTACTTCCTCTCCGATAAATAATAAAAATTCTCATATTCCATCTTACATGCAATGAAATCATAATCATCCGACTTTTTAAAAAGAGAAATCCTATATTTCAAACAAATATCAGTTATAAAAACCGGCGAGTAATTAACTAATGCTGCATCACTTGGCAAAAAAATATAACCCATTGCGATTAAGGTACTCAGTTTTCACAATTTTTTTTTTGCGTATTCACGTAGATCTGACAAAACGATCGGAACAAATCCACGGTCAACGTTCATTTAGTTTCGCAATCCAATTAAAATAACTCTGCTATTTAGTACACATGAAATTCTTGGAGTTAAAGAAGCACTTTCGTATGTATAGCTGCATATGATCGCTATTACCTCTTCATGCCGCGCCTTGGCTGGGACTGCTTGCTGCTGCATGACATCGACAAGGTGGCTGTGAAGGGCACCGTAATTGCTCACAACTTGCTCTAGCGCGACCTTTAGCTGCCGGTTCTCATCCCGTAGCCGCCCAATCTCACGTTGGATTGTAATTACCTGCTAATCAAAATCAGTTGATCCACTACTTTGTTTTCATAGCACAACCAAAATCAAACAATCAAGGAGAAACGATAGCTCACCTTACCACCCGCCGATCTGGTCTCGTTGCCGTCATCTGACAGAAGGTTTAGTCCGATCTACAGGGAAAAGAGAGAGACAGAAAAATTAAGGATCCACTCACTCACCGTCGCAGAGATTGCGAATGATATGTCCATAAATAAATTTATAATTTAGGCACCTTAAGGTCAGCATCTCTGTCCGCAACATCGTAATTAAGGTTCTGGATTCCCCGTTGGACATACCGGCTCTCAGCGAAGAAGTCGACCTCGTGGATATCGCGGCCATGTGATGTGAACTCTTGGGGTTCGTCCTCCTTTGCGAGATCCATGAAGGCGCTCAGAGCGACGGAAAGAGTATAGTGGGGGAAGGAGAGTAATGGACTTTTACAGCTTATATATATGCAGGATATAATATTATTGGGAAGCGGAGAGAGGGAGAGGGATGACGTGGAGACGACAGCTGGCGAGGAGGAACCGGATCTGAGGCGAGTTGCATGGAGTTCTGATCGTCGGGGACGATCGGAACGGGAGATATGGTATCGGAGACGGACGGCGTCCGAGGGGTGGACACGTGGGTGATGGGAAGCAGGTCTGGCATAGGTCAACGAGAAGGGGAAGGTAGACGGTAGTTGAAGCGGGAGAATGGGACCCACATTGCCCTGTTGGGGGGCCCGCGATGGGCAGAGCTATTTCAGCCTTTATTGTTCACGCCGGTCTTCCAGTTTGACAATGGAGGCCCGCCACATCAGCATTTTTTGGATCTGTCCTCTTTACTAGTCTTCACAGAAATGGAAAGCTTCTACGGTTTCACGCTTTTTTGATATTTTCTTGGAAAATTTTACCTGAGTCCCGCTTTGGATGACATTACTTTAAATTATCCTGATTATTTTATCATCGTGTGTTTATGGCCCTCAAAATATTAAAATTTACTTTTTCCCCATGTCATCAATTAAGCTAAAACCATCATCTTCCGTCTCATGTGATCCAAATGTCGGATGTCCCACCCCCTTCATGTGTTTATGCCTTCTCATGTTTACCTCTTCTAAATTAAGGTATTCCTTTACAACTTTCGCAACCATTGACATCTATTCCTGATGATTTTTTAAGAAAGTTCTCTAAAAAATTCAACCTTGCTTATGATTTTGACAATATTGATCTTCAAAATGTGTGAAGACCAAATTAAATCTACGCGTTTCTCTTCTCTCATTCTCATGACACAATTTTCTTCCCACCGAGCCCATAGGGATAAAATGCAGTGTTGGCACCAACAATTCATCACGGAAGAAAAGATCTGAGCCGGTATCACTAACTATGCAGTTTTCTTTTTTTTTTGTTATATATAAATGTATATATGGAATATATAAAAGAGAGGAAAATGAAAATTATTTATTTTTTATCATTCACAGTCATGGTACATCTTGAATAGACAAAGAAATAATGAATATCACTATCATGTAAATAAATAGTTTCGGGATAAGCATTACACAAACTCCAAGATCTTTTTTGGTAAATCAAAATAAATTAGCTATTTGTTTACACCAAAATTTGTTTCAACATGACACTAAAAAGACATTAAAAAATTCTCGAAATTTGTTCATTCACAAATTTATTTTTAATAAGATTATGAGTCTTTCATTACCAAAATATTTTTCTAATATTTTCAATCAATTATTGTGCGAGAAACCAGTCGATCTTTGTAATCGAAAGGACATAACAAATAAAGGGATTGATCTAAGTTAATCTCTATAGATTCTCCAATATACAAGAATTTAAATTTTCTTAATGTAAGATTTATCCGATACTATTGGTTTTTATAATCATTTTTATCAAATAACTCATAAATTAAATGCTTTTATGGAAGAGTATTAAATTTTCATTGAAAACTTACTGCAGCTTGTCAAACAAAGATTACACTATAACAACGATGACAACAACAACAAATCCTTCTCACACATTACATAGGGTTGGTTACATGAATTATTACCCTCCATTCAGATATATTTTGGGTCATTCTTAGACTTTGATTCCAATAACTTCAAAGACTGCAAAAAAGAAAAACATAGGTATAACTGGCATAACATTTACTATTGTATTAAAAAAGGTATAAGTCTTAAGCAATTCAGCAAAGAAAAACTACTTAAATAAGGGATAGAATTAAGATATGGACATTTTAGCTGGCATAGCATTTACTATTGTATTAAAAAAGGTATTATTCGTTATTTTATTATCTATAGAGTACCGTCAAAAAATACTTTTTTATAGATTACCTCTTTTGATTTTGGATCCTTCACGAAAGTAGTAGATCTCGTCAAGACGAGCAACTTTCGTGTTGACCACTTTTTGATTTGACCCCATTTACTCTTTCTTTTATATTCTATTTTGTTTAGTTTTGTTTTATCCTTATTTTATTTTTAATTTTTATTATTTACTCCTTATTTTTATTTAATTTAGCTTTATTAACTTGTTATGGTTTTTATTTTTATTTTCCTTTTTATTCTTCTTTCTCCCCCTTTCCTTCTCTCTCTCTCTACCTAACCCATCTAGCCAGGTCGTATGCTACGTACGTGACCCGCGTCCCCCTTGTCTCTCTCTGGTCACGTGCGCAGCACATGACCCAGACTCCACCTCGATCGTGTGTTGTGCACGTGACCCACGTCCGCCTCCTCTGCAGCCGTTGCGACCTCTGTCGCCTCCTCTCCTGCAACCCCTGCAGCCGTCGCACTTCCCCCTCACCTCCACATCCTCCGCGTAACCATCCACTTGTCGCTCCCTATAAATCCCTCACCATTGTCGCCCTCATCCATCATCCACCATCGTTATCTTCTCTAGTAGAGGAAAGCAAGTAAGAGAGATAGGACTGGGCACATGAGGGTGACAGCTTCCGTCCCTTCTTCATCTCTGGTGATATCCACATAGTGACCTCTGTGATTGCAGTTGCCTCGTACGTGCTACTCGAGCTTCTTTGATCCATCACTGATCTGATCGAGGCGATGGCAAGCTCCATTGTGCTCCACCTTTCCATGTTCCATCCTCCATGTATTCTTCCTTGAATCTTCTTCCCTCTGCTCCTCGTTCCCATCGCACCCAATCACCGTCCACCACTTCACTGCCCCTATCCGCACCTTCGACCTTGCAAAGGTCGGAGCTCCGCTCATCGCATCTCTTTCACCATTCGCTCCACTATCCTGCTCCACCTTCGCGCCCATTTCAATGACTTGTCATCCACCCTTCAGAGCTCGGCCACCCGTCCATCATCAAGCAGCCTCTGCCCCTCTGCACTGACTCGCCTCCACGTGGCCGGCATCTGCCCTTGACGGGATCCACTTACGTCATATGCCACGGTCGAATGTGCCACCCACTCCTCCGTGCAGCCTCTACGTCTGATGCCCTCCACCGATAGCTCTCAACCTCCAGCTACCATTGGATCAAGGTCCAACTCTTGATCCAACGATTTTGATGCCTCCACGTCAACCGTCTCGAGCCTAAGGCCTAAGCCTTGCGTGTCGGGTAGTCCCAATCACACCTGAGCCTGCCACCGCGTTGAGCCTCCCAGAAGCAACTGCGTGGAGTCTCGACGCAAGTGCCTGTCATCCCCTCCTCCTCGACCCTCCTACGCATGTATGAGGCAAGTGTGTGGTGGGGAAATTACGTTGCACCCCTTGACATCTTTCAATATCGTAAGCAGGTCCACACCATCCAGAAGGCACGTGCGAGGCGTATGCCCCTTGTTAACTTTGCAATAGCCCCTCTGCCTTATAGAATATTACAGAAATGCCCTTGCTAGAGGTAATTTACATGAAGACCCCTATGAGTTTTGGAAATTGAAGATAAGTCCTCCTAGGGACATATAGAAAATAAAAACTCATTTTTAATTATAATTTAGTCCCTATATCTTAATTTCAGCATATCTCGCTTATTTGAACTCCGATTTTTAGTAACAATATATCGTTTGGAAGCTCGTTGAACATTCTATAATTCCATATATTTTGTGAGCTGATCTGAGGCTTATTATGATTGTTATTATTATTATTTAAGAATATCTAGCTGATTTTTGACATTGTATGCATTATTTTATCAAGAAACTAATGATTTGTTTTGTAGGGATGCTGATGAGTATTTCAAGTTGATCAATCCTTTTGTGATTATTGAGAATCATTCTTTGAAGACTTAATTTCTATAGGGGACTTGATTGTGGAGATTTTATTTGATTAATTCTCTTATGACTATATTTGATTTTAGTTGATGAACTAATCTATGTAGGGGCACAATTAGGAAGGAATTAATTTAATCCCTTGATGTTTGATGTGATTAGACTCTATTTACTTATGGATCAATATTTGAGGGAATTTTGAGATTATTATCTCTATTTGAAGATTAATTTTGATCTCCTTATTGATCATATTATTCATTGATTAATCTCCTTACCTACAGCTTGAATTTGATTGAAAACTTATCCCCTGAAGCTCCTTTGATCTATGATTAGTTCTGAGGGTTTATTGATCATTTTATTTTAGGATGTAAGTTGTATAAAATCACAGATCATGCACTCATTTCTCTCTGATTATTTTATTCACTTAGCATTGCATCTCTTTCATTGCATTTTCATTTCAAGTTTCTGACACAGAGATTAACATCATGATTAATTAATTATTTAAATTAATTTATAACCATGCAATTAAAAATCATCATTCCCTATGTTTGACCTTGGTATACTTACCAAGTAAAAACTATTCCACAATATTCAAAGATTGTGGTCTTTGATTTATCGCTTTCAATCTCCTATATTATAATTGTTGATTCTTAAAGAGGTGAAATTTCGCGATCATCAAATGGCGTCCTTATCGAGGAACGATGTATTTTTAGGGTTTTAAATTATTTCCTGTAATTATTTTTTGTGAAATTAATTTCTTTGTAATTTTGTTATCTTTGTCTCACTTCTGATACTAATCACAATTTCTCTCTTCGCAGATTACTCGAAGCAATTTTTTGGATATAATTCAAGGACCTGCAAAGAGGACTAAATTTTATTCCTTTTTTGAGAGGGAGTTAGATATTTTTAATTTACGCATCATTCATGGGTCCCTCTCTCTCTCTCTCTGAACCCTGATAACTTGTAATAATTCAGGCTGAACTTCTCGGTGGTGGATTGGGTCTATTTCAACCCCTTTTGTGTGCAAGGGACCCCACTTGAGTGGTGTAGGAATTAGGCTCACATACGCTAGCTTATATTTTTATTCTTAATTGTGCTCGAAAGTCTTAGGCCACACTTTCACTAATTATGCGTACTATAGATCGATCTACTTAGCCAAAACTTGAAATCAGTTCTTCCCGCTAATATTACTATCTACCTAGGGCGTTTTTACTTTGTGCATATCATTTAGTGTAAAATTAAATTTTTTGTATTGCATTATGCATAAAGAATACGAAGAATCACTGTAAGTCTCCTTCTTAGGTATGCATCAATGATTTACACTTGCATTGGCTTTTCTATTCTCCCTCATTAGTTTTTACGACTTTGGAATTAAAGGAATTGGGATTGCTTGTTAGGAGTGATATATTTATGCTCTATTAAGAACTCGGTGATAACCTTAATCTAAAATCAAGACTGCTAATCAAGATGACTGTAAATAAAATTGACATAAAAATAATCTTTGTGTCTGGTGGAGAGAAACCCACTCATTGTTTGTAAGGATAAGAGCATACACTTAGGGTAGAGGCACAAATCTGAAGTTTTCATTTAGACTATTATTAGGGGAATACAGGTAGCCTCTCTACGATCCATACTTTACTTAGTAGAGTGGGTGGTTTAAAGGACACTGTGTAAGGCACCGTCCTTAAGTAACGGGTAGTCATTTTACGGTATGTACTTACACCTATACTGGCTGAAAGTAGGTGCAACTAGTTGTATGAACTCGTGACAGTATTTGTGAATAATTTTGACACCTAACAACTCCAGTTAATCTTCAAGATTGTTTGATCATTTAAAATTAAAATCGAAAAGATAAGGGGTCGAGACCTGACGCCTTTACTAATGTTGATTGGTTGAATTGATGAGTTTGATTTGTGTTTCTTTTGTATGAGTCTTCTGTACATTTATATTTCCCATGTATTTTCTCTCCTAAGTATTTCTTTGTGCTTCAAACTGATCCTTTCATCCGAGATGGATTCTTCTAGAGTTATTCATTCGGATTTTACGAACAAATCCCTAAGCTCCTCAAGTAACTCATCTCCTTGGTTTCGAGATGACACTCTTCTCAAAACCCTTTGGTCTTGGGATGGCCCTCTTCTCAAGTCCCCTTCAAGGTTTAGTCAACCCTGTACTAACCCTCTCTTCTGCTTCCCTCCTGCCAAAGAAACTTTCATCTTTGCCAGAACCTCTAAACCTTTCAAGCATGAGACTAACTCAAATTTATCTACATTTGAAGGTGAAGAAGAGGTCAAGATGCCTCCAAAGAGGAACCGTGGTGAGGAAGAGAACGACAATGACCCGATGCGAGCACTTTTAGCTAGAATAACCACTATCGAACAACACAATGATATATTTAGAGCACAGATGGTAGAGATGCAACGTGGAGAAGCTGCTATGGAAGATACATACCTCCCTGAATAAGATAAAGATTATAATTGGTTGAGGCATGTAATTCATGAGGATGCGTTCGAGTATAAATCACATTTCCTTGCATTGTTACCTAAGTTCGGAGGGAATAATCATGAAGAATCGTACACCTTCCTCCAAGACTTCGAGCTAGTCTGCGATAACCTACGCCACCCTAGGGTTAGTCAAGACTACATAAGGCTAAGAGTTGTCCCCTTCACCTTGACTGATAAGGCAGCTTACTGGCTGAAAATTTTAAGGGAAGTGGTCACCACTTGGGCCACCTTCAAGACCATGTTTCTCAAGAAATTCTATCCAATGAGTAGAATAAATAAAATGTGGATCAAGCTCACGAGATTTACCCAACACCCGAGCAAACCATTTCATGAAACATGGGAAAGGTTCACATACCTAATCCAGAAATGCCCAGGGCATGGGATAAGCAAAATAATGTTGGTCCAAAGTATTGTCAGTGGGCTAAACCATGTGACCCAAGAATTTGTAAGTGCATCCTGCAAAGGAAGATACATGGGATGCCACGAGGACATTGTCTACAAGGTGTTCGAGAAACTAGTGGAATCCAACCGAGCACAAACCACCAACCAGGCATACATAGCCAGCTCCAAGAAGACTATTAATAATCTATCGACCGATTAGAATGCCAACATGGAAGTAATAGCTGATAAGTTGATCATGGTCGAACAGATGTATAAGAAGGTGGACAAAGTCCATAAATCATCTGATATGGAGAAATTGGCTAAACTGGCTACGCAAATGGAGGAACCGGCTGATAGGATATCTGAGATTCAGATACTTGCCTTGACTTCACCTCCTGTCCCCATTTACCAAGTTCACAATATTCAAGGGTAAGGGGTAAGGCAACAGAGACATTGGGGTGGAGATCAAGTCTTTTCCCATCAAACAGAAGAAACCTTCGCTCAAACTGTTTATGATGAACCTCCATAAGTCATGGAAATAAATGAAGTTTGGTATAAACTTCATCCCGCCAATAGATCAGATCCAAATACTACTCCGAACCCTTGTCCACCACAGTCTCAGCTTATCTACTAGCCTCAGCAGCAGCGTTAGCAATGCCATCCGGGTTGTCAGAACCTGCAGCCTCAGCAGCAGCAGTATCAATGCTAAGTCCAGTAGGGCCAATTCAGACAGCATCAATAACCTCAGCCTAAGCAAGGCCAGGGTTATTCCCCTTCTTCAATCTCTCATGAACTCCAACGAGTGCTGGACGAACTTCACGATATGAGAGCTGACATCAAACGACTCTCTAGATGGAGAGATGAGTTGATTGCACCCCAAATCATGATTCCAGGTCAAGTCTAGGCTAACCTAAATACCCTCAAATAGAATTAGGTATTAGTCTCTGAATTTTCTTTACCTGAATATGAGATCTTTTCGCATGATGATACATATCATATTTCTCTTAAGAGTGGAAAGATCGTAACAATGTCTGATTGAGCAAAAGAACACAGTGACATATCCCCAATGTCTACAAATTCACACAATCCTGGGGAAGAAGAGGAAGAGAGGTACGATGAGGAGAAAGAAGAAGTCACACCCATACCACTCGTCGAGCACTAGACCATTGAGGACTAAGGAGAGTCATGGTCGGAGTCACTAAAACAACAACAACAACAACACGAACAATCATCCGCCAATTTCCCTATTCTAAGTCAAGTCAGTCCAAGTCATGTAGATACTTTTTCATTCAACAAAATTGATGTTTTCATTCACGATCATCCAATTCCTTTCCCTCGTGCTCTTACGGTAGGGAAGAAGAAAAACATAAAAAAATTAAAAAATATGACAAGATAGCCTACATATGCAAAGAAAATACCATGGTTACTTTGTCATTAAATGAGATGATTGAAAGAGACCTAGATTTTTGTAATTACCTTAAGGTTAGATGCACACCAACAAGGACCAGCAAAAAGAACCATAGTTTAACAAAGAAGCACATACTCTTTATTGCCACATCTCATCTGATAAAAATGAGATACTAAGGAAGCAAAGAAATATGGGTACTCACTTTGTGACAAGCCAGATCAATGAGATTAAGTTTGCATGAACCTCGTTCGACAATGGGTCCTCCATCAGTATCATGCCCACCACTCTTTATGAACATGTAAAACCTGGCCCTCTTAAGATATCCAGAGTCGTACTTCAATTTGCCGACTCTTCAACTAAGAGGCCTAGGGGTGAGATCAGAAATGTTCTTATCAACATAGAGGGACATAACTATCCAGTAGATTTCACATTCCTTGATGTTGATGTCCCTAAAAACTGGAAGGAGTCTCAGATGATATTAGGGAGACCCTTTCTCAGGACTGTTAGAGCCCTATTTGATTACACATATGGGAGAATTCAGTTAGGAGAAGTCAAGTTAGAAATGAAGAAAACTAGATTTCAAAGACCTGACACTGAATCTAGAACCGAGTCTGAAAATTCAGATCTCTAGGTAGAAGAAAATACAGAAGCAACAATTGGTCCATGGAAATAGAACATAACTGCAATGATAGAATCACTCTCGTCTGGGGATGACATTGTTGATGAATTAATCTGCCAACTCATTCATGCATCAATCGACACTCTCGAAGACTTAGAGGTCCCTATGGAACTGTGAGTCTATTCTCTTTCTATACAATCCTGAAGTGAGGCAGACGGATGGATGCGGTGTTTGCCAAACCGCATTATACCTTTGGCGATCCGATCTCGAAACAATTAAGTTGGTGGCTGATAATGTTACACACACCCCATCCACAACACAACCAGAATCAGCAATGATAGAGAGAGATTTGTTTAATGATATGGATTTACCCGAGATCAAACCATTGTTGCCTAGTCTTAAATATGACTTCCTTGCGGGAAATAAAGGTCGCATTCCGATCATCATCAACTCATATCTAACCGAAGAGTAGGATATATGCATACTTAAAGTTTTAGAGAGAAAACTGTAGGGTGATAGGTCAGAGACTGTCGGATCTTCAAGAGATTAATCCGGTCCTTCGTTCACACCATATTTACCTTGATGATAATGCTAAACCCTCCCATGAATTCCAACATAGGTGGAATCCAAAATTATAGTAGGTGGTTAAGACTGAGATCGAAAAATGGTATTGGGCAGTGTTCATTTATCCCATCTTAGACTCCAAGTGGGTGTCATCTTTGCATGTTGTCCCAAAAAAGTCGTAACTTCATATTATAACCAACGAGGAGGGAGAGGAGATCATGACACGAGTACCCACGACATGGCACATATGTGTAGATTACAAGTGCTTGAATGCCACAATGAAGAAGGATCACTTCCCGCTACCTTTTATTGATCAGATTTTGGAGAAATTGGCAGGAAAAGACTACTTTTACGTGTCCTTTCGGCACCAATGCATTCAAATGCATCCCTTTTGGGCTCTATAATGCCCTGACACCTTTCAGCGATGCGTGAATGTAGTTTTTGCGAAAATGGGTGGATATAACCTGGAAGTCTTTATGGATGACTCGTCGGTCCATGGTGATTCATTCGATGATTTCCTAGCGCACCTGGATCGAATCCTCGAAAATTGTAGGGAAGTGATTCTGGTTCTCTCTTGGGAAAAAAGGCACATTATGGTAAAAGAGGACATCGTGTTGGGGCACGTCATCTCCAAGAAGGGATGGAGGTTGACCCTGCCAAGGTGGATGTGATCAAGAAACTCGAGCCATGTTGGTGCACCAAGCAATTCGGGTTAGGAAGACTGATAAGTAAAGGGTCATTGTGAGTCAGATCACAAGGCACAATCAACAAGAAAAAGAGAGAAACTACTCAGATAAAATAAATCAATCAATCAATTAAAGCACACATAAAAATATCAGCGGTCTCCGCTATTTATTTTTACTTGGTATAACCAGGGCCGAACACAAGGAGCACAGAAATGTATGAAATAGTCAGATTTCAGAAAATATTTTTAATGGTTTTAGTTTTGCAAATTTTTATAATTTCTAATTAAGGAACAAAAACAAACAAATAAGAACACAAAGCAAACAACAAGCTTTTTGAATTTTTATTTAAGGCTAGACATGCTCAAAAAATAAGATAACAATATTTTTAGGTTTTTGAAATTTTAAGATGTTTTTGGTAATTTTCTAAAAATTTTCTAGTGTTTGTTTTATTTTATAAAAATCAAATAGAGGTTGAAAATACAAACAGTGCATAGCCAGAACAAAATTGCAAATTAAAAATGCTTAAAATGCCATAGTAATCTAGAAAGCAATTTTAAGATAAACTAGATGAGAAGAGCAGTCGAAGGAACTGAAATTGTTTTTTTTTATTTTTTAGAATTTTATATGACTTTATAAGTTTTTAGCTCTTTTGTGATTCTTAGGTTTTTATGAGGGTTTACAAAGTAAAATTGCTATAGAAGACAAAACACATAAAAATATATAATAAGACATTTTTGTAGGATTTTTGAGTATTCTTTCGAATTTTTATGTATTTTTGAAAATAGAGAGTACACTTTTTAGGGTTTTTTTAGAAAATATCAAATGCAACTAAATTAACCCACAAAATTACAATAAATATTACGTGTTAGCAGAAGCTAACAGTAATTTTTATAGAATTTTTCGAATTAATTTGGTATTTAATTAACTAAGAGACAAACAGTTTGTAGGAACATACTTGTAATTACAATAAAGTTCAGGGGCCAAACAATAACACACGTGAAAAACTTAGGGCCGAAGATGTAAAATGTCCCGTGAAAATACGCACATGCTCAATAAACCACGCACAGGGGCATAAATGCAAATTTTAGAAACTATCCATTCAAAGCATAACATACATAAAGTCCAGGGAGAAGGGTATGGGAAAATCCTTAAGTGCATCACGGAAACGTGAGGATCGCATCGAATGCAATCGGGAACGACTAGTCGCACTAGTTGCTCTGGGAAGCGGAAATTTAAAATTTTTAAAATGATGAAACCACATGATCCGAGAAAACTTCTTGGATCGTTTCATCTAAACCACAAAATAGGCACTACGATTACCTCTTGAAGCGTGGTTGTGATCGATTCTCTAAACCAAGAGACCTCATGTTCAAGTTCGATCCGACGGAGGAGACGCTTGCAAGCGCGTCGATGAGACGTGTGCTCCTCGCAATCCATGTAGATGATCCAAGCAGAGGATCTCCTGATCTCGTCATACGAGATCCGACATCTTCTTCACGAGACAGGTGCACCGAAGGAGATGGAGATTCGCGAGTAGATGATCCAGCAGCATAACAACGATGCTGTGGCGATGACGACTCTCACCATGGCTCCATAGTGGACGGCCATTATGTATGTGTGTGAGAGAGAGAGAGGCTTGGCGTGTGGAGAAATAGAGAGGGAGAGAGAGCATTCATAAACATGTAACTAGAAGAGCAAGGGGTGTCTCTTCTTATATAGGGTTTTGGGAGTCCATGGATCCCAATCCATGGACATCGCACAATCAATGAATGAGATTGATTTGTATTTCTTTCAATGGCCATGATTTTGTTGTGAAAACACAATAATAATTAATTTATTTTAAATTAATTTATATCAATAAATCAATATATTTAAATTCAAATCAAATCAATTAATTATCCTTTGAGATAATGAGGAGATAAACCATATCCCCTAAAAAGGGGGACGGCTACCAATCATCTCATGAGATCTCATTATCTCATGAGATCTCATTATCTCATGATATCTCCAATATTTACAACAACAATTGTTGTAAATTATTTCACAAAAATAATTCACAATTATCTTGTGAAATTTGTGATTATACCATTGGAAAAATGTGAATCACATTTACATCCCAAAACAAAATGTAAATTATATTCAATTAATCATCCAATGTGAATACAATTCACATCAATAATTAATTAACAAATTTAAATCACACTATGCTCTCTCTCTCTCTCTCTCTCTTAAATATATATAAATCACATTTATAATATATCAGATTAATATGGATAGTACTATCCACATTATTCATATCCATGATAATTAAATCACATTTAATCATCTTGGTTCTCTATTCTCATATGCCCAAATAATATGAATCACAATCACATTATTCACATCTTTGATAATTAAATTAAATTTAATTATCTTAGTTAACTCTCCTTATAATATGAATCAAATTCATATTTTCCACGATAACTAAATCACATTTAATTATCAATTTTCTCAATGCTCGGATACACATATCAACAATGAAATTATCCTTGAACTCTTTCAAGGAGAATGCGCTTTCTCCACGGATACTTGGAGATAAGGACAAGGTGATTGTATTGTTCCACGTACAGTGACTTGGATATCGAGATTACATCTCAAATCCAGATCTTGCGGACCTACCATATATGTATGATTAAATCAAAGCCATAGATATAGTCTTCTCATTATATCCGAATCACATTCAGATCAATGTCCAACATTTGGACTAAGATTAGATCACTTCTCTATGAGAGGAGTCACTGAAATCCATACTTGTTTCATCACTCCCTCAGAATGTAAGCATCATGGTTATACAATCGTTTATGATCACATCACCCTCAGGTATTCCCAATACCTGTACATCCTTCATACTGGAAGACCCAGAATAAACACGAAGTATTTTATCTCTTTTGGACTATCTTCTTCAGGGTTTTATCATTAAGTTTCTCATTTGATCATTGGGAGTTGGTATCGATCATATACTTTCCAAAAGCATATATCATACCTAGGTATTGATCATATACTTTCCAAAAGTATATATCAAACCTAAAATTCAGTCAAGCTTCCAAAGTGAGACGACCGTGCACGGAATTTGATTCTTTCCAATATCTCATGAGTGAGCTCATGTCTTCCAGTTCAGAAAATGAACATGTATGATCCCTTTGAGAGATCGTATTACTCATATGCCTTTGCATGCACACCAGCACACCGGTATATAGACCTTGGTTTGGTCATCAACCTATTAGTATGCCAAATGTACATACTCAGACATATAGTAACACATCTGTCTCCAGTCAGAGGATGCGCGCCTATATCGTGAAAGCATACGACATAGGACTTTAGTTATCTCAATCTCGTTAAGTTAACTCTTTAATCTAACTTATCTAACACCTCTGAATCTATATTCCTATGCAAAGGACCTACATCAAGAGGTCGGTCAGATATCAGCCTTTAGAGAAAAGATTGCCATCTCCTTCTCGGGATGGAGATCCTCTCTTAACAATCATTTGATGGTTCTTGATGAGTCCTCAATCTAACCCATTAGATATTCATCCAAGCACCAGCCTCTATGATTCAATAATTGAATTAACAGTTGTATGATTATCAAGATGGTCATTGTACATAACCATAATTGTACTAAGGGACCTTTATGCAAATAAATTATTCTTCATTTTAGATCAGGGAATGATATTTGTAATAACATTTATTGCATAATGGCTCATCGTGGGCTCGCATGTCCAACACGAGGTGGATCATGAAAATATACTAAAATGCAAATATTGAAAATAACAAGGGTCTAATTACAAGATATCCAAAGTATTTTAAACTACGATAAATATTTATAAGACTAACTAGAAAACACAAAACAGAGAGGGGCCTAAGTGAAGTTTACCTGGTATTAAGGTGCAATCCAACGACTGAAGGTGGTCCACTTATGATGGACGACTGAGATGCGCGGGTTGTTAGACTTGTGAGCCCTGGGCGAACCATTCTTACAATAAATGTTATTGTAATATTTAAGTTTATCAATAAAAGTTACTGATGTTTCACTCCCTTTCTGAAATTATATGAATGAATGCACTATAAGGTCCCTCTGTACAATTAGGGTTATGTACCATGACCAGCTTGATGATCATATAGCTGTTGTTTCATTAAATGAATCATAGAGGCTGGTGTTTGGATGAATATCTAAGGAGTTAGATGGAGGACTCATCAAACACCGTCAAATGATTGTCAAGTGGAGATCTCCAGCCTGAGTAGGAGATGGCAATCCTTTCTCACATAGGCTGATATCTGACCGACCTCTTGATGCAGGTCCTCTGCATGGGAATAGTGATTCGGAGGTGTCAGATTAGTTAGGTCAATGGGTTGACCTAACGAGATCGAGATAACTTAAGTCCTATGTTGAATGTTGTCACAGCATAGGCACGCATCCTCTGACCGGAGACAGATATATTGCTATATATCTGAGTATGTACATTTGGCAGACCAATAGGTTGATGACCTAACCAAGGTCTATACACCGGCGAGCTGGTGTGCATATAAAGGTATATGAGCAATATGATCTCTCAAAGGGATCATACAGGTTCACTTGTGAACCGGAAGACATGAGCTCACTCATGAGGTATTGGGACCGATCAAATTCCATGCATGGTCATCATGCTTTGGAAGCATGACATGAATTTGAAGGTATGATATCTGCTTTGGGAAAGCATATGATCGATACCAAATCCCAATGACCAAGATTGAGAAACTTAATGATTAAACCCTGAAGAAGACAGTGTAAAAATGATCTTGATCTTCGGGTTGATCATGGGTCTTCCAGTATGCAGGATGTACAGGTATTGGGAATACCTGAAGGGTGATGTGATCATAAATGATTGTATATCCATGACGCTTCCATTCCGAGGGAGTGATGAAACAGGTCTGGATTTTAGTAACTCCTTTCAGTAGAGAAGCAATCCGATCTTAGTCCAAGTGTTGGACATTGGTCTGAATGGGATTCAGATTCAATGAGAAGATTGGATTTGCGGTCTTGATTTAATCAAGCATCTGTGGGAGGTTCGTTCGATCTGGATTTGAGATAATATCTCAACATCCAAGTCACTATACATGGAATAATACAATCGCCCTGTCCTTATCTCCAAGTATCTGCGGAGAAAGCACATTATTCTTGAATGGGTTCAAGAATAATTCCTTTTGATGAAATATCCAAGCAAGGACTTGATGATTAAATGTCATTTAATCATCAAGCTTAAATATGAATATGATTCATATTATGAAAAATGATTATCTAAGATAATTAAATTGGATTTAATTATCAAGGATTAAGAGAATGTGGATAACACTATCCATGATATTTGTGTGTTATAAATATGATTTATAATATACATATATAAGAGAGAGAATTTATGTAAATAGCATTTGTTAATTAATAATGTGGATTGGATTCACATTTGTTAATTAATTGGAAATGCAATTTACTAACTAGTTTGGGTTGTGAATATGATTCACACAATATTCAATGGCAAGATTGAAATATTCACAAATTAATTTGGAATTAATTTGGTGAATATTTATTGTGATTAATTAAGGAATAATAAGATAAATAAAATGGAGAAAATAAAACCACCTTCATGGGTGGCGTCGCCCATGAATTGTTCATGGGTGACGCCCCCCCTTTTTTAGGTGGTTGGTTAACTCCACTTCATTTATCATATTATCTCTTGATTAATTAATTTAAATTGATGTTGTTGGTTTTAACCAACAACAATCCTAGCCATTGATTTATCATGGACCAAGCATAGCCCTTGGATCCATGTGTCCCATGGATTGAGATCCATTGGATCCTAAACTAGTATAAAAGGAGGGCTAGGGTAGCCTTTCCAAGGTACATCATCTAGAGTTGTAGAAGACTACTACTCTCTCTCTCTCTCTTTAATTCTCGTGTGGTCTCTCTCTTAATATCCAAGTGGCCGTCCACTTTGCATATTGAAGAGGAGAGCATCTTGCTTCGCCTTCGACGCTTGGATCTTCGTCAAGGATTGCGGGAAGGACGCGACTCATCATCGTGCCCGCAAGTGCGTTCTTCGTGGGTCGGACTTAAGATAGGAGGATCTCTACTTTGGGATCTCGCGATCACAACCACGCTTCAAGAGGTATTCCTTGTACTTTGTGGTTTGATGAAACGATCCGAGAAGTGTTCTCGTGATCATGTGGTTTCATCGTTAAGTTAAAATTTTTTTTAATTTCCGCTGCATCTAGCATCTAGTACGACTAGTTGCTCCGATTGCATACGATGCGATCGACACGCTTCCGTGATGCGCTTAAGGATTCACAATATCCTTCAAGTGGTATCAGAGCCATAGGTCGAATAAGGTTTTGGATATGATCCATACACCTTAGACGATTTGGTTCATGAAAGGGTTGCGAAATTTTTACTGCATTTCAATTTTCGCACCTCTGTCTAATTGAATTTTTCTGTACTGTTTAAAATGTTTAAACACGAAATTTTCAATTGAATTTTGTTTCCCATTAAACAAGGAAACCATAGGACTTGAGTTTACTAAATTTGGACTTTATTTGCTCAAGATATGGCTTTTTGAATATGACTATATTCACTGTTGCGGGAACTGCGGATTTGAACGTAATTAATGAGATGATTACGGTTTTAATCCGCCTTGAAATGCGTGAATTATTACTTGGGTTCTCTAATAAATCAAATAGGCAATCTTTTAAAACTGAGTTTGCATTTTTTGGATTTAAATTGATCAAGATAAGTTAATTTTAGTGATTGGGGGTCACTGCTGGAAATTAACAATTTTGATCTTGAACCTTGTGATATGTCATTCAATTATCATGATGAAAATTAATTGTTAATTTTCTGGAATAATTAGTGATAAATATTTGTGAAATATTTAAAGAAATAATTATTTCATTGAATGACACTTGCCTAAACCACAATGATGAGATAATAGATCTTGATCATTGTTTCATCAACAAACATTGCTTTCATGAAAACTATAGTTTATCCTACAATAGTTGTAGGACAACTTTTACATGAAAAACCCTTTTGTTTGAATAGGATTGGGGATTTGTCTAGCAAATCTCCTTATAATCAAAAATGTTTTGATTTATATTATATGGTATAATTTCGGTTGAAAAACCGATGAACATCTCAAAGTACATGATGGTCTATCTGGTATTATCCTTTCCCGAGGCGGATGTGGTGCCTAGTCGGAGAGCATTGGGGTCGCGGGTTGCAACGTATGTGGTCCGTCCCACTCTCGTCGGTACTGGCCATGACAGCGGGTAGGGACTGTATAATACCAGAGACAGACAATATGTATTTTTCTAATTATTAAAATTCGAATAATACGTATTTTGAGAATATACCTACTATTCAAGTAAAAGACATGTTTGTTGATGATTGGATTAATGATTAATTTAATGTGATTAAATTAATTATATCCAATAAACACTCTATTTTGAATAGATGTGTATTTCCCTTGGAAGAATTAATTATGTGAATGTGATTCACGATAATTAATTATAAAATTTGAATATGAGGTGGAGGATCACATAAGTGACATCCATGGTCTCCCGTCAAGGCAAAGGATTTCGTCGCCAGTTGTTGTGTATGGGAGACGCCTATCCGAAGTGACAGATCCTGTGCATGATTTAATTGGATCGGGTTCTTTGCTTCTCGAAAGAGTAAGGCCGTATACGTAGTGACCCCAATATCGGGTCCTCATATTATTGGGGCGATATTGGATTGCGTATAGCGAGTATTAAGCCTGTTGACGGTTGGTTCAATTAACAACGGGTCAACATCATCTTAGGGGTGGTGGGCCCGGGTGTTAAAGACCGAATTGGGAAATGCAAGTTGGACTTGCAAGGCGGAATGTGTTCCCGCTTCTCTTATTCGAGTCACAGGTTCTCATATTATTGGGATGTGATAAGGATAGAGAGGAGATCCCAGATCTTGCTTGAGATATAGCGGTAAGTATATCTCTTACTTTGAAAGAAAAATAAGGGAATAATCTTTCAAAGTTGACCTAGCAAGACAAATTTGATTTAAAATGCCTTAATCAAATTAATCTTAAAATGAATATATAATTATTCTAATATAGTGCATTCTTAATTTCAGAAAATGAAGTCCATGAACCCACTTAGCAGGCTTCTAGAGGTCAACCAGTTGACCGGACCAAATTATTCGGATTGGATCCGAAATTTGGATCTTGTTCTCTCTGCAGAGCGCATCTCCTACGTGCTTAGCAAGGACAAGATAGCAAACCCTATGACTGATGAAGATAAATCATATAATGATAAATATGATGAAGACCATAATCTGGCAAGGTGTTACATCCTTAGATCATTGTCCAATGTGCTTCAGAAGCAACATGTGGAAATGAACAATTGCCAAGAGATTATGCTGAATCTGAAAGAAATGTTCGGTGACATAAACCGCACACAGCGTTATAATGTGATGAAAGAGCTTATTCGCTGCAAGATGCAGGAAGGGACCTCTGTCAGAGAACATGTACTCAAAATGTTTGGGTACCTCTCTGAGCTGGAAACCCTGGGAGCCTACTTGGATTCTGAAATGCAAGCTGATTTCATTCTCCTGTCGCTCCCTAAGTCTTTCAACAACTTTGTTGTGTCTTACCACATGAACAAAGGTGACTTCACAAACGTTGGGCTGTTAGCTGCATTGAAGTCTGCAGAAGACGTCATGAAAAAGGACGGCCCCTCTGCTAGTGCAATGGTTGCACAGGTGAGAGGAAAGCGCGGGCGGAAGCAAGGTTCTCAGAAGGGCCCAGCCTCGAAGAGAAAGAAGAAGAATCAAGGAGTTGGTTCATCTTCTAGTGCTTCCACACTGATGACATCGAAAAAGACCGATGTCTGTCACCACTGCAAGAAGCCGGGGCACTGGCGGCGTAACTGCCCAGATTACCTGAAGTCCACTGACAAAGGTAAAGCCCCAGCAGGTATGAAATCTACTTTCATCATTGAAACTAGCTTTCTCGTTGGACGAGAAGGAAGTTGGGTTATAGATTCTGGTGCTTCTGTTCATGTATGCAATTCGTTGCATTTGTTTCAGGAAACTAGGAATCTGGAGCATGGGGAGATAGTTATCCAGATGGGATCTGATGCAAGTGTTGCAGCAGTCGCTGTCGGGACATGCAGACTGTCGTTATCTAGTGGTCGAGTCCTAGTACTTAAAGAGTGTCTTTATGTACCTGAGGTCAGGAGGAACTTGATATCTGTGTCTAAGCTTGTTAGATATGGGTACTCCTTCCTGTTCTGTAATAAATTAGTCATTAATCAATATGATAAATTTGTTGCGGAAGGTGTTCTGACTTCTGGTGGACTCTATGAATTGTGCATTAATGAATGTGTCATAAATGTCACTACCACTGATAATAAAAACCCCAAGAGATCCAGGGAGAATGGAAATCATTCGAATATGATTTGGCATCAAAGGCTCGGTCATTTATCTGTTGATAGGATCAATAGATTGATAAAGGATGGACCTTTAGATTTTCTACAGGTTCAAACTTTACCTACCTGTGAACATTGTATTCGAGGTAAAATGACCAAGATGCCTTTCCGTAACAAGGTTACGAGATGCGAGGGTATTCTCGACCTAATACATACTGATGTATGTGGTCCCTTCAATACCGCGACTAGAAATGGATATCGATATTATTTGACGTTTATCGATGACCATTCGCGATACGGGTTTATCTTCCTGCTTCATCATAAATCTGAAACCTTTGAAAAGTTCAAAGAGTTTAAGGCTTTGGTTGAGAACCAAGCCGACAGGAAGATTAAACGGATTCGATCTGACCGAGGTGGTGAGTACCTCTCAGATGAATTCAAGGAATACCTTAAAGAGAGTGGAATTGTCTCCAATCTCACTCCTCCTGGAACTCCCCAACTTAATGGTGTTGCTGAAAGACGCAACAGGACCATCATGGACATGGTCCGTTCAATGATGAGTAAAGCACATTTACCTCTTAGTTTCTGGGGATATGCAGTAGAGACTGCAATATATATCCTAAACAAGATTCCTAGCAAGTCTATACCAAAGACTCCTCACGAGCTCTGGTATGGAACCAAACCTAGTGTCAATCACTTGAGGGTTTGGGGATGCTTGGTTCATGCGAAGAACGTGGACGCAAGTAAGCTAGAATCTCGCACTCGTGAGTGCTACTTCATTGGGTATGTTAAAGATGGTATTGGATACCAGCTTTATGACCCTGAGACCCAAAAGGTTTTTGTCTCTAGGGATGTGAAATTTCTGGAGGATGATTTCCTTAAAGGTCAAGACAAGAATGAAGTAGAGGAGCTCATTGAATCCCCTGAGGATTCTGAGATTCCTGAACCAGAAACTGAAGAGATAAATGAAGATGAAACACCCATACCTCTTCGAAGGAGTTCGAGGGTGGTTACACCACCTGAAAGGTATGGATTCCATGTGTCAGGTGAGACTGACAATGATCCTTCTTCATATGATGAAGCACTTGCGGATCATGACATGGATAGATGGATGCTAGCAATGAAGTCAGAGATTGACTCCATGCATAAGAATGGTGTATGGACCCTAGAGGATCCACCTAAAGGGGTAAAACCCATTGGGTGTAAATGGATCTTCAAGAGAAAGAGGAGACCTGATGGGAAAGTAGAGACTTTCAAGGCACGGCTCGTAGCCAAGGGCTACACACAGAGAGAAGGCATCGACTACGATGAGACATTCTCTCCTGTGGCCATGCTTAAGTCCATCAGGACACTGCTGGCTATAGCTGCATCTCTTGACTACGACATCTGGCAGATGGACGTCAAGACGGCTTTCCTCAATGGATACCTCGAGGAGGATATCTATATGGAGCAGCCCCAGGGCTTCATAGCTGAGGACGGTAAAGTATGCAAGCTGAAGAAATCCATCTATGGGCTCAAACAAGCTTCTCGTAGTTGGAACATCAGATTTGATGAAACCATAAAGAGTTATGATTTTGTGCAAAACCCTGATGAACCTTGTGTGTACAAGAAGCTTAGTGGGAGCGCCATTGTGTTCATCGTGCTTTATGTAGATGACATCCTTATCATTGGGAATGATACAGGAATGATGACCAGTGTGAAGATTTGGCTATCCCATACCTTCGAGATGAAAGATCTTGGAGAAGCCTCTTACATCTTAGGCCTGAAGTTGTTCAGAAACCGAGAAAAGAGAATATTGGGATTATCACAACATGGATACATCAAGAAGATTCTTGAACGATTCCGTATGGATAGTTCGAAGAAAGGATTCCTCCCCTTAGGACATGGTATCCATCTGTCCAAAGGGATGGCTCCTCAAAGTGTTGAGGAAAAGAATGCCATGGCTGGATGCCCTTATGCATCAGCCGTAGGAAGCTTGATGTATGCCATGATGTGTACTAGGCCAGACATCTGCCATGCAGTGGGAGTGGTAAGTCGTTACCAATCCTGCTATGGAGAGAAACACTGGAATGCAGTAAAGAACATATTCAAATATCTAAGACGGACGCAAGATTACATCTTGGTCTATGGGGATGGTGATCTCCAAGTCTTGGGATATACAGATTCAGACTTCCAGTCAGATATTGATGATCGAAAGTCGACATCAGGGTTTGTATTCCTGTTGAACGGTGGTGCTGTGAGCTGGAGAAGCAAGAAGCAGGACACTACGGCGGATTCAACAACAGAAGCCGAATACATTGCCGCATCAGATGCTGCAAAGGAGGCGGTGTGGTTATGCAAGTTCATCTTGGAGCTTGGCGTAGTTTCCTCTGATACTCCCGTCCCGTTACTCTGCGATAACACTGGAGCCATTGCCCAAGCAAAGGAACCCAGGTGTCATCAGAAGAGCAAGCACGTGGAAAGGAAATACCACATCATTCGGGAGATTCAAAAGCGTGGTGATATCATCATCACCAAGGTGGCCTCTGCCGACAACATTGCTGATCCTCTTACCAAACCTCTGACACATAAGGTTTTTGACCAGCATGTAATGAGTATGGGTTTACGGATTGTACCTGAATGGTTCTGAGGGCTAGTGGGAGATTGTTAGACTTGTGAGCCCTGGGCGAACCATTCTTACAATAAATGTTATTGTAATATTTAAGTTTATCAATAAAAGTTATTGATGTTTCACTCCCTTTCTGAAATTATATGAATGAATGCACTATAAGGTCCCTCTGTACAATTAGGGTTATGTACCATGGCCAGCTTGATGATCATATAGTTGTTGTTTCATTAAATGAATCATAGAGGCTGGTGTTTGGATGAATATCTAAGGAGTTAGATGGAGGACTCATCAAACACCGTCAAATGATTGTCAAGTGGAGATCTCCAGCCTGAGTAGGAGATGGCAATCCTTTCTCACATAGGCTGATATCTGACCGACCTCTTGATGCAGGTCCTCTGCATGGGAATAGTGATTCGGAGGTGTCAGATTAGTTAGGTCAATGGGTTGACCTAACGAGATCGAGATAACTTAAGTCCTATGTTGAATGCTGTCACAGCATAGGCACGCATCCTCTGACCGAAGACAGATATATTGCTATATATCTGAGTATGTACATTTGGCAGACCAATAGGTTGATGACCTAACCAAGGTCTATACACCGGCGAGCTGGTGTGCATATAAAGGTATATGAGCAATATGATCTCTCAAAGGGATCATACAGGTTCACTTGTGAACCGGAAGACATGAGCTCACTCATGAGGTATTGGGACCGATCAAATTCCATGCATGGTCGTCATGCTTTGGAAGCATGACATGAATTTGAAGGTATGATATATGCTTTGGGAAAGCATATGATCGATACCAAATCCCAATGACCAAGATTGAGAAACTTAATGATTAAACCCTGAAGAAGACAGTGTAAAAATGATCTTGATCTTCGGGTTGATCATGGGTCTTCCAGTATGCAGGATGTACAGGTATTGGGAATACCTGAAGGGTGATGTGATCATAAACGATTGTATATCCATGACGCTTCCATTCCGAGGGAGTGATGAAACAGGTCTGGATTTTAGTAACTCCTTTCAGTAGAGAAGCAATCCGATCTTAGTCCAAGTGTTGGACATTGGTCTGAATGGGATTCAGATTCAATGAGAAGATTGGATTTGCGGTCTTGATTTAATCAAGCATCTGTGGGAGGTTCGTTCGATCTGGATTTGAGATAATATCTCAACATCCAAGTCACTATACATGGAATAATACAATCGCCCTGTCCTTATCTCCAAGTATCTGCGGAGAAAGCACATTATTCTTGAATGGGTTCAAGAATAATTCCTTTTGATGAAATATCCAAGCAAGGACTTGATGATTAAATGTGATTTAATTATCAAGCTTAATTATGAATATGATTCATATTATGAAAAATGATTATCTAAGATAATTAAATTGGATTTAATTATCAAGGATTAAGAGAATGTGGATAACACTATCCATGATATATGTGTGTTATAAATATGATTTATAATATACATATATAAGAGAGAGAATTTATGTAAATAGCATTTGTTAATTAATAATGTGGATTGGATTCACATTTGTTAATTAATTGGAAATGCAATTTACTAACTAGTTTGGGTTGTGAATATGATTCACGCAATATTCAATGGCAAGATTGAAATATTCACAAATTAATTTGGAATTAATTTGGTGAATATTTATTGTGATTAATTAAGGAATAATGAGATAAATAAAATGGAGAAAATAAAACCACCTTCATGGGTGGCGTCGCCCATGAATTGTTCATGGGTGACGCCCCCCCTTTTTTAGGTGGTTGGTTAACTCCACTTCATTTATCATATTATCTCTTGATTAATTAATTTTAAATTGATGTTGTTGGTTTTAACCAACAACAATCCTAGCCATTGATTTATCATGGACCAAGCATAGCCCTTGGATCCATGTGTCCCATGGATTGAGATCCATTGGATCCTAAACTAGTATAAAAGGAGGGCTAGGGTAGCCTTTCCAAGGTACATCATCTAGAGTTGTAGAAGACTACTACTCTCTCTCTCTCTCTCTAATTCTCGTGTGGTCTCTCTCTTAATATCCAAGTGGCCGTCCACTTTGCATATTGAAGAGGAGAGCATCTTGCTTCGCCTTCGACGCTTGGATCTTCGTCAAGGATTGCGGGAAGGACGCGACTCATCATCGTGCCCGCAAGTGCGTTCTTCGTGGGTCGGACTTAAGATAGGAGGATCTCTACTTTGGGATCTCGCGATCACAACCACGCTTCAAGAGGTATTCCTTGTACTTTGTGGTTTGATGAAACGATCCGAGAAGTGTTCTCGTGATCATGTGGTTTCATCGTTAAGTTAAAAAAAATTTTAATTTCCGCTGCATCTAGCATCTAGTACGACTAGTTGCTCCGATTGCATACGATGCGATCGACACGCTTCCGTGATGCGCTTAAGGATTCACAATATCCTTCACGGGTACCCCTTCGACGATGGACTGTTGGGACACGATCCTCGGATGGATCTGACGGTCAAGGGCTCCTCGATGATGGAAGATGAAGATCAAAACTAGGGAAGCGCCTGATCGAACGGTTGAAAGGGCATCCGGACGAATTGGGATGAACTCGCCTCCGGTGAGTTTCAATCGATGATGAAGTACCGGTCCAACGTCACCCGGAGCTACTGGGATGGGGGAAATGATGTTTTGTGATGGTCCGTAGCTACTGGTTGGCTCAGAAGGCACCACGACCAAGGAGAAGGTCCTGGCGAAGCATGGCAGTCCTGGAGCTTCCTGGGTGTATCCTTGACCTCCAGATGAGGCATGTTGGTGCACCAACCCTGTAGGAGAATGGGTATGCTCAGAGGGAGTGCTCCAGCGAGGGTTAGAGCATACGAGAATTCGAAACAGAGAGTGAAGGTGGGCTCGCCAGGTCTCGCGCAGATGATGAATCTGTGATTCATCGCTCTAAAAGTTGATCGTATGCAAAACTTGGGTTTTGGGTTCCCATTGTGTAATGTATGTATTTGTATTTGTATCCTTGTATTTTATCACTTCATTTGACCTTGTTTCCATTTTTGGTCAACACAAAACTTGTAGACTTATCGAGATCTACAACTTTCATGTTTTGAGTTTTCCCAAATTCGGCCATCTCCCCCTCTTATTTCACCTTCTTCCTCGCCATAATATGATTGGGCCACATGGCGCCTTCAGGTTGCGCCACACGGCCCATCTCTCCGCTCGCCACGCGCCCCCTTTTCCTGGTCGTCCGGTCACCCCCTATAGCTCATGATCCAAGCCATCCATTTCCATATCAATCTTGGCCCTTGGATCAAGGCCCATATCGCGTCTGCGCCGATCACTTCCGTCGCCACCTCCTTGCGCTACATAGCGCACTCCATCACCGCCCAATCTTCTCCATCAACGTTGTTCATTTCTGCTCCATCCTCGACCTCCGATCCTTATTTATGATTCAATCTCCACCGTTCTTCAGCGCCTTCCCCACATCCCACCACGTGGTGCGTCCATCGCCCTTCGATCTTGCCTGCCTGATCTAATCCTAACCGCTCCCTAGCACCCCGCTCAGAGTCACTGGATCATTAGATCCAACGGTCGAGAGTTCATCGTCAACCTCCTGAAGTCCCCTCACCCACGTCGTCCTACCTCGCCAACCTTCTCCGCTCTTTCTATTTCCGTCGCCATTATCGCCACCTTCTCCACTTCTTGATTGCCCCACGATGAAGACCATACTCCCCTCATCCTCGTCAATGCCCACTCTCACCATGAATCCCTCGATCTCGCTTCATAATCTCCGCGTAAACCTCACCTTCCATCACCCGGACCACCACCTTCCCTCTATAAATACACCGCCTCCGGCCATCGTCATCCCCGCCCGCCCTTGCACGAGAGACCCTAGAGCTCTTCTCCTCCTATATGTGACAGAGATAAGGCTTGAAATCGAGCAAAAACAGCGGTTCTTCTCCAGCGAGATCCACGGTGAAGCTTCGCCATGCAGCAGCTCCACCAGTGAGCTGCACGAGCTCGGGCCCCTGCTGACCCTAGAGCGACGACTGGCGGCTTCATTTCGAGCCTCTATTCCCAGGTAGACGTATCCATTTTCTTCTCTGATCTTCCTCTTCTTCCCCTTTGATCATCTTCTAATTTATTAAGATTCCTCGCTCGACATCACCTTCCACTGACCATCACTTAAGCTCCGCCTTGGAGCTTCCCTCTTCGCGCGACACTCATTTCATCTCCACAACTCATCGAGTACCTCCGACCATTGCTCCGCCGATCACAGTGGAGGAACACAACCACCCATTCTCCTTCTTCATGTCTCAAGGCCTTGAGCACGAGAACCAATTTTTTGGCATTCACTAACACTGCAGGAGCTACCTTCATCACTAGTCGGACTCTCGCCGGAGCTTCTTTGAGCTCCTTCATCTCCGACGTCCATACCACCCCCGCCTCTTCCAGAATGTCCGGCGGCTCCGTCGAGCTTCCACAGTGGTGTCCAACCACTCAGGAGTCTCCAGGGATCAGCATCAAGCAAGGAACAAGGCGGCAAAACTAGCCACCCCTCGCCGCAGCCCAGCCAAGCCCAGCGAGGAGGAACACGAAGCACAGTTGCCGTCCAATCATCTTGATCGGACGGTCCTCAGCGCTTCACTCGTCCGCTTCAGCCACCGTTGGATCCATCTTGATCTAATGATCCATTTGTAGCCATGTCACCAGCTCCGAGCCTCTTCCCCGACCCTTAGACCTGGAGCATCTGACCCTCATCCAAAGCAGACTCGAGTTTCCATCGCCGTCCAAGCCTAGATCCCACGTGGTCCTTACGTGCAGTCTGGGTATTTTACATCGAGGCCCCTGTAAGTTTTTGAAATTGCACTTTAGTCCCTACTAGGCACATCACGAGAGGCGCACGTGTTCAATGGAGAATTTGCACGCATACCCTCTGCATTATAGGTAATTGCATTTTAGTCTCTGTAAGCATGTTTTTGATTTAATCAATTTTATTATTGTTTGTATTTTGGTCCATGTGTTTGCACATTTATTTAGGCATCCATTTATCATCATTTTATAATTCCAAAAATTGCATGTTCTAGAGAAACTTGACTTTATCATTGTGGACACTTGTCACATTTTCTAGAGCTTCGAGGACTTTAATGTAATTACTTTTGTGGAAATTTACATAGTTTTGCCATTGTGTGCCTTTAATTCCATATTAAATTATTCGATGCTCCAAAAATCACCGAAAAATCAAAATAGGTCTAATTTAAGTAGTTCTACACTGTGCCCAAAAACCACATATTTGCATGCATAACGAGACCTTAATAAATTAATTAGTATTTTTCTTAATTGATTTTTAATAGGTCCAAAATTCATCATTTTTGAAGTCTAACATATTTCTTGGATTCATCTCACTTAGAAATATCTAAGTTAATTTCTGTATCTGAAAATGATTTAATTTGGTATTTATTAAAATTAATTTTGCAAAAACTACCTTGTATTCATTTTTAAGTCATATTTAATCCGTTCAGAGTCGAAAAATTCCAAAAAAACTACAGTAGCTTAATTTCATTACATTTCATATTCTGGCCAAGTTTCATCATTTTTGGACTTCATTGGACTATACTTTGTGTTTTAACCTTCAAATTTGGCTTGAATAACATTGCATTTTCTTAATTGCATAAAAAATTAAAAAAATATTCTCTTGAAAATCTAACATCAAAATTGACTTCAAATTGATCTAAGGAAAAAGTTGCCTCCCTGAGTTCGACCTTGGGCTTACCCAAGTAAAAAATTTTCTGCTTGCATTTAATTGACTATTAATCTAAGTGGTTTTGATCAGTCTTGATTTACCTGACTACAACAAACTTACATTGAATTTAATCGATAACTCGGTTGAATTAGGTAGGGTAGATCGAGGGCTCTTGAGCAGAATGAGGAAGCTGACCTGTAGCTCTACTCCAATCTGACAATTGTATTCGAGAGGAGGGCTGTGGAGCTTAATGTATAAGCGGAGGGGGTCAGAGCGAGGTGTATGAAGGTCGGAGTGTGGCAAATAGGGTTGATGTGGTCATCAGAGTGAATCGATGCTTCTTTAGTAAATGAAGGAATTAAATAGGAAATGGAAAGGAACCGATGGTACCTACAGTGAAGGAGGTTGCCTAGGGATGTGGACGGAGGTCCACGAAGATGATTGCCTCGATGGTCGGCGGGTCTAGAGGCTAGGCTCCTCACGGCGGAGCTGAGAAGATTCTCACAGGACCTGGGGGCTCCCACGCTCAAACTGCTGCCCTCAACCTTTCCCTTTCGTGTTGTCACTCTGAAAAAGAAAAGGGAGGTGCAACGGAAGTGGTGGCGCAGTCGAAGGTGGAGAAAAAGGGGAGAAGAGTTGCATGTTTTATAGGCTTCCAGGTTCGAGAAGGATGGAGGGTGGTCCTGGAATCGAGGCACGGATCAGCTGATCAAGAAGCGGACAAAGATTAGGGATATACACCCTCTAATCGTAATAAAAGATCGGATGGAAGGGCGCCATGATCGAGTCATGAAAAATTGAAGAAAATCAGAGCAAACCCGATTCAAGCAAAAAAAGAGGAGGAGGAGACCAGTTGACCTCGGTCAACAAAACCAAGGTGGACCAATCAGAGATGAGCAAGGAAACGACTAAAATAGGCTACAGGACAAAACTGTTAGAAAAATAAAGATAAATGAATTAAAATTAATAAATAAATTTAAATTAAAAAAGTGTATAAAATGAAAATTGCTTACTATTTTTCATATTATTTTTATGTGATTTTTAATTATTTTTATGAAAAATAAATTAGTGTAAATGCAATATATAGTATTATATACAGGTATAATATACCTTTGTATTTTGTACAAGTATTTTTATTATATTATTTTTACAAAAATACCCCAATTTTATATTTTATTTATTCTCAACATATTTTTAGGAGTACAAAATGTTTTTATTTTATTTTTATACATTATTTATTTATATAGAATAAATAGTGATTAGATATATATATATATATATACACACGTGTTTTATATAATTAAAGGGAGATATTGTTTTTTTAATTTAATTTTTCAAAAAAATAAATAAAAATAAAAATATAATCTCCCTTTCATTATACAAAACACATGTATATATATCAAATCACTATTTAGAAATATATACAAGAGGGTAAAAATAATAAGGGTTTTTATCAGTTGTGCCCCTCTAAGATATTGCAATTTAAGTTATGCCCCACCTTTTTAGGAATATCAGTTCTGCCCCCGACTTCTTTCCATTTTATCACTTGTACCCCTCGACGGAAACACGCGGTGGAGGTTCGCCGGAGCGGAGCTCCGGCGAACTACGATGAAGGGTATCTAAGCGACTAAATGTAAAATTAAAGACACGAATCGATATCTAAGGCTAACCCCTAAGATAAACATCAAGAAAAGAAGAGTTATCTCGACTGATGGAGCCAGGAGATGACCTCACGGCAGCACTCCGCCGGAGGTGAGGGAAGCACCTGAAGACGACTCCTCCAATCCTCCTAGGGGCACAACAAGAATGTTGTCACCACCCTCAAGATATGGGCACAAACAAGGAGGAGAAGAGGAAGGTCAAAAGGTTTCAAAAGTTAAAGGAAAGATCAGGGATCTTTTGTACAAGGTGGACGAAGTGGCGAGAAGATGGAAATGATGCAAGTGTCACAGTGATCCAAAACCCGAGCAGACACTAGGGCGTGTATGCTCGATGAATGAGGAAGAAAAGATGTGAAGGCATCGAGCACAAAAGATGAAAGTAGCGGGCTCCAAAAAATTAAGAAACAAGGTTGAAACACAATTCTGATAGGAGCAGCAGGCGGGTCAGAGAGTTGACCCGCAGTCAACTCTCCGCGACACATGGTTGGTCCACGTGGACCAACCTGGAAAAAAAACCTGGAAAATAATTAAAAACAATAAAAATAATAAATGAATTTATTAATTCTATATTATAAAATAATAAACATTTATTTTTTCATAGTATTTTATTATGATTTTTATTTATTTTTTAGGGATTTTTAATTACAAGTTACTTTTTAGGGGTTATTTATTGGTATATTCATCTATATTCTTAGGTATTTTTTATTTTGAATTTTTACTTTTATTAATTTAGTTTGTTATTTATATAATTATAACTTATATTTAGATACATGAATATATTTATTATATTTTTTGATATCATATATACACTTAATAAAATAGATGTATTAATTCTCTAGGTGTAGATATAGGTATTTCATCTATGTAATTTTTATACATATTTTTTAATGTTTTCTTTATATTTTTATTCTTGTTTTAATATGTACACATATTATAAATAATATTTACAAAATTATAGAAAAATAAAATAATAATAATAATAAATAATAAATAATATGAATATTTTAATAGGGTAAACTATACAATAGGGGTCCAAAACCTAACTTTTACATATTAACTCCAAAAAATATGAAACCACCTTCATTAAATAGCTTATTAAAAGTTATATACTTGATATATTTTGAGTTCTTATTTGAGAGATATGAGTTTGGGAAGTTGGGATTTTGGAATCTTATTTAGACTGTATTTTGTACAAAGTATATTATTTTTATGTAAACTTAATTTTATATTTTTCTGTATTTTATTATCTACAAATTTCATGTTTCAAGTTTCTTTATTTGAGGTATAAAAAGTGGAACTAAAAATAGGTCCCAAGAATAAATAATAAATGAATAAAATAAAGTGATTTTTATTGTATTTTGGACACTTATCTCCCCCTACTTTATTCCTTATCGACCTAGTCATCAAGATGCTTAGGTCTCGGGGTTTAGGGTCATAAAATATCTACGATATTTTAGATCCTTTTTTTTCTTTTCTTTATTCTATAATTTTGGCATTAAAACTGTATTTAATACACTATTTAAACAATGACGCATGAATGTTAAAATACATGGATTAAGGGTATTTGCATACATTTACTATGGTTTATTAAGGCCAAAACGATAGAATAAATGTGATAAAATGGAGATGCATCACCCCCGTACTTGTCTTTGCTAGTCCCTAACAAACACTTATGCAATAAGTGCAGAAAATAAAATGAAAAGAAAAGAAAAAGAAGGAAGTTAGATTAAGTTTAATTCTCAAACTTATCTTTACAAAATCCAAGTTTGGAGCTCAAGCCGGACCTTTGGAATTTTAGTGCGGTCAGAACCTTATTGGGAATCGGATTTGAAATCTACAACTTTGAGAATTCCAAAACTCTGCTCAAGTCCCCTCAATAGCCAGGTCAGAAAACTTCAATTCATATATAAACCCTTATGACTATGAATCTGACTCGTACAGTGTAAGTGATAGTGGCTCTCCCCAACTAAAATGACAAAGAGACTGACTTCTCTAGTACGACAACCCAGTGATTCCCTAATCTAGCAAATCCTTCCTCTAGGAGCGAGGTATTCCCTTCTAAATTCAAGTGGCAACCAGCTCAAGAGGAGGGGGTGAAGAGAAGAATGGACGGTAGCCAGTGTAGCTACCTATCCTAGGATGCAAGATCAGTATAGTCAAGTCATCCAGCTGCAGGCTCACATGACTTGACTTTAAAGCTAACGCTTCTTTATTGACTATACACATATATACACTCCGACATACATTTTTTCTCAATCATGCATGTCCACTTTTTTGGAGTTTTTGCCTTTTTTTCTTTTTTGAAAAATACTATATACAACATCATTTACATAAGGAATTTTTCCTCTTGAGACAGTAAATTATCCCTCTTTTGAAGTATTATTGCAATCCACACTCTCATGTCTTTATATATCAATGCCACTGGATGGGTTGGGGTGCACTTCCCTCCCTAGACGAGGACAAATGTTTCCACTTGTGTGTGTCTCATACTGGCAAATCCAATCCCCTCACCACTCCAACTGAGTCGAGACAAATGAAAGGTGCAGGTGTCCAAGTTAGGTCATTATCAACAAGAGCCATGTGCGTGTGCTTCAAAATACTCTACTAAAGCAGTCAAGAATCCAATGAACCAAGTCCCGTGATCCTCAAAGAATTAAGTTAATTAGACCTGAATTACCTCAATTCCAGCTCCTATAAGATTCTCGTTATTAGGTAGATTTAAGATCCAAACAAGCTCTAATTTTCAGATTTTACTTAAACTTGTTCAATTACCAAACTCAATCTGAAAAATGCAAATGCCATGCAAATGATATGCAGAAAATATTTTTGTGGTGTAATTTTTCAAAGTTTTGAACTTTTTATGGATTTTGAAAAAGATGATGCATATGCATTTTTTGGTATTTTTCAAAAAGATTTTGCAAATATTTTTGTATTTTTGTTTTTGCAAATATTTTTGGGATTTTTGAAAATAAAAGATTTTGAATAAAAATTAGGTACAAATATTTACACGGGGATGCATCTCATATTTACAAGAATTAGGGCTTTAAGAATTTACAAGGGATAAGTGATCGATTTTATACGTATATATAAAGAATTTTAATGTGATGTATCTATTCCTCAAACTTATTTGAAATTATTTTACAAATAATTTTGGAAACTATAGTCCAAAATATTTTTTACAAATAATTTTTACAAACATTTACATACATTTGAAAATCATTTTGCAAAGGTTTTTCAAATAGTATATATAGATTTTTCAAAATAATTTTTCAACCATTTTCCAAATCATTTGCAAATCATTTTTCAAATATTTTTATTTCACACAAAGAAAATAAAATTTTCAAACAAAATAATTTTACAAAGGTTGAAAATATGTAACAAAATATTTTCCAAATAGTTTTCAAAAGATTTTTCAAAAGGATTTTCAAACTATTTTTCAAATATTTTGCAAAAAATATTTTTATTGATTTATTCAATCAATATATACAAAAAGAATTTGAGGAATAATCAACATCTTTTTTTAAGTGTTTTAATGAATTTAATAGGTATATTTAGCCATAATTATTATTATTAAAAATACGAAAGTAAGAGTTATGGCTAAAGTATATACAGAGCATATACAACACCCTATACTTAGCTTGAGCTATGTCCTCATAGATTAGAGAGAAAGGAGAAGACATAACTCGTACTGAGTATAAAAAAGTCTAAAGAATAAACGAATAAGGAATGAATGAACGAATAGAAAGTTGATCGTCCCCCTATACTTAGGATCAAATAATGCTAATTATAACAGATTGTATACAAAGCAGGAAGGGTCACGGGTGGGAATGAACAGATCATACTCAGACTGACTCCCCCATACTTAGGGTAAGATATCCCTAAGTATAGACAAGAAGAGGAGATAGTGGAGAGGATCAAATAATCTTAATTATAGCAGATTGTACACAAAGTAGGGAGGGTCAAGGGTGGTAATGAACAAATCATACTCAGACTGTCTCCCTCATACTTAGGGTAAGATATCTCTAAGTATAGACAAGAAGAGGAGATAGTGGAGAGGACCAAATAATGAAGGAAATCAGGGTGCAAAACCACCTATACTTAGGACAAAGTACGTCCTAAGTATAGAAAACTGATAAAAAGGGGCGACACCTTTTTTGGTAGAGAAAGACAATAGAAAAGGAAAAGAAGAAAAGAAGAAAAGAGATCAGAAGATGGAAAAAGATAGAAGAGGATGTACACATCACTCCCCCTGTACTTAGGGTGAAGGAGGCCCTAAGTATAGGCAACAACATGAGTGATGAAATAGAACAACGAATGAACACTTGGCTCATCCACCCCCCATATACTTAGGACAAAGTACGTCCTAAGGCATACGCGAGAATGGGATGGATGAGCGGAATGGTAGATAGACAGAGGTAAACGAAAGCGAATATACAACAGAGTGAATATACAAAGGGTCAAGAAGTTAGAAAGCGAACCTTCTTGTGGGATCGCTGAGGAATGAATCTAATAAGGTGCGGGTTGATATTGGGGTCCACAGTAGACGGAAGCCGATCAGGATCGACCTGGTTAAGATCCTCATTGGTCCTAGGGTGAGGATGCACAGACGAATCAGTAAAATTAGTGTGGCTAAGTACGACCTTGGGACAGAAAGTATGGTTGTTTAATGCAAAATTGAAAATTTTCTAGGGTAAACTGAAATTCAAATGGACAGGACCATTCATAGTGAGAGAGGTTCAAAATAACAAAAGTGTTGACATCTCAGAGATCGCAGACAGCATGCAAATTTCTATAATTAATGGTCAGTTGCTTAAACATTTTTTCGAATCAAGTGAGCAGTTAGTGCAAGTTGAGAAGATCTCCTTCACACAGGGTACTATGCTAGATGAGAAACTCAGCCAGCCCGGATGAACCACCTCTTCCATAAAAACTCTGTAACTCTTCTATATATATATTATCCAACAATCCTTTTATCTACTCGGTTCCCCACTTGTAATTACTCGATCATACTTAGGTTGACCTGAGCCTAAGTATATAGGGACCCTATCATGGTGTATACATCATTTCTTTTCTTTTCTTCTCACCCTCAACTACCTCAATTCATGTTACGCTTAGTCCCTCAAAAGTCTAAGTATAGGAGGTCAAGTCGACTTCTTTTTCTTTTTTCAACTATACTTAGTACGAGCTATGACTACATTTCACTTTGTGCCATGGGGGACATAGCACAAGATAAGTATAGGGGGTGTTTTTATATATTCTATATACTTTACTCAAAGCTCATGCCTTAATTATTTTCAATGAAAATCGGGTATGTGTACAAGTTGTGTATATTATGTATACTATACTAAATTCTTTGTGCAAATAATACATGATTTTGATAAAAATAATAATAAAACGAAAACAAAAAAATAAAAAAACGAAAGAACAAAACAAAACAAAAACTAATCAAATTAAGATTTTATCCATGACATCTTCACTATCACTCAAGACTTGATGAATGAAAAAAACTCATGTTTTTAAGGTCCTTTGATTCAGAGTTAATTGGCCTTATTCATTAGGGTTTGAGACTTAATAATCCAAACTTCCCTAGTTTGAAAGACGTGAGTGCTATATTGCATACTTAATCTCTGCCTTTAAGAATATGATCAACTGTGTTATTGATGATATGAGTTGAGATTTCACTTGAGGGACTGGAATTGGAGATTTGAGACTAGACCTGATTTTATGATACTCGAGGATGGGATAAAGTCGATAAAATCTTCAAGAAACCTGAGTGTCAACAAACCCTAACAAGTATGTGAACAAGTTCGCATGCGATCTCTTGATATTGACCTATGTGCCAAGGTGTGATGAGACTAAATAATTGATGATCAGTGTACGCCAACTCTTGGTAAAAGCAGTGGAGATAACCATAAAGAAAAGAAAAGAAAGAAATATTGAAAGAAAAGAGCTCTCAAACTCAAAGCCAAAATACAAAGAGCTTCAATCGAAGGCAAGCACTCCCAACCATTTTCAAAGTGTCCGATTGGACCAAAGCTATTTAGGATCAGTGAGTCGAGCTAGTACCTCAAAAAGGGCTCTACATCGTAAGCGATACAAGTATGGGTGTAAGGATATTAGATACTCCAAGAAGACACATCCTGGTATTCTCCAAAGAAAACACATGCAGAAGACTCAATCTCTCTTGACGGATGCACTGATCAACATCCAAAAATATAGGTGTTGAGTAATAAGGCACTAGAGAGGATCCTTGTTGCAATGTGAAGGAGAGAAGAAATTACCCAAACCTATATCCTTCATCATCTAGCCTACCATCTACACTTACAAGTCTGACGAACTACTGAGACGGTAGACTTTACACAAGAACTAATTTATTTCCTAGTGTTAAGGATTAGGTCTTGAGGAATGTCTCTTGGATCAAGACTATGAGTGACGTTTTGACTCAACTATCATGAAATGCAGTACACCTTAATTGTCATATCCTTTATACTATATGTACAAGCAGAATCTGATAATTAGAGAAGTCAGATTCCTTTTGACTAAAGTCTGGATTGAGCTTAGAATTGTAGGACCATTAAAACCTCGCATTCTAACTGAGACAAGTCTTGAAATTCAGACATGCACAATCAGATATTCAACCTTCTAAATCACTAAAATTTGCTTGGGTACAAGCAAAGAGCTAAGTATAGGGGAGTGATGAATCCATGATTCATCTACTCTATACGGACGTTTTAGCAAAATCCATTAATAATTTACTAAATAATCCCTTAAAATCAATTAATTAACCTTCACTAAATGTGCTTAAATTAAGGATTAAAATATGTAAATAAATAACCTTATTTTTTACCTAACTTAAGCTTATTTTTTATGTAAAAAATCATCATTTTAACTCAGTACTTTCTCTAATTTACTCTTTGATTGATTACCTAACTTTTCATAAGAACTAAAATCCATAAAAATAGCAAAATCAATAGAAAACACACAAATCTGGTTTTTTATATTTTGTATGTATTTTATCTTTAGTATTTTTGTCTTCCCTTTTTCTAACTGATAAAAATCCATAAAAATTAGATTAATTATATATATGCATTGTATATAAATTAATCCACTAATTAAAATCAAATTAAAGGTATAAAAATCTCAAAATGCAAAAAAATCGTATTTTATTATCTATAGAGTACCTTCAAAAATACTTTTTATATAGTTGACTTTTTTTATTTTGGGTCCTTCATGAAAGTTGTATATCTTGTTGAGACGAGCAACTTTTGGGTTTACCATTTTTTAATTTGACCTCATTTGCTCTTTCTTTTTTATTTTTATTTCATTAATTTTATTCTATTTTATCTTTATTGTATTTTTAATTGTTATTATTTACTTATTATTTTTATTTAATTTTAATTTTAATAACTTTCTATGGTTTTTACTTTTATTTTTCTTTTTATTCTTCTTTCTCCCTCTTTCCTTCTCTTTCTACCTACCCATCCAGCCACGTCACGTGTTGTGCACGTGACTTGCCTCCCCCTTGTCTCTCTCTGGTCACATGCACAACATGTGACCCAAACTCCTCCTTAGTCACGTGCTGCGTACGTGACCACCTCCGCCTCCTCTACAACCATTTCGACCTATGTTGCCTCCTCTCACACAAAGCCCGTGGCCTTCACACTCCCCTCTCACCTCTACATCCTCTACGTAACCTTTCATATGTCGCTCCCCTCTAAATCCCTCACCACCATCACCCTTGTCCATCATCCACCATCGTCATCTTCTCTGGTAGAGAGAGCAAGTGAGAAAGATAGAGTTGGGTACAGGAGGGTAACAACCTCCGTCCCTTCTTCACCTCTAGCAAGATACACAAAGTGACCTAGCCTCCATGCTTGCAGTTGCCACTCACGCTCTGCTGCTCGTGCTTCTCTGATCCACCATCGATTGGATCGAGGTGACGGTGAGTTCTGTTGAGCTCCACCTTCCCATGTGCCATCCTCCAATTATTCTTCCTTAACTTTGCTTTCCTATGCTCCTCTCATTCCCATCGCACCTGATCATTGTCCTCCCTTTCCCTGCCCCTACCCACACCTCTGACCTTGCAAAGGTCGGAGTTTCGCTCATTGCATCTCTTTCACCACTCGCTTCACCATCTTGCTCCACCTCCATGCCCACCGTAGCACCTCGCCATCTGCCCTTTAGAGCTCGGACACCTGTCCATCATCGAGTAGCCTCTGCCCCTTCTTGTCGACTCATCTCCCCATGGCCGATATCCGCCCTTGATCGGCTCTACCTCAGCCATGCGCCACGGTCGACTGCGCCACCCGCTCCTCCACGCAGCCTCCGTGCCCAATGCCCTCTACTGACCGCTCTCAACCTCTAGCTACCGTTGGATCAAGGTCCAGCCTTGATCTAATGATTATGACACTGCCACGTCAGCCATCTCGAGTCTAAGGCCCAAGTCTTGCAGCTCAGGCAGTCCCAAACTCACCAAAAGCTGCCACCATGTCGAGCCTCTCGGAAGCAACCATGTGGAGGCTTAGCATCCATTCCTGTCGTCCCCCCCCCCCCCCGAACCTCTTGCGCACGTGTTAGGCACGCGCTGGGTGGTAAATTGCGATGCACCCCCTGATGTCCTTCAATATCGCAAGTAGGTCCCTGCCAGCTAGAAGGAACGTGCAAGGCACATGTGATAACGGGCGGACTTCCCACGAGGGTCACCATAAAAAAAAAGAAGTGTTGTCGCCGAGGCGACCACTCATGGAAGACCGCTGCCAATCAGCAATTAACCCACAATCCAAAGAATACAACAATCAAGCTCACAACAAATGTGAATTAATCTTTATTTTACTCTACCATAAAATGTATAGTGACAAATATGTAGAGGTCGAACCACAGAGAGCAACACAAAATACCATAGCCTACGTGCCAATCTTAGTCATCCTTGTGTGGGTTTTTTTTTATTTTTTTTTATTATTATTATTAAAATATAATACTTAAGTATCATGTATACATATAGATATATATATTTATATAATACAAATTCATTATATATATATATACATAGAGGTTAAGCATAGAGCTTATAATACATGTAACATATATATATATGTGTATCTAAATATAATATAATATATATATACATTATTTTTTTTCTTTTTTTTATATCATATTAAGATTAAAGAGAATTCATATTACTAAGTATATATATATAATATATATATATATTTTCTTTTTTTGGATAAATATAGATATAGATGTATATACCTAAAAGGGGTGTTATAATATTCACAAAAATACTAAAAAAAATAGTCAAAAATTCAGGAAAAAGATATTTTTGGAATTTTCATGGTTTTTTACTGTTTTTATAATTTTTGGGTATTTTTGCAAGTACTTTTAGCATTTTAAAATAGCTAAATCAACGCAAACAATGGACTGGGTACTGGCCGTCACAAAAATAGAGATGAAAAATAGCTAACAGCCTCAAAAATGTTCCCCTTTAATTTTCTAACAACAATAATAAAATCTAGCATAAGTAGGGCCTGAGTTTATATTTTTCTGATTTTTCTTTGATTTTTTATATTTTTTTTAAGTTTTTGGGTATTTTCGAATTTTTAAGGTTTTCTTTTTGAGATTTTTAGGGATTTTTGGTCTGACACTAATATAGGACAAAATACACTACATATAATTTTTTTGGAATTTTTCAGGGCATTTTCATATTTTTTTGGGATTTTATGAGTTAGACAGAGACCTAAAGACAACTTTTTGATTTTTAATAAATGCAAAAATGCAACAAAATGCAAAACTAAAAATATGGCGTTCAAGCATGACCAAACAGGATCTTAAGTCTATTTTCTCACGATTTTTAGATTAAGTATGAAGCACAAAATAAATAGACAAAGCCTTCAAAAATTAAATGGCCTGGCAGGGGTATTTTTGCAAATAAAATAGTTGGCAGGGGCATACATGCAAAAATTACAACAAAAATACACTTTAACTTTTATTTTCAGGACCATTTCATAAATACAAGAACCCGGCAGGGTTTAGATGCAAAATGTCCCGCGCCTCACGTGGTTGCTGCACGTGAGGCACGGAGGGACTAACATGTAAATAAGGAAACATCAGGGGGGTCCACTGCAATTTTTACTACTTATTTACAACGTAAACATTTATTTGTGGGAGTGAACTCTAAATACAAAAAGTAAGGGGCGAGATATGAAATTTACCCCTAAATAAGGCCTTGCATCCTGCGGCGCTGGAAGCGCCACTTATACACGTGGCAATCATCTGACGGCGGACTTCGATTCGGCGATGAAGGGCTGGGATTAGAACGTCCCGGCTGATCTGACGGTGGGCGTGCTTCTTCATCGAACGGTTGGCGTGCAATCTGGGCCAGCCCTCTCGATCCAACGGTGCAGAAGGCACCTGGAAGAACTGGGAAGGAACTCGCCCTCGGCGAGCTTCGATCGGGTAGCTCGGGCTCCTCCGGGCACCTCCCGCGCGTCTGGAGCATTCTGATCGTAGCTGGGAGGCTTCCGCGTCGTCTGACGGTGGTCTCATGGCTCCTGGGGGCCTGAGTCGGTGGAGCGAGGTCGGAGAAGAAAGGGGCCCCCAGGAACCTCTTCCTGGTCAAAGCAAGCCCAGAAGGGCTCGATTCCTCGTGGTACCTGCACAGAAAGAACCGCGGGCGAGAGGGCTATCTCCTCGACCCGGGGTTATGAAGCTGCGGTGCAAGATGGAGGTGGGCGGAAGGGCTCCGGCGAACGGCGGAGTTGGAACCCGGATTCGCCAAGACCAAGGGTCTTGGGTTGATCTGATGGGTGTGAGAGATGGAGAAGGCGACGAGGAACGAGATGGGATGATCGTGGCGGTCGGATACAGTGAGGTTTACAATGAAGAAGTCGCCGGAGCGGAGCTCCGGCGAACTTCGATTTTTGATTTTTACGCTAATGTGATCAACTAACAACTAAGCTAACTACTGAAATGAAATGCTAACATTGAAAACTGACTAAGAACGCATTAAAAGGACAGCTCTTATACCTGGGGGCCTCCAGGGAGCAGGGCGGACGCCGGAGCTCCGCCGCGTCAAAATTCTCCTCCCTCCGGCCGAGTCTCGATGCTGGGCTACTCCCCCTGTCACGAGGAACAATCCAGGCACAAGATCTAGGCGTTAGGTTGGAATGAAAGTGGCCAAATTCGAGGAAGGAAGCGGAGCTTTTTATTTATACACATTGGCGAGTAGCCTTATTGACCGGCGATTATTTCATGATCTAGAGAGCATTTGGTTGATCTGTGATTTCGGCGGGCATCATGGAGGATTAGGGAACAAATCTTGTGAAGGAAGCGTTGTCGATTGATGGATGGTGTGCCCGGGAAAAAGGGAGGAAATCGGGGGAGTGGACTGTTCAGAGCTGCCAGGCGTGGGATGGGACAGTTGACCAGGGGGTCAACGTTGGCCGGCGTCTCATTGGGCCACGTAAGCCGCTACGGGACAAAATAGCAAGTCTGAAGGAAGATTGATTTATTTGACATCCGAAATGATTTTATTAATTTTTGCTTATAAAATCAAAAATGTGTATTATTTCATGTAGTATTTATTCCTGATTTTTATTGAATTTTTCGAGGTGTTTTATTGTAGTTTTATTTTAGTAATGTGTATATGTATGTATTTACATGTATTTTTGGATATTTTATTTTTAATTTATTTATTTTCTTTTATTATTTTCTTGGCTTATTTTATAAATTTATAACTTATTTTTGTGAGTATAAAGGTATTTTTGTTTGATTTTTATAAGTTTATTTGTATTTTTAAATAAATAGGTCTATGTATTTCTAAGTATATATATAGGTACTTTACCTATATATTATACACATTGTATTTATTTAATTAATTTTATGTGTTTTTATTAAGGATTTGTATTTTTAATAAGACACATATATTATATACATTATTATAAAAATATAAAAGAATAAAGAATAAAAGAATGCTTTTCCTTTTATTTATGCACATACAGGTAGTATAGGTATTTTGTCTATATATTCATAGACTTATTTTATTTTTACAAATTCTTTTTGGTTTTATTCAAATTTCAATATGTACATGTATTATATACATTATTTACAAGATTATAAAAATGCAAATTTATAGAAATACTAAAGATTGAATAAAATGAATATTTTAATCAGGTCTATATACAAGGAGGGCCAAAAACCTAACTTTCACAGATGGACTCCAAAAATTATGAGATCAATTTTATAAAATAGTTTATGAAATGCTATATACAATTAAAGGTGAGTTTGGGTGATTTGGAGTTTTTATTTGCAAGATATGGGTCTGTGAAGTTGAGATTTTGGCTTTTTATTCTGTGTATAAAATGTACACTGAGTGTTATTTTTACACAAACTCAATTTTGTATTTTTATTTACATTATTATCTACAACTTTCATGAACAAAGTTTCTTTATTTGAGGAATAAATAGTTATGTACAAAATAGGTGTCAAAAATGCATAAATGGATGAATGAATAAATGAGATATTTATTGTATAATTGGCCCTTATCTCCCCCTACTTTATTCCTTGTCGACCAGTTCCATTCTGGACTTGGTCTCGGGGTTAGGGTCATAAAATATTTGCAATATTTTATTCCTTTTTCTTTTCTTCTCTTTATTCTATAATTTTGGCATTAAAAACCTTATTTAATGTATAATAAATACAAATGAATAATGAATGCTATTATGTCCAAATTAATGCTGTTTACATGCATTTGCCGGGGTTTTTGAGGCCAAAATGATAGAATAAAGGTGATGAAATGGAGATTCATCACCCCCCTATACTTGCCTTTGCTAGTCCCTAGCAAACACTTATGCAATAAGCGCAAAATGAATAAAGAAAAGGAAAAGGAAAATGCAAGAAAGATAGAGTGAATTGGGGTGCTTTCAGTGCAATGCATGTCCTTACAAAATCTGAATTTGGAGCTCCTGTCAGACCTTGGGTGTGAAGGTGTGTGGAACCTAGTCGGGAACCAGCTCTAAAGTCCAACAGCCTTCGGTAATCACAGAACTCGGTTCAACCCACCTCAATAGCCGGGTCAGAACTAGTCTACATCATACGCAAACTCTTATAACTATGAAGCTGACTTGTACGGTGTAAGTGTTAGTGGCTCTCCCCGACTGAAATGATAAAGGAACTGACTTCTCCAGAATGACAACCCAATGATTCCCCTATCCAACAGCTCTTTCCTCGAGGAGCAGGGTATTCCCTTCTAAGTTCAAGTGGCAACCAGCTCAAGAGGAGGGGGTGAAGAGAAGAATGGACGGTAGCCAGTGTAGCTACCTATCCTGGGATGCAAGACCAGTGTAGTCAAGTCATCCAGCTGCAGGCTTACATGTTTGTCTTTGGAGCTCAAGCTTGCTTATTGACTTTGTACATACTTTGCAGGCGTTTTATTTTTGTACAGGCCTGATCATCATCATCATCTTTTTTTTTTTTCAACATACTATTCACAGCAGCATTTACATAAAGAGTTTTTCCTCTTGAGCCAGTAGACTATCCCTCTTTTGAAGCTTTATCGCAACCCACAATCTCCTGTCTTTAGACCTCATTGCTTATTGAATCTGGTTGGGGTGCACTTCCCTCCCTAGACGAGGACGAATGTTTCCACCCGTGTGCGTCTCAGACTGGCAAATCCAACCCCCTCACCACTCCAACTGGGTTGAGCCAAGTGAAAGGTGCAAGTGTCCAAGTTAGGTCACGGTCGACAAGAGTCATACGTGTGTTTTGAAAAGTTCTAGTTAGTCCACTGAGGTGACTTGAACCCAGTCCTGATTTCTCAAAGAATTAAGTCTGAATAGACCTGAAGTACCTTAAACCTAGTTCCCATAAGGTTCCAGTGTAGTTAGGTGCGGTAAGGTCCAACCAAGCTCCAATTTGAGATTTTCTTAGACTGATTCAATCATCAAGCTTCACTCAAAAAGAATATGAATGGTATGCTTATGCTATGTGCAATGAATGATGCAATTTTTCACAAAAATTTGGAAGGATCAAAGAATGTTTTTTACAAAAAGAATCTCTGCACAGGAAGTACGAACTGACAATGTTTAAAGAGTATGTACATTTATTTACACAGGCGTGCTGCTTTGTTTTCAAAATTTAGGAAATTTTTAGCGACTTTACAGGTATGAATGAAATAGTTTATTTGGGTATGTATAGAAAGAATTGTATGTATCTTGTTTCTGATTTACTAGTATCTGCAATGGTGTTATTAATAGCTTTTTGAAAATATTTTTGCAAACTATAGTACACGATAATTTTTGCAATCCTTTACACACATTTGAAAACTATTTTTGCAAAGATTTTTCACACTATATGTAGATATATACAATTTTCACAATACTTTTAACAAGCATTTTTCAAAACATTTGCACATAGGTTTTTTCAAATCCTTTCTTTCACACAAAGAAAAATTTTGCAATCAACACCGTTTCACGCATTTGAAATCATTTCACATCAAATTTTCCAAAACTGGTCACACTATTTTTCAAATCATACTGTATAGGTATCTGATTTATTAATCAGTAGGTACAAAAGAAGAAAAGATTGTATTTGACGTATAGTATGGTTCTGTTCTTATACACTTTATTTGGCTTATTCCTCATTTACAAATGAAAGATTTTTGTGCAAATTCCTCAGACTTACTCGAGAAACATTTTCACAAGGGTTTTCGAAAACTCTAGTCCAAAATAATTTTTGTAACATGTACACGCATTTGAAACCCTTTTACAAATGTTTTACACAACACAGATAGATTTTTCAAAACAATTTTTTTGACAATCAACTTTTCACAATCGTTTGCACACTATTTTCCACATATTTTGCTTTCACTCAAAGAAAATAGGTTTTACACACAAACTAATCTTTTCAATCGTTGAATACTTGTTCACGCTATTTTCAAACAACTTTCACAAGATTTTTCAAAAAAAACGTTTCGTAAAACACTTTTCTGACTTACTAGTCAGTATAATTACAATGAGTCTGAGGAACTCACAATCATCTTTTATTATCATAAAGCTACTTTTTACATTTTATTTTGTGTTGTAGTGATATTTTATTTTTCAGTATGATTTATGGCTTTTAGTATATACACAGTATATACGACCCCCCTATACTTAGCTTGAGCTATGTCCTCATAGATCGAAAGGAAAAAGCAAAGACATAACTCGTACTGCGTATAGACAGATCTAAAGAACAAATACAAACGAAATGAATGAATGAGAAGTTGACCGTCCCCCCTATACTTAGGATCAAAGAATCCTTGGTATAGCAGACTGTTTACAAAGCGGGGAGGGTCAAGGGTGAGAATACACTGATCATACTCAGATTGTCTCCCCCCTATACTTAGGGTAAGATACTCCTAAGTATAGACAAGAAGAGGAGACGATGGAGAGGATCGAACCGAAATCAAGCACCCTAGGTGCACACCCCCCTATACTTAGGACCAAATACGTCCTAAGTATAGAAAACTGTCTACAAAGGCGGCACGTTTTAGATAGAAAAAGAAAATAGATAAGGAAAAGAAGAGAAGAAGAAAAGAAGAAAATCAGAGCAATAATGGTTGGAGTACATCGTCTGAATCTTTTGGTGCTGCAGGAGGTGTAGAGATATCCTCGGGGTGCACTAACTGAATAGAGTCAACAACGGCCAAGAATGAATCTGGTTCCAAGTAAGGCTTCAGTAGTTGGCCGTTGACGACGAAGGGCTGTGCGTCAGGGGACAATTCTGATATAGCAATGCTTCCGTTGTCACGCACTTCACATACTCGAAATGGCCCTGTCCACTTACTTTTTAATTTACCTGGGAATATCCGCAACTTCGCATCAAACAACCACACTTTCTGCCCAACGTCGAAGGTCTTTCGTCTGATGTGCCGGTCATGCCAGCGTTTCATCTTCTCTTTGTACATCAAGGTGTTATCGTATGCGCAGTCTCGGAATTCCAAGAGCTTGTTCAGATCATCCTTTCTCTTCTGACCACCTTTTCGTGAGTCCAAGTTACAATTACTAATTGCCCAAAGGGATTTGTGAATTAATTCCACGGGCAGATGACATGGTTTTCCATATACAAGACGGTAGGGCGACATGCCCAAGGGAGACTTGTAGGCCGTACGGTAAGCCCAAAGAGCTGAGTCCAAGAGTTGAGACCAGTCTTTTCTGTTTGGCCTAACAAGTTTCTGCAATATAGTCTTGATTTCTCTATTGGATAACTCCGCCATGCCATTGGTCTGCGGATGATAAGGAGATGCGACGCGGTGATCGATGCCGTACTCCTTCGTTAACTTCTTGACCTCTTTGTTGATGAAATGACCACCCCCGTCGGATATGAGAATCTTGGGTATCCCAAACCGCGAAATGATGTTCTTCTTCAGAAACTGGCAAACTGTTTTGCTGTCGGCGGCTCGGGCGGGGATAGCTTCAACCCAACGACTCACGTAATCTACGGCAAGAAGGATGTGCTCAAAACCTTGACTGTTAGGGAAAGGTCCCATGAAGTCAATGCCCCATGCATCGAAAACATCTGCTATCTGAATGATTTTCAGAGGCATTGAGTCTTTGGCAGTGAGTGTTCCTTTCAGTCGCTGACAATCAAGACATCTTTTAACAAATTCTGCTGCATCCTTAAATAAAGTGGGCCACCAGAGGCCACACTGCAATACTTTCGTTGCCGTACGATCTCCAGAATGGTGCCCACCAGATTCGAGCGAATGACAATGCTCGAGGACACTAGATTGCTCCGTCTGAGGAATGCATCTGCGCCAAATGCAATCTGCTCCTTCCCTGAATAGAAGGGGATCTTCCCACTGGTAAAAGCGGATGGTCGACATGAATTTGTTCTTTTGATTCTTCGTCCAATCCGAAGGTATTACCCCAGAGGCGAGGTAATTTACGATGTCAGCATACCAAGGGAGAGTATCCACGGCTAAGATAGCTTCGTCAGGGAAGGTCTCTGTGATAGGTGCGTTGCTCAAAGGAGAGTCATGCTGCTCTATTCTGGAGAGGTGATCTGCTACCACGTTCTGAACTCCAGGTTTGTCCTTAATTTCCAGATCGAATTCCTGGAGGAGAAGGATCCAACGAATCAGTCTGGGCTTGGCATCCTTCTTCTGCTGTAGGTACCGAATAGCAGAGTGGTCTGTGAAAATTGTGACCTTTGACCCCAACAAATAGGATCTGAACTTCTCTAAGGCGAAAACCACAGCCAGCAGTTCTTTCTCTGTTACTGTATAATTTCTTTGAGCTTCATCTAATGTTCGGCTGGCATAGTGAATGGCATAGGGCGCCTTATCTTTCCTCTGCCCTAGAACAGCTCCGACGGCAAAATCTGACGCATCGGTCATTATTTCAAATGGAAGAGTCCAGTCTGGAGGCTGCAAGATTGGAGCCTGAGTGATAAGCTCCTTCAATTGATTGAAGGCAAGGAGGACTGGCTGATCAACAATAAATTCTGTCTCCTTGCACAAAAGTTCCGTCAGAGGTCGGGCAATGCGGCTGAAGTCCTTGATAAATCGTCTGTAGAATCCCACATGCCCCAGGAATGACCTCACGTTCTTTACTGACTGAGGTGGCTGAAGGTTTGAAATGACATCCACCTTGGCTGGGTCGACTTCCATGCCACGTTTGGAAACGACATGGCCCAACACAATACCCTCTGTGACCATAAAGTGGCTCTTTTCCCATGAGAGCACTAAATTGACTTCCCGGCATTTCTGAAGCACTCTGTCTAGGTGCTCGAGGCAAGAATCGAAACTATCACCATAGACGGAGAAATCATCCATGAACACCTCGAGAAAACTGCCTACCATTTCGGCGAAGACTGCTAGCATGCATCTTTGGAAGGTTGCGGGTGCATTGCATAATCCAAAGGGCATCCTCTTGAAGGCGTAGGTGCCGAACGGGCAAGTGAAGGTAGTCTTCTCTTGATCCTCAGGGGCGATCGCCACTTGGTTGTACCCGGAGTACCCGTCCAGGAGGCAGAAGAACTCCTTGCCTGCTAATCTCTCCAAGACTTGATCAATAAATGGCAAGGGAAAGTGGTCCTTCTTGGTTGCTGCATTTAGGCGGCGGTAGTCAACACACACCCGCCAGGATGTCGGTACCCGAGTTGAAATCTCCTCTCCTTTTTCATTTGTGACCACAGTAAGCCCGGATTTCTTGGGAACTACATGCAGGGGGCTTACCCACTTTGAATCGGAGATGGGATAAATGAAGCCTGCATCACACCACTTTGTGATTTCCTTCATGACCACGTCCCGAAGGTTAGGGTTTAGCCTTCTCTGGAATTCGCGGGACGGCTTGGCATCGTCTTCTAAATAGATATGGTGTGAGCACAGAGCTGGGTTTATCCCTCGGAGGTCTGATACACTCCAACCAAGTGCCTTGTGGTTCTTTTCTAGAATCTCGAGGATTCGAGATTCTTGATCCAGATTCAGCTTGCTGCTGATGATGACTGGATACATGTGTTCTTCACCCGTAAGGAAAGCATACTTCAGGCCTGCAGGAAGTGGCTTGAGTTCTGGTTTCAGTCTGTCCCCTTTACCGGTCACTTCTGATACCATGCTGGTGGTGGAATGTACTTTGAGACTAGTACCATCCGCAACATTCTGTTGAGATCCAAGTGATGTACCGAACGGTTCTGCGGTGAGCTGGTTATGTTCGGTCTGGAGTGAATGCTCAAGAAGATGTGCTTGTATCTGAGAATCTGTCTCCCATGGATCATCGGAGCTTATGATGACTGTGCTTTCCAAGTCCTCCTCAAGAGTGAGGATTTCTTGGGTCCATGGATCGTCCAGTGACAACTCCGAGTCTCTGATCTCCGCAATAAAATCACAGTCTGCTTCTGATGCTGCTTGACTTTCATCAGTTGTGGCGCTCTGCTCCTTGTTCATGGTGAGCGTGATTTGTTTGGTGTTCGAGCTGAAGGTGATCTTGCCAGACCCGTAATCAACCACGGCACCAGAAGTACGGAGAAATGGTCTGCCGAGGATGATAGGAGTCTGGAGCAGTGGTGCAGGAGAGTCCATGTCAAGGACTACAAAATCAGCTGGGAATCTCATCTCCTGCACGGTAACTATCACGTCTTCCAACAAACCGCGGGGCCGCTTAACGGATCGGTCAGCGAACTGAAGGATCATTCGTGTCTGCTTGAGCGGTCCCAGCCCGAATTCTTGCATTATGGACGAGGGCAGAAGGTTGATGGAAGAACCACTGTCAAGAAGAGTACGCTCGAAGACCTGATCAAAAATCACACAACTGATCAGAGGTGCTCCTGAGTCTTGCTTTTTCTGGGGGAGGTTGGTGATAGCTGCAACTGTGGCCATGGACAAAACGTGTTTTTCTACCTCTCGGCGTCTGTTGTCTTGCGCTGGCCGACGCCTGTCAGTACATGCCTCTTTCAATCCCTTCTTTACAGCTGGCATGTATTCCACGGCTTTTAACAAGGGAATCTCAACAGTCAATTTATCCAAAATGTCTACAACACCTGGATCAGACAATGCAGTTTTTCTTTTTGTCATTTTTTTGGATTTTTGTATTGCATGCGGAAAAGGAATATTCACATTACTGGCAGGAAAATTAGAGTTCCTATTTACATCAAGATTATCGCCCACAGAATGTTGTACATCCGGACTACAAAAAGGCGTACAAGCTGGATCTAACTCTGCTGGTGCTGCTGGGCGATCAAAAAGGGTAGCATTGGCTCCATCGGCTGGCACAGGATCGGCTGCTGCTGGCGGCTCCTCCAAGGCTGGCGCGGCTTCACTTCTGCTACAGGCTTCTTTTTGGTGTTTTTGTTTTTGCGGATTTTTTTGTATTTTTGGCTGGAATTGCTTCTGGCAATGTACGACGGCTGGACTGGCTTCTCCTTCCTCTTCCTCCTCACCCGCCCCTGGAGCTGGCACGGCTGATGCGGAAGATGACGATCCACCTGTTTCTTTATTCACGCCATATCTGGTAGCAGGCGGAGGCAAGGCCCTACCGCTCCTGAGAGTAACAGCATTAGAAAAAGCAGTAATATCATTATCACACGCGGACTGGACATCACATTCTACCTGCTCCTTCTTCTTGAAATTGTTGGGGTTGGCTTCGACCTGCGCCGGAATGGTAGTGCGAGTGGCGGTCAGGTCATCAAGCCGCTTGGTCATCTCCGCTAGCCCTTGGACAAGCTGGGCTAGACACTCCATGGTGGGATTAGCTGGGGGCACATCAGAAGATGCAGCGTGCATACCACGCTGCTGTTGGTTAGATGGGTGGGGAGGCTGCTGATGGTGTTGCTGTGGTGGAGCAGGAAGTTGAAGTTGTTGGTAGGACGGAGAGGGATACTGCTGGTATGATTGAGGCTGAGCAGCCGTGTATTGGTGATACGGCTGCGGATGGCGATACTGCTGCTGCTGCTGATACGGAAAATTCTGCCTCCATTGATGTGTGAATTGAGGAGGCTGCTGGTGTTGCTGAGAGGGGTGCCCAAAACGACCACCCTGAGGTTGGTGATACTGCCGGTTGGCAAATGGCTGACCCTGGAGTTGTCCCTGAGGACGGGTCGGCTGTGCATCATTAGTCCAAACCCCATTAACTTCCTGGACCAGGGGTGGTGGCGGGAATACTGAATCGGTGTCTGAGATAAACTCTGGTTGGTACACAACCATCTGCTGTTGCGGCTGGCTCTGATCAGGTGCCTGCACGTAGTACACGTGCTGAACTGTCGGTGGTTGCTGGCTTGGCTGAGGCTGGTGTAGCGGTGGTTGCTCGTCTTTTCTCTCAGCTGGGGCTTCGAGCGGTGCTGCCGACTGAACAGAATTGATGGTACCTACCAGCAGTTCTAGCTGCTTGGTGATGTGATCCAGTTTGTCCAAGCTCTGGGTCCTCTTCTCGATTAAGGCGAGTTTTTCGAGATCTTTTGATCGCTTCTCGATAATGTCAACTTTAGAGAGATGTCCCCCGATAATGCTGAGGTTGGAGCTTTCATCTCTCTCTGATTCCTTAGATGCTGCCATGTGCACTTGCTTTTGAAGGATCTGGGGTTGCTTCTGATAAGCCTTGGATGAAGAGAGGGCGGCCTCTCCTTCGGCCATTTCTTCAAAGATCTGCCAGACGACATCTTCATCCTTATTGAAGTGTGAGCCCCCACATGCTGCGTCTACGAGCCTTTGACTTTCAATGTTCAGTCCCCCAAAGAAATGTTGAACCAAGCTGGTCTTCGGAATATCATGATGAGGACACTTCTCCTGCAGATCGGTGAATCTCTCCCATGCTTCATGTATCGACTCATGGGGTCCTTGGGAGAAATTACTGATACGGGCCCGCATCTGGTTGAGTCGACCCAGAGGGTAATACTTGTGCAAGAAGGCGGACTTTAGCTCCTCCCAGGTCGTCACGACCTTCCCCATATGATTGACCCAATAAAGGGCCTTATCCTGTAGACTGAAGGGGAATGCCGTCATCTTGACAATGTCTAGAGGGACATTGGGATAGTGAGTAGTACGGCAAATGCGGGAGAATTGCTGCAGGTGGATGTACGGCTCCTCGCTGGTGTTTCCATGGAATGCAGGAAGAAGAGCAATGAATTGGGGCTTCAGCTCAAAGTGAGCGTGTACCGGTGGAATGAGGATCCATTCGGTCATCTGGCTGTCTCCCGGATTGTATGTTTGTTTAAGGGTAGGTTTCGGTGGTGGTAATTCAAGATCATCATTGTGGTCATCACCACCTCCTCCACCTTCACCTTCTCCTCCCCTGCCTCCTCTGCCTCTGCCTCTGCCTCCATCATCATGGTTCATCATATCATTCAACATATCCTGAAAAGCTGTCTGAGTGAGGGCCTGTTCGGTCAGCTGCTGTTGGATGGCCTGGATAGATGCCAGTAATTGTGCATTGACCTGGTTCTGATCTGGCGCCTGTCCCTCTGGTGTGGGTGGCTGCTGACCCTTGCCCTTTCCTCCGGGAGCCATGTCAGGGTCTGAGTCGGAAGAGATGAACTCAGGCGTAGTCTCCAGGGCTTGTACTGTCTTCTATCTGCATAAGGAGATAGTCCTGATCAGACTGCTTGTAATCAATGTTCAGCTGCCGAGATGAAGCTGGAATTCAGGTCAACCCCAGCATGTTGTGAATAGAGAAGGATGTAGACTGTAATCGACTTCTATTCACAACGGCGAAAGTGGGACAAAGGTGATCCCAGTTTATTGGGTGGTCAAGAGAAAGGTAGAAAACGAGGAGTCTAGAGATCAATCCGCAAAGTCCGGATCAAGTTCTCATGAATCACCTCGAAGTTATTGGCAGAGTTGAGTCCACGGAATCGATGTGGGTGTCGGCACGGTCCCGACGGAAACCATCCATGGATCAACTTCGCGAAGTACAAGAGAAGCTAGGATGTTGGATGAAAGATACGATGGTCAACGAGGAATACAAAGGAGTGTAAAACAGTAGAAAAAGGCTCAAACTGAGCGGGGGTCAGAGAGGAGTGACACAACAAAATTTTGTGCAAAGGCACGGGACTTGATTTTTGACCCTTAATCTAGATCCATACAAACACAATTCAAAATTGGGTTCACCAACTCACGCCATGTGAAGCCGTAAAGGTTCGGCTATTGTCTTTTCATTTTTAGAGTTGTGATTTTCAGGCATATCTTATAACAAGTCCTTAGTACGCTACCCTATAGGAGAGAGAGTACTGCCGGAAGAGTATCCCGTACTTGTCCTCCTCCTGTGTAACCTGTAGTCTGTACTTTTTGGAGTCCTCGTAACCCTTCCTGGATCCCTACTCAGCCAAAGAAATAGAGAGAGGAAGCCGATAGGCGAAACCGCTACTTCGGTTCTCGCTCGCAACGGAATCACCCGTGAGCGTACAAGAACCTACTCGGACGCAGGACAATGAGACAGACACCCCCGTGAAGGCGTGGCCTATGCTCAATACTTCGGACAGGGTCGATGTTCTCACAACAGAGAGTCACCATTGGTGACCAAGTCCTACTTGCCTACGTACGATAGAAGCGCCATTACTTCGGAAATCCAGGCGATACACAAGGCAGTTGCAGACTGGGTTTTTGGCTCTAATCTTAGGGGGTCGCACTCGCTCAAGGGAGTAGGGTTTTGGTCCCCCTCCAAGGTACCTGAAAACAATGAGGGCTTTATGAACCCGGTACAATGATAGTCCATTACGAATTTTAATTAAGGTCAAAGTTCATTTAGCAGTCCCCTAGTTTTATTTTTTTGGTTTTTCACTTTTTTTGGATCTGTTTCATACCAGCGCCTAACGTTTTGGTAGATTTTCGTTTAAGTCCTAGGTGCTCAAAATCAGAGGGAGATAGCGGAAAAGCCATGCAAGTGGTTCGATGATGGAAATCTCACCATTGAACCGAATGATGCATGCTGAGTTAGAAGACTTACAGTGCATCCCAGCTCTCTCCATGTGGTATGCAAAACAGAATTTTTAAACCTATCTACATGGCGGTGTGCATTCGTCAAAATCGCCCTAAACATTAGCTGCTATTAACGTGAAGAACCAAAAGCTGATCATTTATCTTTAACCTAAGGGTCCGGTCTTGGCTCACCCCTCCTCTTCTCGACACACTCGAGTTCAGGAGTAGCGCTTGATGGGGTTTGCTCACGGCACGTGGGTTAAGAGATAAATGACTTAGCTGTTTAAGTTTGACTAGATCCATACGAAGTAGACTATAGGAACATGCATTCTTATTAATGTTTGGACCTAGCTACCGAGTCAAGCAACCTATATCTAAGGGCTCCAAGCACACAAAACAAAGTAAAATAAAGGCGAAAAGCACAAAACAGCGGCAAACAAAGAAAAGAAGGCGGTAAAAATCGCGGAAAACAGCGATGAGGCCCCCAGGTGAACAGACACCCATGCACTGGACCTCATTGTGAAGAGTAGAGTCCTGTTAGTTATTACATGCCAAAATAGTCTCTCTCTCACCATGAATTACAAAAATAATTTCCCTAAGTATCTAGCCTATCTAATGCCCCTCTCTTTGCTTCTTTGGTGCACTCTCCAGATGGTCATGAGAAGAGAAAACCATCCTCCTCCAAGCTCGGCTGCCTTGGCCTCCTAGGAAGCCATCCTCACGTGGGAGTCCCTTGCATCAAAGTCACAGAAAGATTGCATTAGCATACTTAGTCAATTAGATAGAGCAGAGAAAAATAATCACAATAAATAAAGAAATAAAGCATGGTGATTAATGACATTAAAACACTAGCTGCTCACACAAAGAATGAATCATGAATTTACATTTTTATACAAGAATGACAAAAATCAATTTGGCTATGCTCATTGCTCCCCGGCAACGGCGCCATCTGATAACGGGCGGACTTCCCACGAGGGTCACCATAAAAAAAAAGAAGTGTTGTCGCCGAGGCGACCACTCATGGAAGACCGCTGCCAATCAGCAATTAACCCACAATCCAAAGAATACAACAATCAAGCTCACAACAAATGTGAATTAATCTTTATTTTACTCTACCATAAAATGTATAGTGACAAATATGTAGAGGTCGAACCACAGAGAGCAACACAAAATACCATAGCCTACGTGCCAATCTTAGTCATCCTTGTGTGGGTTTTTTTTTTATATATTTTTTTTATTATTATTATTAAAATATAATACTTAAGTATCATGTATACATATAGATATATATATTTATATAATACAAATTCATTATATATATATACATAGAGGTTAAGCATAGAGCTTATAATACATGTAACATATATATATATGTGTATCTAAATATAATATAATATATATATACATTATTTTTTTTCTTTTTTTTTATATCATATTAAGATTAAAGAGAATTCATATTACTAAGTATATATATAATATATATATATATATATATTCTTTTTTTGGATATATATAGATATAGATGTATATACCTAAAAGGGGTGTTATAATATTCACAAAAATACTAAAAAAAATAGTCAAAAATTCAGGAAAAAGATCTTTTTGGAATTTTCATGGTTTTTTACTGTTTTTATAATTTTTGGGTATTTTTGCAAGTACTTTTAGCATTTTAAAATAGCTAAATCAACGCAAACAGTGGACTGGGTACTGGCCGTCACAAAAATAGAGATGAAAAATAGCTAACAGTCTCAAAAATGTTCCCCTTTAATTTTCTAACAACAATAATAAAATCTAGCATAAGTAGGGCCTGAGTTTATATTTTTCTGATTTTTCTTTGATTTTTTATATTTTTTTTTAAGTTTTTGGGTATTTTCGAATTTTTAAGGTTTTCTTTTTGAGATTTTTAGGGATTTTTGGTCTGACACTAATATAGGACAAAATACACTACATATAATTTTTTTGGAATTTTTCAGGGCATTTTCATATTTTTTTGGGATTTTATGAGTTAGACAGAGACCTAAAGACAACTTTTTGATTTTTAATAAATGCAAAAATGCAACAAAATGCAAAACTAAAAATATGGCGTTCAAGCATGACCAAACAGGATCTTAAGTCTATTTTCTCACGATTTTTAGATTAAGTATGAAGCACAAAATAAATAGACAAAGCCTTCAAAAATTAAATGGCCTGGCAGGGGTATTTTTGCAAATAAAATAGTTGGCAGGGGCATACATGCAAAAATTACAACAAAAATACACTTTAACTTTTATTTTCAGGACCATTTCATAAATACAAGAACCCGGCAGGGTTTAGATGCAAAATGTCCCGCGCCTCACGTGGTTGCTGCACGTGAGGCACGGAGGGACTAACATGTAAATAAGGAAACATCAGGGGGGTCCACTGCAATTTTTACTACTTATTTACAACGTAAACATTTATTTGTGGGAGTAAACTCTAAATACAAAAAGTAAGGGGCGAGATATGAAATTTACCCCTAAATAAGGCCTTGCATCCTGCGGCGCTGGAAGCGCCACTTATACACGTGGCAATCATCTGACGGCGGACTTCGATTCGGCGATGAAGGGCTGGGATTAGAACGTCCCGGCTGATCTGACGGTGGGCGTGCTTCTTCATCGAACGGTTGGCGTGCAATCTGGGCCAGCCCTCTCGATCCAACGGTGCAGAAGGCACCTGGAAGAACTGGGAAGGAACTCGCCCTCGGCGAGCTTCGATCGGGTAGCTCGGGCTCCTCCGGGCACCTCCCGCGCGTCTGGAGCGTTCTGATCGTAGCTGGGAGGCTTCCGCGTCGTCTGACGGTGGTCTCATGGCTCCTGGGGGCCTGAGTCGGTGGAGCGAGGTCGGAGAAGAAAGGGGCCCCCAGGAACCTCTTCCTGGTCAAAGCAAGCCCAGAAGGGCTCGATTCCTCGTGGTACCTGCACAGAAAGAACCGCGGGCGAGAGGGCTATCTCCTCGACCCGGGGTTATGAAGCTGCGGTGCAAGATGGAGGTGGGCGGAAGGGCTCCGGCGAACGGCGGAGTTGGAACCCGGATTCGCCAAGACCAAGGGTCTTGGGTTGATCTGATGGGTGTGAGAGATGGAGAAGGCGACGAGGAACGAGATGGGATGATCGGGGCGGTCGGATACAGTGAGGTTTACAATGAAGAAGTCACCGGAGCGGAGCTCCGGCGAACTTCGATTTTTGATTTTTACGCTAATGTGATCAACTAACAACTAAGCTAACTACTGAAATGAAATGCTAACATTGAAAACTGACTAAGAACGCATTAAAAGGACAGCTCTTATACCTGGGGGCCTCCAGGGAGCAGGGCGGACGCCGGAGCTCCGCCGCGTCAAAATTCTCCTCCCTCCGGCCGAGTCTCGATGCTGGGCTACTCCCCCTGTCACGAGGAACAATCCAGGCACAAGATCTAGGCGTTAGGTTGGAATGAAAGTGGCCAAATTCGAGGAAGGAAGCGGAGCTTTTTATTTATACACATTGGCGAGTAGCCTTATTGACCGGCGATTATTTCATGATCTAGAGAGCATTTGGTTGATCTGTGATTTCGGCGGGCATCATGGAGGATTAGGGAACAAATCTTGTGAAGGAAGCGTTGTCGATTGATGGATGGTGTGCCCGGGAAAAAGGGAGGAAATCGGGGGAGTGGACTGTTCAGAGCTGCCAGGCGTGGGATGGGACAGTTGACCAGGGGGTCAACGTTGGCCGGCGTCTCATTGGGCCACGTAAGCCGCTACGGGACAAAATAGCAAGTCTGAAGGAAGATTGATTTATTTGACATCCGAAATGATTTTATTAATTTTTGCTTATAAAATCAAAAATGTGTATTATTTCATGTAGTATTTATTCCTGATTTTTATTGAATTTTTCGAGGTGTTTTATTGTAGTTTTATTTTAGTAATGTGTATATGTATGTATTTACATGTATTTTTGGATATTTTATTTTTAATTTATTTATTTTCTTTTATTATTTTCTTGGCTTATTTTATAAATTTATAACTTATTTTTGTGAGTATAAAGGTATTTTTGTTTGATTTTTATAAGTTTATTTGTATTTTTAAATAAATAGGTCTATGTATTTCTAAGTATATATAGGTACTTTACCTATATATTATACACATTGTATTTATTTAATTAATTTTATGTGTTTTTATTAAGGATTTGTATTTTTAATAAGACACATATATTATATACATTATTATAAAAATATAAAAGAATAAAGAATAAAAGAATGCTTTTCCTTTTATTTATGCACATACAGGTAGTATAGGTATTTTGTCTATATATTCATAGACTTATTTTATTTTTACAAATTCTTTTTGGTTTTATTCAAATTTCAATATGTACATGTATTATATACATTATTTACAAGATTATAAAAATGCAAATTTATAGAAATACTAAAGATTGAATAAAATGAATATTTTAATCAGGTCTATATACAAGGAGGGCCAAAAACCTAACTTTCACAGATGGACTCCAAAAATTATGAGATCAATTTTATAAAATAGTTTATGAAATGCTATATACAATTAAAGGTGAGTTTGGGTGATTTGGAGTTTTTATTTGCAAGATATGGGTCTGTGAAGTTGAGATTTTGGCTTTTTATTCTGTGTATAAAATGTACACTGAGTGTTATTTTTACACAAACTCAATTTTGTATTTTTATTTACATTATTATCTACAACTTTCATGAACAAAGTTTCTTTATTTGAGGAATAAATAGTTATGTACAAAATAGGTGTCAAAAATGCATAAATGGATGAATGAATAAATGAGATATTTATTGTATAATTGGCCCTTATCTCCCCCTACTTTATTCCTTGTCGACCAGTTCCATTCTGGACTTGGTCTCGGGGTTAGGGTCATAAAATATTTGCAATATTTTATTCCTTTTTCTTTTCTTCTCTTTATTCTATAATTTTGGCATTAAAAACCTTATTTAATGTATAATAAATACAAATGAATAATGAATGCTATTATGTCCAAATTAATGCTGTTTACATGCATTTGCCGGGGTTTTTGAGGCCAAAATGATAGAATAAAGGTGATGAAATGGAGATTCATCAACATGCCCCTTGGTAAATTTTTTGTAGCCCCTCTGACTTCCAAAATATTGTAGAAATACTCCCCCTAGTGGTAATTTACATGAATACCCCTACGAGTTTTAATAATTGAAGATAAGTCCTCCTAAGGACATATAAGAAATAAAAACTCATTTTTTTATTACAATTTAGTCCTTAAATCTTAATTTCATCATATCTTGCTCATTTTAACTCTGATTTTTACTAACAGTATGTCATTTTGAAGCTTGTTGAACATTCTATCATTCCATATATTTCGTGAGCAGATCTGAAGCTTATTATCATTATTATTTAAGGATCTCTCACTGATTTGTTACATTTTATGCATTGTTTTATTAAGAAAACTAATAATCTGTTTTGTAGGGATGCTAATGAGGATTTTAAGTTGATCAATCCTTTTGTGATTATTGAGAATCATTCTTTGAGGACTTAATTTCTGCAGGGGACGTGATTGTGGAGATTCTATTTGATTAATTCTCTTGTGACTACCTTTGATTTTAATTGAGGAACTAATCTCTACAGGGGCTCAATTAGGAAGGAATTAATTTTTCCTTAATGTTTGATGTGATTAAACTTTATTTACACATTGATCAATATTTGAGGGAATTTTGAGATCATTATCTCTATTTGAGGATTAGTTTTGATTTCCTTATTAATCGGATTATTCATTGATTAATCTCCTTGACTGCAACTTGAATTTGATTGGAAACTTATCCCCTAAATCTCCTTTGATATGTGATTGGTTATGAGGGCTTATTGATCATATTACTTGAGGATGTAAATCGTATAAAATCACAGATCATGTGTGTAAAAACCCCAAACAAAGTCCCATACCGTGGAAAACAAAAAGTTCCGGGTGGGATAAATAGTGAGGAGATTACTACCGAAACAACCCGGCTTAAGCATTTTGGGGGTGGTTAATCGGGTCCGTATGGGCCCGATCCCAAGAGGTTGTCAGGGTCAGTAATGTTCCGTTAACGGACCGGGGACCTAAGCCCGGGACGTTACAAATGGTATCAGAGCCGAACGCCCTCTGACAGTGGAAAGGGCTACCTGAGAGGTGGAGCCGCCCCTACAAGAGGTTGGAGGAAATGGCTACCCAGAGCGTGCAGCCGCCACTGTCACAGGGAAGAAGTGATGTGTCATGTCGCAATGAGGACGTTGCGAATATAAGTGGGGGAGGTTGTAAAAACCCCAAACAAAGTCTCATACCGTGGAAAAAAAGTTCTGGGTGGGATAAATAGTGAGGAGATTACTACCGAAACAACCCGGCTTAAGCATTTTAGGGGTGGTTAATCGGGTCCGTATGGGCCCGATCCCAAGAGGTTGTCAGGGTCAGTAATGTTCCGTTAACGGACCGGGGACCTAAGCCCGGGACGTTACAATGTGCTCATTTCTCTTTGTTTATTTTGTTCACTTAAGATCGCATCTCTTTCATTGCATTTTCATTTCAATTTTCTGATACAGAGATTAACATCATGATTATTAATTATTTAAATTAATTTAAACCACACAATTAAAAATAATTGTTCCTTGTATTCGACCTTGGTAGACTTACCAAGTAAAAATTGTTCCACAACATTTAAAGATTGTGGTCTTTGATCGATCACTTTTCATCTCCTACATTACAATTATCGATACTTAAATAGGTGAAATTTCACGATCATCAACTATCTCCGTTATTTTTGAAATTTTCAAATATTTTTGATATCTTTTTGTATTTTTATTATTAAGACAGTAAATCATTGTGCTATATTTGATTTTTAATAAATAGGAAATGTGCATAAAATGCAAAATAATTTATGTGCCATGGAAGAGCATTCATCAAGGTACATTGTCCAATTTTTTAATAATTTTTAGAGCATGGATGATATTTTAGAAAATAAAAAACATGCATAAAAATTACTTGAACTTGTAGGGGTATATTTGAAATTAAAATAAAAGGCTGGGGGTTCATTGCAAATAACCCAAAAGTTTACAACTGAAATATAAATTTTAGACATTACATTACAGTTACATAAACCTACAAGGGTATATATACAAAATGTCCCCTCACGTGTTGGTCCACGTGAGGTGACCTAGCAAGGATAGAAAGGCAATATTCAATAAATTTGAGGGCTCACTTGCACTTTTTTCATGAAATAATAAACTAGATTAAGAAATTTCAGAACTAATTACAAATAAATAAAATTGTGGGACATATGTTGAAATTACCCAAAAAAGGCATGACAAATCGAGCGGCACAGATTCCTTCACTTGACTTGTGGCGCCTCCACAATGTGTGATAATGCTTCGGCTCAGACGATGTGGATTAGACCCCTAGATGGGATCCAATGGATGCGGTCTAGCTTGATCCAAAGGTACCTGTGCAATCTAGAGGTTGCTATTTGATCGGACGGTGGACACTGGTAGTGGAAGAAGTGACGAAGAACTCACCGTTGACGAGTTTTGGATTCGATGATGTTCAAGCCTTTGACCACCTAGAGCACCGTCAAGGGTGGCTTCTTGCTCCTGCAACCTCCCTGTGTCTCCCAAATGCTTCAAAAGGGTTTGGAGGCCACTGATAGGCCCCTGGAGCTCAGATGTTCGTGGAGGTTCAACATGGAGTCGAATAGGCCACGACTGGCCCCTATTCCATATAGGACCTATATGATTAAAAAGAAGAAGCTTGGACAAAGGTCCTTGTGTTTTTATTTGGCGAAAGGTCAAATATGGAGGTGAGGCGGAGGTGCTCCAGCGATAAGCGGAGGAGGAGCATGGGTGGATTGAATCGGGGGCGATTCGAGTGATTTTATGGGTCGAGGATGTGGAGAATAAATCGAGGGACGATGTGAGGGTGTCAGGGAGGTCAAATACAATTGGAAGCACGACTGAATAGAGTCGGAGCAGGGAGCTCCTACGATCGATTTAATTGATATTTATCCTAAATTATGGATCTCATTACAAAATAAACGATGAGAATGAAATTAGACTAACTAAAACTACCTAAAGTCGAATAAAAGTGCAACTAAAATGTGGTTTTCACAAAGTAGTAGAGGCTTTGTCGGAGTGAATACTTGGATCGCCTCCTCTCCTCCTTTTCTCTACACGGCACTTGGGGATGCTCTCTCTGTTACCAGGACCACATACACACAAAAGTCAAGGAGATTCACATATAGAAGAGCGATCAAATGGAGAAAGGAGGCGAGGAGGATTATTTATAGACAAAATGGGGGCAACTTATTAACCTAGGGCTTGGGATCGATCAGAGCTATGTATAAGGGGTCGAATGTTTTGGCATGTTTTAGCGCACAATTGCGTAGGTTTTATGCGAGAAATCGATTGAAATGGGATGATGGATCATTCGAGAAACAAAGGGAGAAGATGGTGAAATGATGGTTCTAATGCAGTAGAGGTGCTAAAAGGTGTAGTTGACCAGAGGTCAACCAACTAAAGGCCATGGTTGGTCCATGTGGACCAACTGAGAAAACGATATTCTAAGCTTGTTGTAAATTCCATAAAAAATATCACAAATTAGTTGATTTTTTGTTTTAAAATAAAAAACATTGTTTATTTTATGTAGTAATTTAATCTTTTTTACTTATTTTGATAGATTGATTTATTATAATTTATTATTTACAGATATAGTTATAGGTATATCTACCCATATATTTGATATTCATTTTTTATTGTTTGTTTTAAAAATTTATTATTTTATATACATAATTTATATAATTATAACTTATTTAGAGACACATAAATATATTTTTATTATATTTTTCTGATATAATATGTATACTTAAATAAATAAGGGCATTTGTTATGTAGGTATATGTATAGCATATTTAATATGTATTGAAATAGACTTATTTATATTATTGTATTTTTGATGTTTTCTTTCATTCTAATTATGGATGTATGTTATAAATAATATTTACAACATTATAAAGATATAAAATCATAAAAAATACAAAGATAAAAAAAATAAATGTTTTATTCAAGTATAATGTACAATAGGGGTCCAAAACTTAACTTTTGCATCTTAACTCCGAATTAAACGAAATTACCTTCATTAGATAATTAAAAGTTAAATACAATTAAAGACGATTTTGGTGCATTTTGAGTCCATATAGAGAAGTATAGGTTTGTGAAGTTGGAATTTTGGTTTTTTATTCTCAGTGTGTATGGCATAATGTGTATTATTTTTATGTGAAATAATTATATATTTTTATCTAGAAGTTTCATGTACAAACTTTGTTGATTTGATGTCCAAAATTAATTATATAAAATAGGTGCTAAAAAGTGATAATTGATGAATTGAAAATGGGGTTTTTGATGTGATCTATATACAATTCATCTACCCTATCTCCTGCTACTTTATTCCTTGATAACTAATCATCATGATGATTGAGTCTCCGGGACCAAGGTCATTCAGTGTCCTTGACACCTTATTCTTTTTCTTTTCTTTTCTTTATTCTTTTATTTTGGCAATAAGTACAATATTTATACAATAATTAATACAATATCTTGTACAGTTTACAGAGTGTTTATTCTGAAAAAATTAGCGGTATATACATGCATTTAACTAGGGTTTAAAGACCAAAATGAAAGAATAAAGGTAATGAAATGGAGATTCATTAGTATGGTATATGCTTTTGGAAATCATATGATTGATATCAACTCCCAATGATCGAATGAGAAATTTAATGATGAAACCCTGAATAAGGTCGTCTAAATATAATCTAAAACTTCAAGTTTATTCTAGGTCTTACAGTATGCACGATGTACGTGTGTTAGGAATACTCGAGGATGATATGATTGTAGACGATTGTATAACCACGACACTTCCATTCCCATGGAGTGAGGAAACATGCTTGGATGGCATATGAGTAATACGATCTCTTAAAGAGATCCTAAATGGTCACTACTGAACCATAAGACATGAGATTACTCATGAGGTATTGGGACCAATAAAATTCCATGCATGATAAGAATTTGTAGATATGTGAAGGAAGTGATCTTGCTAGATGGTTGCATAACCTCACAAGGCAAGATTGCAGTCACTGAGATGACTGCTCAAGAAGACTACCTAATCAACAAGTACCCACAATATATGAATAATCAATGAATAACGAAAACGTTAAGTACAATTTATTTTACACTACAAATAAAGGTGTATAATGTGTAAGGATGTAGAGGTCGAATCAGTGAAAGCAAACAAGGTAGTCTAATGATTATTTTTAGCCAAATTAATATAATATATAATTTTAATATTATATATATGAGAGTATACGAATATATATACATATATTAGATAATGTATATATAATATAAGGTTAATATATATAATATATAATATATATACAAAATAAAAAACTACCCTAAGGTACAGTCCTTTTTTATTTTTTTAAAGGTATTAAAATATTATAAGGTATTTATAATAGTTAATAATAATGTAAACTATATATAGGTATAATACAATATGGGGTATTATAATTATAAATATAGCTAAAAATAATCGAAATTTTCAAAATATTTTTTTGTCTTTTATATTTTTCTACTATTTTTGTGATTTTCATAAATTTTTACTAATTTTAGGTTTTTTTAAAGTCCAAAATATACTAAATCAAGGACTTAATAAATAGGCCGGATTGTTTTGAGATTTAAAAATACTAAATAAGTGCAAAAAGTTCGAATTGTTTTGAGATTTAAAAATACTAAATAAGTGCAAAAAGTTCTCAAAACTAAATTTAATATATAGTAATGTGTATAAATAAAAATATGAAACATGAACAAATGTTTTTGGGGTTTTTAAAGAGTTTTTCTAATTTTTATAAGGAATTTGGAGCTTTTTAATTTTTAATGATTTTATTTTTTTCTATTTTTAGGAATTTTTGATCTAGATTTACAATATACAATAATATACTACATGTATTGTTTTTTATTTTTCCCAAGTTTTTTGATATTTTTGGTATTTTTATATTTAGGAATTAAATAAATGTTTATATTTGATTTTTATTAAATAGGAAATGTGCATAAAATGCAAAATAAATTATATAGAATGGAATAATATTCATCTACGTACATTGTCCTATTTTTTAATAACTTTTAGAGCATGGATGATATTTTAAAAACATAGAAAACATGCACAAAAATTACATGAACTGACAGGGGTATATTTTTAATTAAAATAAAAGGCCATGGGTTCATTGCAAATAACCCAAATGTATACACCTGAAAGATAAATTTTAACATTACATTACAATTACATAAACCTGCAAGGGTATATGTGCAAAATGTCCCCTCACGCAGGGTCCACGTGAGGTGACTTGGCAAGGACAGAAAAGCAATATTCAATATATCTGAGGGTTCACTTGCAGTTTTTACACAAAATAATAAACTAGATTGGGTAATTCCAGAACTAATTCCAAATAAAAAAATTGTAGGGGCATATGTGCAAATTACCCTTAAAAGGCACGACTAATCGAGCGGTACATGTTCCTTCACTTGACGCATGGTGCCTCTACAACTCACGATGATGCTTCAGCTCGGATGGTATGGATTAGAACCCCAGATGGGATCCAATCAGCCTAGCTTGATCCAACAGCACATGTGGAATCTGGAGGCTGCTACTTGATCGGATAGTGGACATCGGTGGTGGAAGAACTGACGAAGAAGTCATCGTTGGCGAGTTTTGGATTCAATGATGCTTGAGCCTCCGACCACTTGGAGCACCTTCAATAGTTGCTTCTTGCTCCTGCAACCTCCCCGCGTCTCCCAGATGCTTCAGAAGGGTCCAGAGGCCCCTGGAGCTTGGATGTTCCTGGAGATTCAACCCGGAGTCGAATCGAATAGGCTACGAATGGCCCCTATTCCACCGATGACCTATATGGTTAGAAAGAAGAAGCTCAGACAAAGGCCCGTAGGGTGCTATTTGGCGAAAAGGTCAAATATGGAGGCCAGGAGGAGGTGCTAGAGCACGAGTGGATTGAATCGGGGGGTGATTCGGGTGGTTTGATGGGCCGAGGAGGTGGAGAATACATCAAGGGACTATGTGAGGGTATCAGTGTGATCAGATATAGTTGGGAACTTGGTGTAACAGAGCCATAGTAGGAAGCTCCTGTGATCGATTTAATTGATATTTATCCTAAATTATGGATCTCATTACAAAATAAACAATGGGAATGAAAGTAAACTAACTAAAACTTCCTAAAATTGAATAAAAGCGTAACTCAAACATGGTTTTCACAAAGGAGCAGAGGCTTCGTCGGAGCGAATCCTTGGACTGCCTCCTCTCCTCCTTTGCTTTGCCCAACACTTGGGGGATGCTCTCTCTGTCACCAGGAAGACACACACACACACACAAGGCAAGGGGATTCATGGATCGAAGAGGGATCAAATGTAGAAAGGTGTCGAGGAGGTTTATTTATAGACAAAATGGGGGCGGCTTATTGACATAGATCGGAGCTATGTACAAGGGATAGAATGCCTAAGCGTGTATTAACATGCAATTGCGCAAGTTTTGCGCAAGAAATCGATTGAAATGGGATGATAGATCACCCGGGAAAAAAGGGAGAAGATGGTGAAGTGATGATTTTAACGCACCAGAGGCACTAAAGGGCGTAGTTGACCAGAGGTCAACCAACAAAAGGCCATGGTTGGTCCACATGGACCAACTTGGAAAATGATATTCTAAACTTGTTTGTAAATTCAATAAAAATACCAAACAAATTGATTGGTTTTTATAAAATAAAAATGTTGATTATTTTATGTAGTAATTTAATCGATTTTTATTTATTTTTATGGACTAATTTATTATAAGTTATTATTTACAAGTATATTTATAGTTATATTTACCCATATTAGGTATTTTATTTTTATTTTTATTTTAAAATTTAATATTTTTATACATAATATAATTACAACTTATTTAGAGATATATAAATATATTTTTATTATTTTTTCTGATTTAGTATGTATACTTAAATAAATAAGGGCATTTATTATATAGGTATATGTATAATATATTTACCTATGTATTGAAATATACTTATTTATATTATTGTATTTTTTATGGTTTTATTTCATTCTAATTATGTACATATGTTATAAATAATATTTACAATATTATAAAAATATAAAATCATAAAAAAATACAAAGAATAAATAAAATGAATATTTTATTCAAGTATATGTACAATAGGGGTCCAAAATCTAACTTTTGTATCTTAACTCTAAATTTGACGAAACCACCTTCATTAGATAGCTAATTAAAAGTTATATACACTTAAAGATAACTTTGGTGCATTTTAAGTCGATATAGAGAAGATACATGTCTGTGAATTTGGGATTTTGGTTTTCTATTCTGAGTGTATATTGCATAATGTGTATTATTTTTATGTGAAATAAATTTTATGTTTTTATTTGTATTTTTATCTTCAAGTTTCATGTATAAATTTTATTGATTTGATTTCCAAAATGAATTGTATAAAATATGTGCCAAAAAGTGATCATTGATGAATAAAAATGGGGGGTTTTATGTGATTTCTGTACAATTCATCTACCTTATCTCCCGCTACTTTATTCCTTGCTGACTAAGTCATCATGATGACTGGGTCTCGGGTGCTAGGGTCATTCAGTGTCCTTGACACCTTATTCCTTTTATTTTATTTTATTTTCTTTTATTCTTTTTATTTTGGTAATAAGTACCATATTTATACAATAATTAATACAATTTTTGTACAATTTACATAGTGTTTATTCTGACAAATTAGTGGTATATACATGCATTTAACTTGGGTTTAAATGTCAAAATGAAAGAATAAAGGTGATGAAATGGAGATTCATTAGTATGATATATGCTTTTGGAAATCATATGATTGATACCAACTCCCAATGATCGAATGAGAAACTTAATGATAAAACCTTGAATAAGACTATATAAATATGATCTAAAACTTCAAGTTTATTCTAGGTCTTACAATATGTAGGCTGTACGTGTGTTAGGAATAGTCGGGGATGATGTGATTATAAACGATTGTATAACCATGACATTTCCATTCCTATGGAGTGATGAAACAAGATTTGATTTTAGTGACTCCTCTCAGTAGATCGGTAATCTTAGTCCAAATGTTGGACATTTATCTGAATATGATTCATATGAAATGAGAAGATTAAATTTATGGTTTTATTTAATAAAATATCTTTGAGTGGTCCCCTTGATCTGGATATGAGATACGATAATATCCAAGCCACTATACAAGGAATGTACAATTATCTTGTATTGTCTTCAAGTATCTACGGAGAAAGCGCATTATTCTTCAAAGAGTTCAAGAATAATTCTATTATTGATAATTTTTTGAGCATTGAGAAAAATTTTGATAATTAAATTTGATTTAATTATTATGAATAATCTTCATATGATTCATGTTATTTGAGCACATGAGAATAATCATCTAAAATAATTAAATATGATTTAATTATCAAAGATATGATTAATGTGGATATCATTATGCATAATAGTCATAAATATTATAAATGTGATTTATAATATGTTGGAGATATGTTACTATAAATAATATTTTTGAATGAAATGTTGATGTGAATTAGATTTACATTGAACAATTAATTGTAAATGAAATTTACATTTTATATTAGATGTATGAATATGATTTACATTTGTAAATGGCATGACTGAAATTATGACAAAATAATTTGGAATTATTTTGGTGAATAATTTTGCAACACAAGTTGCTGCACATATGGAATATATGACGAGATATGGGATTTCAACATAATTGGAATGAGAGAGCCTCCTTACCGTACAAGGAGTGGATGGACACCTTGAGTCCAAAGACTTGGTGGTCGTCCACTTTATGTATGGAAGGAGACTTGCTCTCCTTCCAAGTAATTCCATATTTGTTGATTTAATATAAACTAAATTATATTGATGGATCTTCAATATATATAATTTACTTTTAAATTAACTATTTGTTGTTGCAAATTTATGCAATAAAATCATGGTCGTTGATTGAAATTACAATTTAATCTACACCATTGATTATGTGTGCATATGGATTAAGATCCATGAACATCCAACTTAGTATAAAAGGAAGGGTAACCCTAGCCTTTTCTACTGCAATAATTTCAAGAGCAACAACTCTCTTTATTCTCATACATGCCCTCTTTCTCTCTCTCAATATTGTGGTCCTCCACCATAGTCATCTAGAGACACTTGTAGTCATCGTGTTGTCGTTGTGCTGCTGGATCGACTACTTGTGGATCTCCGCATTCTTCGGTACATCTTACTTGTGAGGAAGGCTATCGATTTCGTGGAATGAAATCAGGAGACTCCACACTCATATTTTTAACTTGGATTGCAGAAAGCACATGTCTCATCCACACACCCACAAACACGTCCTTCGTCGGATCGAACTTAAGATATGAGGTCTCTTCACCTAGAGGCACGCGATGGCAATCACGCTTAAAGAGTTAATCCTTTGACTTATTTTTGATCTTGATGAAATAATTGGAGAAGTGTTCTCATATCATCTGGTTTCATCTGTTTAAAAATTTTAAATTCCGCTGCTCGTCTCAACTCGTATGACTAGTTGCCCTATATTACATTTGATACGATCTACATGCTTCCGTGATGCGCTAGGACATAAAACCATAGCCTTCACAGCAAGCTTCTCATCAACTTCCATCTACATCATCATCTTATCGGCAATACTCCTTCCTTGGGATCGAATCCATCCTTGTCGCATCGCCTCAACATCCCCAATCCTTCAGCTTCGAATAACACCAACCACTCCATCTTTCATTGTTTAGGGATCAATCCACCTAGTGCATCCCTTTGTTCATCTCTAGCAGCCACCACCATTCGTCGTGCACAACAATAGTGACATCGGAGCTACTGCATGCAAAAATTGTTGTCACCCTCTCCAAACCGCACCCGCCTCTACTATGTACGAAGAAGATCTTATCAGAGCAATGAGATGGTAGACCATCATACTTTACCATGCATCAACACCACTCGTCTAAAGCAACCCCACGCCATAGATGCTCTACCCTTTGTGATATGCACAAAGTAGAAGAGGATGAAAAAGGGCATATGAAGTCCCTCACTTGAGAAGCACAAGTACATGCACAATTGCAAGAACCACCCTCAAAGTTATGGTAAGTAAAACAAATGCCCATAGTCATATTTTTTGGTTTTTTACTTATAATCTTTGTAGAACTAGACCTTGTGTTTGAGCTTGATTTTAGACCTTAATTTTTTATCCTTTTGTAGAAGCAAAAAATACCTCATTGATTAACATGCCATTATCTACAAAAATGAGCTTGAGTTTGGATCTATTTAACGATTGGATAATTTTCTCAAAATCCAAGAGTAAAACTTAGTTGTATTTACCCAATTTTGCTTTGAAATTAATGTAAATCAAAATTTTCTTAGTAAATGCTCAAATAATCAGAATTGTTTGCACCTACATGTGATCGAATTTCATCCCAAATGCATGTGTTATGTGCCCAGAATAAATCATAGAGTGTATTTTTAATTCGATTTTTGATTTGATCCACACATTGAATTTACAAAAATTAAAGTTGTTCTGGATTGCTTAACTAAATATCTATTGAAATAATTTTGGTCAGTCTGATTTGATATTGTGGATTTAATAGAAATTATTGATAGTAAAATACTATGTTTCATTAAAAAATGCATAAGAAAATCAAATAGCCTCCAAAAAATCTAAACAAATAGAGTAAGTGCATTTCATATTATTTATATATTTTAATTTCATTAATTTTGCACTCTGTTTGTTTCAAAAATTACATAAAAATCTCAAAAATAGCATTGGTTTTTCATGCATGCATTTTAATTCTTAAAATTGAAAAAATAGGTTTTGAATTTGTCATTAAATAAGGTTTACAACAAAATATCACTTGGCTAATTTCAGTTAATATTGCATTAAAATTAAACTAGTCAAGTTGTGTTAGTTTTCCTTAAGCATCTAGTTCACTTTGCATTCTAATTTGCATTTGCATCTCTTTAGAATTAAAAAAAATAAAAATACTCACCTTGAAAACCACACATTAAATAATCTTAATTAAACTTGAGCCACATTTGCTTTTTTGTGTTCCGCCTTTGGTTTGTCCAAGTTAAAAATATAATTACTTGATTTGAATTCTATATTCTAAGTGATTTTTGACCGATCACAATTTCCTAACTTCAACATAAATTGACATACTTAACTTAGGGCAATAAGGGATCATCACTTGTTTGAGGATAAAATAAAAATATCTTTAGTAGAATAAAATAAAAATACCTTTAGTAGAAACTAAGTATCTAAAAAATCTTTTTTTCTACTTATACATGACTCTCTTTAGGGGAGAAATGAAAATATGCAGCTTAACACATGTTAAAAAAAATTTGTGTCTACTTGCAGTTAGATAAAGCACGTAACCAATCACACTTTGGTACCCCTTATATTGACGGGTTTACCTCCTTCATCTGGATCCAATGAACAGGATGGAGCTAGAGGAGTCGATTTCTCAAAACACGAAGCAATCTCGAACCCCTACAATAGTTCTTTAGTAAAGTTCTGATGCAAAAAGAAAGTTTCATGTTGAAGTTAAGAGATTTGAAGCCCTAAGAAAATTTGAATCTCTTCAACCAAACTCATCTCAAACTCATCGTGCATAAAATCAGACAACTTTTTGCACATATATGAATTATTAGAATTAAACACAATGTCATAAACATAAACTTAAACAATAAGTAAATCATAACCACCAATCTTCATAAGTAAAGTGCACTCTACTTTTTACTTAAAAACATGATGTGATAAGGTAGTATCTTAACCTATCATACCACGCTATAAAAGCTTGCTTAAGGTCGTACATAGGCTTTCTAAGTAGAAAAACAAAATCAGAGTGAGTGAGGTTTTCAAAGCATGGTGGTTGCTAGACATAGACTTTTTCTTGAAGAACTCCATTCAAGAAAGCACTCCTTGAAAGAGCTTGATTATTTTTGAAATAAACAAAAGATAAGAGAATTGCAATTGACTCAATCTTAGATACAAGAGCATAGGTTTCATCGAAAATGTTGTCTCCTTATTGTGTGTACCCTTGAACAATGACTTTGTCCTCATCCTATTTGTTATGGAAATCTGTTTAGTGTCAATAACCGAGTGGTTCTTAGGTGGGGGTATGAGTTCCCATACCTGATTTTATTTCAAACTGAATAAGTTCATCTTGCATTGACAGGATCGAGATATATCGTGACACAACACATCTATGGATTTCAACTTGAAAAGAGATGCAAACACATACATGGCAATGGAGTTAAAGCATGATCTTCTTTGAACTTTTGAAAAGGGCTGCAAACATATTTAAGCAATCGTGTAGTCAAGGACAATATACTTTCTTTACAAATAGATTGGTTCTGTGTAGCATTATAGGATTGATTAAGACGATGTGCGACGACATAAGCCAAACACGATATAACCTCCCACTGTGAAGTGTCCACAGCTTCAGATACCACGATAGGCGAGGATATACTACAACTTGGACTTATTTCTAATGAGAAATAAGGTGGAGATGATTAAAAAGAAAGGTAATAATTTGAAAAGTATAAATATAATGAAAATTTTCTAGTAGGAAATGGAATACTAATTTCGTAACATTTCCGTGCTTGTTTTGCTTTTCTTTTCTTTACTATTGTGCACTTTCTCGATTATATCCTATATTTTTTGAAGATCTAACATGCATCAATGAGTCATCACAAGGTCAACAACCATTCAACCACCAATTATCGACTCTAATCTCAGATAGTTAGTAGTTCGATTTAGTCCTTTCTTTTTTAGCTTCATACATATAAATTATTATTGTAGGATAATTTGCTATGTAAAATTTTATCTTGTGAAAAGAAATGTGTTGAATGCTCTCCTTATAGCATTTTCTATCATAGTCTTATTTCTAAGTATTATCTAGCATTGTTAATTAATGTTATTACTGGGCAACCATATCCGATAAATGAGAGGATCTGATAACGAAAATTAGGGTCATGCCGATACCTTAAATGTGGAGTTCCAATTTACATTTTATATAACTAGTAAATAATATGGAAGCTCTTCTATTAGAGGAAAGTGAAAAATGTGCAAAGTGTTGGACTTCCATAGCACACTTCTTATCATCGCATGCACACAACTTCATTTATTCAAAGCAACATGGGAGTCGTGTCCCCCTTTGATGATCAATATGGAAGTACAACACATGAAAGTCGTCTACCTTAGAGAAATGCGTCTGTATGTAACAGGTAATTACCATCAATCGATTATGAAGTTTGAGCAATTCAATATGCATGCAGCATCAGAGGATGACCCCTAGAAAACCTCACCATTATTTAGATCTTAAGTATTCAATCATTTACACCAAATAAGGAGAGTAGTTAATATCAAACAACATATACTCGTGCCTATCTTAATCTTACATGCCTAATACTCCTTTTTATTTTTATAAAAATTAACCTAAGATCAGGATTCAAATAAATTTAGATGTAGTTAATTTAGAATAAGGTTTATCACATAACTTGAGCGTATCGATATGAAGCAAGTTGTACTTATACATGTATGGATTAGACAACATCACATGCAAGCACCTTATATCGATATTCAACTATTATGTACCAGAAGAATGAAGCCTATTGATATTCATTTCTTGGTACCCATGTAAAATGCTTAGTGGCTAATTGTATCTTCATGTCATCTAATGCGTGCTTGTAAAAATCATTATACAGATACCTACTGCTCATTTATGTAATCATTTTCTATTACATGAGATGCATCTATAAGTAACCAAATGTACTAGTTCTAGCAAAAGTGTATTGAAATTTATTTTCCTACATGTGATACATTTGATCTTTCCTAGCTCATGCAAAATCTTTAATGACCATTTAATTCAAGGTGTACCGATACACCTCCATGCTTATCAATACACCTAAATATGTACTTGTACACTTTGAATCCTTGATTTTAACATAATTTGGACAGTGCGGATATGCTGGTCATATTCTATGTGCACTTAATACTCAGTCGAAACATTATTTCCTATGGTGTTTTCACATTTCCCTACACAATCTTATACCGATCCCTTTTATGATTCTCTCGTATCCTAAGGGTGCGTTTGGTATGCGGGTTAGGGCGGGTTAAACTGGCAGAGGGTAACCCGTTTTTGTATTTTGGTGTTTGGATAGAGTGTTAAATGGGAGGTGGGTCAGAAGTGGGTTTGTTATGATATGATTGTGTTGAAGTTTGAAATGTGAGTAGCTATTGTGATGTGATTGTATTAAAGTTTGGAAAAGTGAGTAGAAGTGGAATGGTTTATAATTTTTATATGATATGAGGGTATACTATATTATTTTTTTAATGGAATTGATAATTGAGAACATATTTATTTAATTTTTTAAAAAGATAAAAAGTGAGGCCCACGTAAGAAAGAGAGTATATGGGTTAAGGAGGGTAAACTCTCCAACATCCAAACAACATGGGATCAATGATCCTCTAAGATCCACCATATCTCATACATGTATCTAATCGATTTTAATCTCCTACAAATCGATTTTCACTACAACTCTTTTAGTCATTTCTCTATGAACATAAACTATGGACACAAACCAAGGCTTCAAAGGCTCAATGGACCGAATTATATGGCGAGATCAACATCCCACCCAAGCAAACAGTGGGTGTCCTCGTACTTGACAAGAACATATACAAACCCAAGACTTCTACCATTCTCCGCAGGGATCACCAGAAAAGAGAGAGAGAGAGGAGACCCAAGTCGCTGTTTTGGTTCGAGATTGATATGGGGGTCTTCTCCAATCGTATTTCTGAGGACCTCCTGAAACCTGGAGATCACATCTACACCTGGAGGACTGCTTACACCTACGCACACCACGGTCAGTTTCCTGTTCCCCTTGCTTCTACTTGGGGATTTCACACGAAAAGCTTGTATTTTTTTCTTCGATGATTTTTTCTCTTGCTTCTAATGGATACATGATCACATGGAATTCTTGTGCTTTTGTCTTCGATGATTTCCTCTTTTTTTGTATGATTTCCTTCTCTGGATGAAAGATGCTTTTGATATTAGATTTGGGGATTTTGCTTCAAAGTTGGGGATTTCGCTTCGAAGTTTACTGTTTCGTTGGAGTCGGTGGTTTTCTTTAACAGGTTATCAGCAGATTTGAAGGTGTACTGTGCATGAGACCAATGCATGTTCCCAACTGGATAATGATTTCTGGAAATATTTGCTTCGTATATCGCCTAGGGAAATGCTCTTGATCTTATGTCTCCCATTTCCTTACCAAAGTTTGATTATGGGATAGGAAGTCCTTTTTTTACTGGAAGTAATGACGACCCTGGAGTGGGTCTAAGTCCCTATGTGGCTTCGATTGTGTTCAGTGTGGGATGATGATGTATGCGAAGGGAGGCTTGACCTCACATATCATGAAAATGTGGGGAAAAAAATCAAATTCGAATTACATGATACTTGTCTTATGGGCGACATAGCAATCTTATAACAACAATTTTGATTACATGCGAAACCATATGGTAGTGAAAACTATTTTCACACCATGTTCACAAACCACAAGAATATAGAAATTAAAGCTTTGATGAATGAGTTTCTAAAGAAAGAGGCCAATTGAATCAACTCGGATCCGATGGACACTTGCACTTGCGAGAATGCTAATGCTATTGGATACTATAATGCATATCTAGCTATTCAGTTTTGTATTATTGTTAATGCTAATGCTATTGGATACTATAAACATCTACATAGAGCTAAATTTTTTTATATGCTATTTATTCATTGTCAATTCTATTGGTTAGTATACTTATGCTATTCATTTATGTGATTGTTAATTTTTTAATAGGTGTAGTATTCTTCTTATTTTTTAATGAATATATTATAACATTGAAAATGTTTAATATATTCAAATATATAAGAGTATATGTATAAAAGTTGATTTATATATTTAAAATAGTTAAAAAAATCAAATCCGACTAAGCCTGACTAAATTTAATGATTACCCAATTGCTAATTAATTCTTAGTCAGTGACCCAGTTGATCGAGTACTAATTTCTGCAACCTTGCATGAAATCAAATCCTTCTACTCGGGCATGAAGAACAGATTAGAAGACGGGCTCACTCACAGATGATCGAGAGCTAATGGAGAGGGAACGACTTGATGGTAGACTACCATAAAGGGGAAGAGGTAGAGGATATGGGACTGTCAAGGAACGGATCAAATCTCTCTTCGATTTTTCTCCTTTTGACAATAGGATTAGAGAGCTCTTAAATGGAGTTAAATTGAATTAGAAGAGAGATCGAGCCCCTCTTTAGGCCATGGGGACGACCATATAGGATGAACTATTATCTCTATTTTTAATTCAAAAACTAATATGATTATCCCTCTTTTGAAATTTGAATTTGCATTAATAAATAGATAAAAGGTAAAACTTTTCTTCCTTTAATTTGCATATAGTTTTGGACGACCAAAATTATAGAAGAAAGACTGAGTTTTTCTTTTTTATTTATCTCTTCAAATAATTCAAATCTTTTTTGGATTTGATTTTAAATAATTATGGATTTGTCTCTTTAGATAATTGCCATTATTTATTTTGGATAAAAACAATGGGTTAGGAGGGTTCAACTCTTCGAGCTACTGATGGCACGTGTTAGAGGTGCTCTATGGGGTTCGATAATATAGACCACTTGTTTTTTTATGTGCGATCTCTCCTGTCCTGTTTGGGAGAAAACAACTATTAATGGGATCTCCATTGATTGAGTTGACTCTCTCTGGGCCTCTCTAGACTTGCTGAGGGATAGGTTTGATATAAATAAAGCTTGGGTGGGTGCGGTGCTATGGAGCATCTGGCTGATGAAAATTGACGTCATCTTTCGGGATGAAAACATTTATGTAGAAAATGTAATAAATTATGCCAAAATACTTCGAAATGATTGGTACTTGTAATTACACCCCTATAATATGTGAATACTAAGGTTATTGTGTGGATGTCTCCTTGGCGTCTCACCCTTTTTTCCTTTAAAAAACAAACTTGAATATTAAAGTCTAGACCAATGTTGATTAGGCTGGTTTATTAATGATAGAAGATCCAATGCTGATTAAGCTAGTTTATTAATAATAGAAGATCCACATCTTGTTACTATGTATATCTTGGTGGAAATCTTGTTATACAATGTAAAAGGAGACTAATCAATTATCTATTCATGAGCCCCTAGGATTCTCTTATATAGAGAGGAGAAACCCTAGTGGGAAAATTGCATACTGGAGATTGAAAAATAGAAAATACGTAAAACATGGAAAAGAAAATATTTCTCTCTCAATAGTCCTCATCAAGATGGAGCATATATATCAATCACGCTCTGCTTGGAACATCTTTGAAATGGCCCTCTGCCTAGGACTTTGGTGAAAACATCTTTTGTTTGTTCCCCGAGCTGACGTGGGAAGCAAAGATAAAATCCTTCTGAATCATGTCATGTATATAGTGACAATCTATCTCATCGTACTTGGTCCTCTCATAGAAGGCATGGTTGTTGACAATGAAAAGAGCAACCTAGTTGTCTCATTGTAGATGCATGGGAAGAGGTGTGCCATTAGGTAGGTCAGTTAGAAGTTTAGAACGGATCTAACACACATCATCTCGGTGCTCCCTTGGGCCATGGCTCTGTACTCTAACTCATCATTAGATCTATCTACCACAATCTGCTTCTTGCTCTTCCATGACACCAAAGAGCTCCATAGGAACATTGCAAAATTCGGAGGTAGATTTCATGTCCTTTGGGCCTGCATAGTCTACATCTGCACATGCCATGATGACAAGGATGTCCTTTGCTTAAGAGCAATCCAATAACTGAAGAGTACTTCGGATAACTCAGAATCATGTGAACGACATCCATATGTGCCTATCTCAGCTACTTCATAAATTGGCTAACTTTGTTTGCAGCAAATGAGATGTCTGGCCTGGTATTGGCCACATAGATCAGCTTCCCAAAGAGTTCCCTGTATCTCCTATGGTCCACCTCCTATATATCATCATCGTGTAACTTCATGTTAGGATCCATGGGAGTAGTGGTAGGTTTGATATCTGCCATGCATGTCTATAAGAGATCGATAACACACTTCCTTGAGGTCTTCACAAGACCGTGCTGGTTCCAGGAGAAAACTTAAGCCTTAGGAAGTATTGTAAATCGCTAAGATCCTTGGTGACAAACTGCCGTCAAAGGAACTCCTTAGCTGAACTAATACCCTACACATCATCTCCTGTAACAGTAATATCGTCAACATAAACTAGTATAACAATGATACCTTTACGAATCCTTTGAAATAAATAATGAATGATCTACAATCGATCTTGTGAAGTCTTGCTAATCTATTAAGTCCGAGGGCTTCTGGAATTATGCTATGAGACTCTGTTTGAGGCCATAGAAAGACGTCTGAAGTTTGCAAATCTTCTGACACCCCCTTAGCAGCGAACCCAAGTGGTTGCTGCACGGGGCTTTCTCGTACATATCACCATATAGAAATGCATTCTTCACATATAGTTGGGATACATACCAGTCTCGTACCGCTACAACAAAAAGAAGGATCTGAAGGGTAGAATGATGTGTCATATGATAGAATGTATCATGATAGTCCACCCAATAAGTCTGGGTGAACCCATGACCCACAAACCTAGCCATGTAGCGATAACACTATCATCTGTACGATGCTTCAGTGTAAACACCCATTTGTAGCTAACCACAAAAGCCCATTTAGGGGTAGTGGCCAAGCTGTTGGACTTGTAAGCCCTTGGCGACCCATTACTGCAATAAAAGTTATTGTGTTTTCTTGTCCTTATGAAGTGAATGGTCATCAATACACTTTAATTATAGGTCCATTTGTACAAACAGGGTCATGTATCATGATCAAATTAAATACCATGCAGTTAGGAGGACACAACTGACATTAACATGTGATATTCATTAATGATCTCTAGTCTGAGAAAGAGATGGCAATCTTTCACTAAAGATTGATCACCGACGGACTTCTTGATGCTGGTCCTCTGCATCGGAATATAGTTTAGGAGGTGTCAGAATAATTAAGATGAATAAGTTACTTGATGAGGTCGAGATAAACTAATACATAAATCATAACTGTCACGATTAGGCACACATCCTTTGATTAGAGACATGTATATATTTATATGTCTAAATATGCACATTAGGCACATACCATTAGGTTGAAGTCCTTACTATGGTCTATATACCAGCGCTTTGGTGTGCATATGAGGATATAAGAGATGTATGATCTCTCAAAGGAATCATACATGTTCATACTTGATGAATGGGGAGATATATCTTACTCATGAGATAATTTTAGGTCATATAGAGTTCCATGCATAGTCGTCTTGTTCATAAAATAAGACATGAATTCGAGATATTTATATATGCATTTGGAAAGTTTATTATTAATATTATCGTCCAATTATTAATTGAAAAATCTACTGATATTTCCCGGAGGAGATATTCAAACTAGGGTTTGAACTTCGAGTGTACCAAAATCGTCCAACAGGAAGGATGGTGGAGTATTGGGAATACTCTAGGTTAAAGCTATCTTAATACATCATCTACCATGACACTTCCATTCCGAGGGAGTAATGCAACCAGATGGATTTTAGTGACTCCACTTCATGGCTTAATTATGTGAGATTTGATTGGATTAAATCTCACGTTAGATTAAATTTCAATTTCCATTTTCAAATTTAATGTCCAAATGTTGGATATAGAAATGGAGGTGAACTCACTTGTAGAGCTCATTTCTAAGCTCCAAAAGGTTTGGACAATGATTAGAAATGAAGTTGGAAGCTGAGTTTATCACTCTGATCATTTGTTGAGCTCATGGAAAGTGTAATGCATTTTGTTGAGCTTCCATAGAGTGTGAATCATTTCATGTCAAGCTCAACATTTGCGACTGACGTATTTTGCCAAAAGTGGTCTAAACCATGAAATTTGATAGTTGTCCAAGTTTCAAGTCACTATACGTGAATAGTATGATCTCCTTGACACTATCTCCAAGTATCCACGACAACTACTCACAATTCTTAATTGGATTAGGACTTGTACTTAATGATATCAATAATAATAATAGTCATAATTATGTGTAGCCAGGGTTTATGAATATGATTCACATTATTTAATGAATATGAATATTGATTAATAATATATATACACACGATTCCTATATTATTTCAAGGTATATATGTGAATATGATTTACATTATGTAAATTGGATTTATATTTTGTTTTGGGTTTATGAATAAGTCTCATAATTCATGAGGTAGTTCTCATAAAATACTCAATTATGATTTTCATACTTAAATCATGATAATAGAATGATAATTAAGAGATTGTAACAAAAAATAAGACAAGATGTGCATCCCATGTAGGCTCTACATGGACGTCTGCTATGGAGTCCTATTATGATTAGGATGTTCATATTTTTTTGGTTATCTCTTAATTTATTTTTGATGATAATCAATAGGAAAAAAGAGACTCCTATTTCTTCAAGGTAGATGAATTATCCCTTGCCTTTAGATCATCATCCAAGGACCCACATGGTGGACTTCCCATTTAGGAGTAGGAATCCTAGGACGTTCCACTCTTGTATATAATAAAGGGCTTGGCCTGTTTGCCAGATCCTTTGGAATGAACAACAAGGCGTAGATCATACAGAGAGTGCATACCCCTACATCTTCGATGACACAGAGGCCCAACTGAGCCTGTCAGTCTTTTTCTCTTTAGGACAATTAGAAGATGATGATGACGAGTCGGAGGTGGCTTTCACTGATTGCTTGGATACTTTTAACGATCCGACTTCAGAGCCAAATCAGTTGATTCATTTCTAACTAACTTAGATATAGATAATAAGTTTCTTCTAACATCTGAAACATAGAGACATTCTTGAAGTAATAAGACTCTCCCACTAGATAATGATAGTCTGCACGTCCCGATGGCGACTGCTGCAACAGTCGCATCAGATCCCATATGGATGACTATCTTCCCTTTATCAAGTTTTCTGGTTTCTTGAAATAGATGCAATACGCATACATGAACAGAAGTATATGAATATATGACCCAACTATCTTCTCATCCTACGAGAAAATTGGCTTCAATAATGAAAGTAGATTCTATACATGGTAGAGCATTATCTTTACTCTTCTATAAGGTTTTCAGATAATTTGGATAGTTTCTTTTTAGTGTCCTAATTTTTTGCAGTGATGACAGGCATCCATTTTATTGGATATCAGATGTATGGAAGCGTGAGAGGATGGATCAACGCTTTGACTCTTCTTCTTCACCTGTTGGATAGGAATCTTCCAGTTCTCATGCTTCCGACTACGCTCTATGCAGTTCACATCACCAAACATCTCTTTTAGGTTCGTCATTATGCCATGGCATTATATGTGTCCACATGTCGCTTCTGAAGCATATTAGACAGAGACCCCAAAATATAACATCGAACCAATGTGTGGTCTTTATCAAAGTTTTCATTAAATTTCAATTCTCCCATTGACACAGTATTCGTATGCTTGTTCTTGGTGAGTACATAGCCGATGCACTCCGTAGAGAGAACAAGCTCCGAATCATGGAGCCAGTTCAAATAGTTTGGTCCGGTCAATTGATTGACTTTTAGAAGCTTGCTGAGTGGGTTCATGGATTTCATATCTGAGATTAAAAAAATGCACTTATTAGAACATATAAATAATTATATATTCAATTTTTAATTCTTTGATTAAGGAATTTTAAATCAAAGTTGTCTTTCTTTTTATTACTTTTAAAGTTCATTTCCTTATGAACTTTCAATGCAAGAGATATACTTACCACTATGTCTCCAGCAAGATCTGGGATCTCCATTCCACCTTTGTTAATAATATGAGAAAATGCAACTTGGGTGAAGGAAGCAGAAACTCATTCCACCTTGCAAGTCCAACTTGCGTTTCTCAATTAGGTTTTTAACACCTAGCCCACCACCCTAAGGTGTTGTTTATGCATTGTTAATAAGCCAACCGTCAATAGGAATAACACTCACAATTATGAGGAACACTATTGGGGTCACAACGCATACAACCTGTCTCTTTCGAGAAGCAAAGAGCCCAATTTATGTGTGCTTGTACATCGGAGCTACGACTTCACATAAACGTGTCTACCATACAGTCCATAGCAACGGAATCCTTCACTTTGACGAGAGACCATGGATGTCGTCTTATGATCTTCCCTATTCTGTCTAGTTTTTTATTAATCATTTTGAATCAATTTCTCATGATTAATCCTTCCAAAAGAATTTCAGTCCTATTAATAACAAATTATTCATTTTAATTATATTAAATTAATTTAATCATACTAAATTAATTATCAATCCAATGAAACTGACAAACAATTCATTTGCTTGATACTGCTATGTATAGTATGCACCTTTACTTAGTACATTTTATTATTCCAACTAGTTGTTAAAGTATGCAAAGACTTCTCATGCTACCCTTCCTTGAAATGGATCCGACCAAGTCGTACATATAATGTTAATAGGAGCGCTTTCACTATATATACGGCGCATGGTACCAATTAGTTAATCCGTTAGTATATCCAAGCCTAGGCACCATCACCGTTCCAATTCATGACGATGCAATCAGTACAAATTGTACTAAGGGGTTTATCGATCTTTCAACCATGTGCTGCTATGTAATAATCACTCAAAAATTTAGATATGTTAGAACATTTTTAATGTCCTAAATTTCTAATCATATTAAGTAAACACGTTGGTTTTGCATGTAAAAGTTGAAATACAACTATTGTAATTTGAAACCAGGGTTTGTCATAAAGCAATCATTTAATGATGGTTGATGATTATAAAATATTTCTCTAAATATATAAATCATCATTTAATCGTGGCAAATTCACAATTTTCATGATTAATATTGAACGATAAACACATTAAAAGATGTTATCAAGACAATCTAATCATCTTCCGTCCCATCTCCACAAAATATCACATATCTAGGGCAAATGAAGTCAGCATCGCGCGAAATAAATTCGAGCGATTTGTTGGTTTAATTCTTAACATATTTAATGTGTTTCTAGCATGTTTCATTACAGTCAAACTGTAACAAAAAAATCATTTAATTACATATCAACGATGCCCATTCGTTGCCAACCTTTGGAGAATCTTTTGAGGATATATTCATACATTCTAAACATATTTTAATATTCCAAAAATTCGTTCAAACATGGCATAAACAGTAACTTTTTCATATGAGCAAAAAATTTTCCAAAATCACATCTATGCAAAGAAAAACAAGTTCTCGCTCATCCGATATGCAAAACCTTGTTCCCTTAGGGATTGGATCACATCCAAGATCTTTGACCAAGGCCTTGATAGCACTTGAAGGCGAGGGTTTGTGCCTCACACATCACATTAGCATGAAGATACCATCGTATGTGATCTAGGTCGACTGGTCATACTAGTCATAAGGGGCAACTTAAATTAAAAATTTTCGATGAAACCACATGACATGGGAAAGATTCTCAAGTCATTTCATCAAGATCACACATGAGTAATAGAATTATCGTTTGAAGCGTGGCTATCCACGAGTCTCGGAGTGAAGAGACCTCATGTCTCAAGTCCGATCCAACGTAGAGAACACCTGTGGGTGTGTGGATGAGATGCATGCTTCCTACAATTCGAAGCAATGAGTTGAGCAAGGAACCTCCTGATTCTTCTCACGAAATTCATTGTTTACTTCACGAGCATGAAGTGTCGAAGAAGACGGAGTTTCACTAGCGATTAATCTTGTAGCATAACGGCAACGCAACGGCGATCACGTTCTCATAACCTTAGGGCAGTGGATGACCATAAAGGGATGAGAGGGAGAGTCCTTGGACATGTATGGCGAAAGAGAGGGTTGTTTTTTCAACTTAACCGTGTAGAGAAAATGGATAGGGTTAATCTTTTTATACAAAATTGGATGGCTACGATGCGCTCCTAATGCAATCCTAATTGAATCAATGACCAAGATTTTGTTGCAACAATTTGCAACAATATTAATTAAATTTAAAAGAAAAATAAGTTGAAGATATTCTTCAACAAATTTAATTCAATTAAAAATCAATTTCATTCCCATGAATGAAGAGAAAGAAGAGATCCGCCTTCAAGAGTGAGGAAAGGAGATAGCCTCCTTCCTCATTAAGGAAGGTGGATGTCCCCATTGATTGGAGAGAGATTTTCTTTCTACGATCTCCTTCTAATGTAATCTTATTACATGAAATCTTCATTCATAGAATTATTTGTCTACAAAATGTCACCAGATAATTTGCAAATTATTTGTGACAATTGCAAATTGCAACAAACCGTCGACTAATTATGAATCATATTCATCCATCCAATATTTAAATGTAAATCACATTTACAATTAATTATATATTGTGAATCTAATTCACATTTAATTATATAACGTGAATCCGGTTCACATTAACTTATAAATTGTGAATCCCATTCACAATTAAATCTCTTTCTCTCTCTCTGTATAATATTATGGATCATATCCCCAATATCCATGACTATTGTGGATAGTGCTATCAACATTAATCATATCTAATGATCATTAAATCCAATTTATTATCGTAGATGCCTTTATTCATATGTTCAAATAATGTGGATCATATCCACATTATTAATGATAGTTAAATCATATTTAATCATCAATTTTCCAATGCTCAGACAAAGTCAATAATGGAATTATTCTCGAATTCTTTCAAGAACAATGTAACTTCTCCGCGGATACCTGGAGATAAGAACATAGCGATTGTATATTCCATGTATAGTGAATTAGATAGTGCGATCTAATCTCATATCTGAATCTAGAAGATCTCTCAATGAGTTTTGATCAAGTTAGACAATATATCTAATCTTTTTATTGCGTTCTAATGATATTGAGCAGACCAATGTCCAACATTTGGACTAAGATTAGATAACTAATCTACTGAGTGACATCAATAAAATCCAAACATGTTTCATCACTCCCTCGGATTGGAGACATCCCAGTTATACAATCGTAAGGTCACATCACCCTCGAGTATTCCTAATACACATGCATCCTGTGTATTAAAGACATATAATAAACCTGGAGTTCTGATCATGTTTGAACTATCTTTTCAGGGTTTTTATCATTAAGCTTCTCATTTGATCATTGGGAGTCGGTAAGGATCCTATGCTTTCCAAAAACATATATCATACTTACTAATTTTGTCATGCTTCCAAAGAAGATGACCATCAATGGAATTTGGTTGGTCACAATATCTTATGAGTGAGCTCATGTCTTTCAGTTCAGTAGTGAACATGTATAATCCATTTGAGAGATCATATTACTCATATGTTAGTATGCACACAAGCTCGCCAGTGTATAGACCTTGATTATTTCATCAACTTAATGGTCTTTCTAATGTAAATACTTCGACATATACTAACACATTCGTCTCTGGTCAGAGTATGTGTACATGTATCGCGACCGCATATGATATAGATCTTGGTTATCTCATCCTAGTTTAGTCAACTCTTTGACTTAACTTATCCGACACATTCGAATCTCTATTCCTATGCAGAAGACCTACATCAAATGATCGATTGGATATCAACATTTGGAGTAAGGATTGGCATCTCCTTCTCAGACTAGAAATCATTTCTTAACAATAATTTAACGGTGCTAGTGAGTCATCAATCTAACTCTTTAGATATCATCCCAGCACGAGCCTCTATAATGCAACCATTGGATCAACAACTATATGATCATCAAGATGGCCATGGTACATAACCCTAATTTTCTCCTAAAAAACATAACCCTAATTGTACTAAGTGACCTCATAAGTGCAAAAATTCATTAATATTAGATAGAGAGTGAAAATTAATAACATTTATTGATATATAAAAAGATTACAATAACATTTATTGTAGAAATTGTTCGCTTTGAGCTCACATGTCCAACACAATGACCATGTTCCATGCACATATTGCGGTGATGCTGTCCTTACTGCCACTTATCTTATCAACCATATGCCTTCTACCTCATTGACGAGCATGTACCTATTATGGTCCTATTTCCTGGGAACATGTTCCTTCGAGGGTCTTTTGGAATGTCGCTTTTGTTCATGTATTCGGTCTTGGCAAAGACATGCTGGCTCCCGAGCAATAAAGTGTGATTTCCTAAGGTATGATCGGAAATAGAAAGGCTATAGATGCTATGACCCTCGGTTTAGAAAACACTACATAAGTGCATGGGTTACGTTCTTCGAGTCCATCCTTTTATACTCCAGGTCTGAGATACATGTAGTTCCCTCATCATCTTATGTTGCTCCTATTCTTATTCCCATTCCACAGGTCGATTCTTACAGAACTACTACTCTAAAGAGACACGCCCCTTCTGACTTGGCGCAATCTCCTCAAGTATGTCCTTCGACTGAGTCTTTATAGATCAATGGAACTTCTACATCCATGGACACATAAGTACTTCCACTGGCCCAACAGATGATGTAGTTGGCCTTCTGATATCTTATGAACATGGACTTGCAAAATAACTAATTTGTATAATAGGTCCCTTTGTACAATTAGGGCTCGTTTGGTAACCGGGTTACCCCAGGGTAACCCGGTTTACCCCCCTCTTTTCATAGAATGGAATTTTATTATAAATCATAGTGACATCACATCAAATTCTTTATTCCAACCCTCTCCAACCCTCATAACCATCCCAAACAACTATTATTCCAATCAGGTTACCCCAACCCAGCAACCAAACAAACCCTTAGGGTTCGTTTGGTTGCAGGGTTGGGCAGGGTTGGGTTGGGCTGGGGTACCCTGTGCATAATAAACTGTGAGGAGGATTGGGAGGGTTGGAAGGAGGGGTACCCCGGGTTGGGCCAACCCAATCCTGCAACCAAACCCTTAGGATTATGTACCATGGACATCCTGATATCATACAACCGTTGATCCAAATGTTGGATCATAGATGCTAGTGCATGGTTAAATATCTAAAGGGTTAGATTGAGGACTCAACCACACCGCTAATTGACTATCAACAAAGGATCTCCAGCCTGAGAAGGAGATGACAATCCTTACTCCAAAGACTGACATCCGACCGACCTCGTGATGCATGCCCTCTTCATAGGATAGAGATTCAGAGGTGTCGGATAATTTAGGTCAATTAGTTGACTTAGTGGGATCGAAATATCCAGGACCTATATCGTATGTTGTCACAATACATGCACGCATCCTCTGATCAGAGACAAATGTATTACTATATGTTTGAGTATGCATATTTGGCAGACCATTAGGTTTATGACCCAATCGAAGTCTATACACCGGTGCGGTGGTGTGCATACAAGGGCATATGAGTTATACGATCTCTCAAAGGGATCATACATGTTCACTACTGAGTAGGAAGACATGAGCTCACTCATGAAATATTGCAATAAACCAAATTCCAATGATGGCCGTCTTGTTTGGAAACAAGACTGGATTTATAGGTATGATGTATGCTTTTAGAAAGCATATGATCAATACCAACTCCCATGGTTGAATGAGAAACATACCGATAAAATCATGAAGAAGACAATCCAAAATAGGATCAGATGTTCAGGTTTAATCACAATCTTCTAGTATACAGGATGCACTACTATTAGAAATACTCGAGGGTGATGTGATCTTAAACGATAGCATATCATGATGCTTCCATTCCGAGGGAGTGTGCCACATGTTAGTGACTCTGTTCAATGAACCATTTATTTAATCTTAGTTGAAATTATGTATATTAATTTGAATTATATTCACATACAATAAGAAGGTTGGACACTTTGTCTAACATGATCAGACATCTCTGAGAGATCTTTTCGATCTAGATATGAGATTATATCTCATTATCCAAGTCACTATACATGGATATATAGTCGCCTTAACGCTATCTCCAAGTATCCGCAGAGAAGGCACACTATCCTTAAAGGAGTTTGAGGAATGTTCCTAAAGAGATAAGTATGAGAATTGGGACTATTTAAAGATGTTTGAATCTCTGAGTGAAGAGAAGAACTTAGGATGATTAAATTAGATTTAATTATCGTGGATAATATTATCTTAGATAGTGTTTTCCATAGTTATCCAAGAATAACATGGATAAGATTCACATTATTTTTTTGGATATGTATAAAGATGATTTCGAGCTAATTAAATTGAATTTAGTTACATTGGATAAGATTAATTTGGATAGTGTTGTCCACAATAATCATGGATAGTGTGGATAAGATCCACATTATTCTATTGAGACTTGATTGTGAATAGGATTTACAAAATTAATGTTAATATGAATTAGATTCACATTATACAATAAATGTAAATATGATTTTCATTTAGTTTGGGATCTATGAGTATGATTCTTAGTTGTCAATGACCTATTGCAATTATCACAGATAATTTGGATTTATTTATTGATAATTGGATTTTGAAATAAATTAATAAAGGAATAAATTATGGTTATTGAAATATTGCAACCATAATTATAATAAAAAGAAAATAAAAAGGACTTCGTAAAATAGGGGGATGTCCATTGTTGTAACAACCATGGTTAACACCCCTAATTTTTAGGAGCCTCCTATTTATTTTTTCTTTTATTAATTATTTGTTCGTTAATTTATTGAGAAGATTAAATGGATAATTACGTTGATAGTTATTATCAATTCTAATCCTAAAAGTGGTTATGAGCTCCTTTAATCCTGCCCATTTATTCAACAATTAAGATTGCAATTCTAATGGTTTGAAATGTATATAAAGAGGGGCAGAACCTGCCTTCCAAAAGACAATTAATTCCAAGGAGAAACAAGTCTCCCATCTCTCTCTCTTCCTTAGGACATCCGCTCACCGAGATAATGCCCTTAATGTTGGATGTTCCCCGTTGCCTCACAAGACCGTCCCTTTGTAAGAATAATTCTCTAAAGGATGGATAACTGTGTTGTTATGATGATCGCCCAACCAACTCGGATTAAGTATGAAATAATAAGGTCGTTGTGACCCAAATCAACCAGACGGATCAACCAGAAAATCAAACCGCTCAAAGATAAAACACTCAAATGTAAGTGGCTTCGCTACTTTATTTACCTGGTATAGCGAACAGGGTCGAACACAAAGAGCACAATTAAAAGCTAAGTAATGTGATTTCAGGAAACAAATTATTTTTAGTGGTTTTTAATTTTTGCAAAATTTTAATTTTTCAAATAAAGGCAATAAGCACAAGGAAAAGAGTACTCAAACACATTCTTTTTATATTTTTCTAATATGTCAAAAATACTCAGAAAATTGCAGTAAAAATATTTTTTGTTTTTATATATTTTATATTATTTTGGTAATTTTTATGGATTTTTTTTGATTTTTTTTGAAAATCAACCAGTGACAAAAATAGTAAATAATGCACAACCAGGAGTAATTTATAAGTTAAAAATACTTAAAATGTTCAAAACTCGTGGGACTGATTTTTATTATAAAATATAAGGAAATATCTACAAGAAAGAAATATTTTTGGATTTTTCTATAATTTATTTTTTTTATAAGTTTTTAAGTGTTTTGCAATTTTGTGCTTTTTATAAGGTATTTTCAAACAATTAATACTGGATATAAAAGGCAACACCCTTATTTTTATAGAATTGTAGATAATTTTTCGAATTTTTATTATTTTTATAAGACAAACATGACACTTTTATGGGTTTTTAAATTTTTAATAATATAAAATGCATGCAAATCAACCACCAAAAATCATCACAAAGAACACATGCTAGCATGAGCTATTGATAATTTTTAGATAATTTTAAGGATTGATTTAGTACTTATTGCATCAAATAAAAGACATGCAAATAAAAATAGTTTATAGGGACCTTTCTGCAAATAAAATATGTTCTAGGCCCTGGTGAATAACAAATCAATAAAGCTTAGGGCGATCATGTTATTAATCCACTTAGTACGTGCGCAACACGTGATCCAGACAAGCAGGGGTATAAGTACTAATATCAAAATATAAACTTCATTCCATAACTAGCAACAAGTTCAGACCAGATACCGCAAATAACCCATAAAACAAGTGGGGACGCACGCGAACTTGACCCAACTACTCTAAAATGCAAATAAGTAAACTAGAGGGTCCGAACTGCAATTGTTCTTAACTATGTATTGTATTTATTGCACTGAAAAGAAACAACATAAACAACAGGGTGAAAAGAGAAGTTAACCCTTGCAGACTCGTGGTGCACACATAGCAGGTCTCTGATATAGGGTCTGATGACCGTTGACAGGGTAGACCTGACGGCTCGAAGTATGCCGGTGATGTGCGGTCGGATCTGTTGCGTCAGATATGATCTAACGGCCTGCAAAGCTTATTGTCGAGATGAGACACCAAAGGATGGCTCAGATTAAATCTTGTGCATCGGCTTCAGATCGAGCGACTAAGTGGCTGGAAGAACAGGGCTCAGGCGAACTTCAACCGAGCATGGAAGGAGATCCACTGCTCCGATGAAGAGGCTGAAGGGTCCATCACTGTCGTGGAAGTGCTTCGCGTCAAATGGACAACTCCGATGGATGGAGTGATGGTCGGATGATCGACACGGCAGAGCTCCGCCGGAATAGTTGGGGCACAAACTTGGTCTTTCCTCGTGCCTCAACACTTGCAAAGGAAACTAGGACTCGTGGGCATAGCTCCGGTCCAGTTATTTCTTGGATAACATCAAGAAGCGAGGGGGAATGGGGTTTCGATCTCTGGCGTACATCAAAGAAGGAAATCAAACCTTAATCTCGCTCCGATGAGCGAGCCTAAGGGGGTCAGGTCGCGAGGGAAGGGTGACGGTAGTGTGAAGGGTCTATCAAAGCGGTCAAATGCACGAGAGGGGTCTCCAACCCGTTGATCGGAGCCGATGAATAGACGACGGTGGAAAAATGGAATATCGAAGGGATACGTGGAATGGAGGCGAGATAAGAGATACCTGAGGCTCCTGATGGAATCAGCAACGTCAGGCGAGGTGGAAGCGTGGTCCTTGCATCGATTCCGATGCGGAAGGGAGAAGAGGCTCGACGTGGCGGAGAGATCTGACCACAAAGTTAGTGTCGATCAACAAGGCGTCCAAATGAGCTCCCAAAGGGACATGCAGGAGGTTGTTACCCTGCTGGAGGTGTTTGAGGAGAAATGACGCGAGGGACGAGCTGACGAGCTCTGGAGGCGGAAGAGACTACTTCTAGGGATGCCCGAGGATCTAGAAAGATCGGAGGCCACTGCGAAACCCTAGGAAGATCCGACTGCGCCTAGGGATCCACGAGGATTACGGATCCTAAGAGTGCAGTCAGATGGTGAAATCAAGGTGAATGGATGCCGGGTTCGATTGGAAAACATGGAGAAACCGGGCCCGGCGAGGGTGGAGTCGGGTCGGGTCAGCTGGGGGAGAAGGTTGACCGAGGTCAACCTTCTAATGTGGACCATCAGAACATAGGATACAAGAATATTAAATATAAATACTAAATGATTTTAAAATAAAAAGTGACTAAAATGAAAAATGTTCATTATTTTTCAAACTATTTTCCGTGATTTCTAATTATTTTTATAAAAAATAGATAGGGTGTTTATAATATAATGTATTATATACATGTATAATATACCTTTGTATTATATACATGTATTTTTATTTTATTAATTTTAAAAAATAAGTTTTATTTTATATTTTATTTATTTACAAAATAATTTGAGGAGTATAACATGATTTTTATTTGATTTTTAGGAATTAATTAAGTGTGTTAAATAAATAAGTATTGTATACAATATATATACATGTGGCCTTTGTATAACGAACTTTGGATTTTATTTTTATTTTATTTTGTGTTTTCTGATTTTTATTTTTATTTTTATTTTATTATTAGGATTATATACAAGTGTTCAAAACTAATATGATATTCATACAATGTAAAATAAATATGAATATTTATTTGTACAGGTCTAGATGTTATGTACAATATACGATGTACCCTATCTCTCTCTACTTATTTCTTGTCAATCATGTCAAGGTTTGACCTTCTCTTTGGTGTTTGGGTCACTCTGTATTTATTCTAAATACCTCCTTTTTCTTTTCTCTTTATTCTTTTATTTTTGAAAAATAAGTGCTAATTGTGCAATATTATCAAAGACATGTACAATGATAAATTATTGTATTTACACCAATTTACAGATGTTTTTGCTAAAAGATAAAGCTAAAATAAAAGAATAAAGAATGTGAATCGTAGATTCATCATGTTACGTTACCGGATTGATTTAATCGATCTCGTATAGAGTTTCTTCTCTTTGGTTCTTTGAAATCATGATTAAGATGGATGATTTCGTATGACGAAATCATGAACAAGGAGTCCCAGGTCATCTTGTTGGATTGCAAGAAGTACATGGTTCATCCGCACACCCGCAAGTGCTATCTCTTCAGATTAGACTTCAGATATGAGGTCTCTTTTTTTGGAGACTAGAGGATTACAATCACACTTCAAGTGGTAATTCTATACTCATTTGATATTGATGGAACGGATTGGGACGGTTCTCAATCCTTGTGGTTCCATCTAATTTTTTTTTAAATTTTCGCTACTATTACGACTTGTATAACAAGTTAGTTTTTGATCGGATATTGATTCTGTAGAGATAGTTTCTCTATTATCATTTTATGTATCCTGTCGTTATTTCTTTTTCTTATTTAGACTTCTTTGTAATTTACCCTTAAGGTCTCTTCCTATATAAGAGAGCCTAGGGTTTTCTTGATTCATAACGAAGACTCTTTTCCCAACATGGTATCAGAGCCACCCTAGGGCTCTCCACCCGCCGCCCCCTTCCCCCCCTCTCTACAGCCGCTGTCTCTCTCTCTTCTCGGCACCGCCGCCGCCTTTCTCTCTCTCTCTCTTTCTCTCACGCCACCGCTGCCTCACCCTCTCTTCCTGGGGCTTTCGTCGCCCTAGGTCACAGACTTCTAGCGGAGGACCCAGCAAGGGCTCCTGCCCACCGGCGGAGCCACCAGTTGCTGTTGAAGCCCCTCCGAGTGCTTCTACAGCCCGCCTCGTAAGAACCTTAAGCGGCTCCCAGCCGCTGCAAGGGCTATAAGCCTCCTGTGAGGCGTGCCCTAGTTCCCTCCTCGTCCGTTCTATGGATTTGAGTGCGTAACGTCTACATACGCACTCAAATCCGATGCAGTTGGTGTAGACATTCAGCATCACGTCTACATATCCTAGTTCTTCTTCAAGCGGCAGTATGTCAGAATCGAAAGTCGATATGCCCTCCACCGGCGCTTTCAAAGGTCCTGCGCTAATAGTCAAGATGGACGGGTCTAACTATGAGCTCTGGGCTATGCAGTTCATGAGTCTCATGAAGTCGAACGGTAAGAAGCACATTCTTACCGAGGATGAGCCCGCAGAGAAGACTGGGATATATGCCTCATGGGAGGCTGATGATTCCTATGCGAAGGTCTGGTTGTCCGGCACCCTGACGATGGAGATTGCCAACGATGTCCTCCATCAGCCCACTACTAAGGCAATGTGGGACATTCTTGCCGCTACATATTCGCAAGTGCGAAATGAGACGAAGATGTTGCAGCTTCAGCACGACATCTTCACAATGAAGCAGAACGGCAGACCTCTCCATTCTCTTTACACATCCCTAAGAGGGATGTTTGAGAAGTTGTACAGTATCATTCCTCTCACTGCAACTCCTGAGCAGCAGAAGGCGTTTCGAAACGCCACCATGGTTGGTGTCCTACTTGCGGCTCTTGACCCTGAGTATGATGCAGCTCGGTCTCAGATTCTTGCTGATGCAGTTATTCCTCCAGTGGAAGATGTTTACAGAAGGCTTAGTCGCATTCCAGTTTCATCCAGTTCTTCTACTCCACCCCCTTCAGCGATGGCAGTCTCGCGTGGGAGAGGTGGACCGCCTTCTGGTCGTGGTCGTGGACGTGGCCGTGGACCCCAGGGAAGGGGTAGTCGCTTCAGTCAGACATGCTCCTATTGCCACCGCACATGACACTCGGAGGAGACATGCTATTCGAAGCATGGGTTCCCAGCATCAGCACGTGTTGCAGAGCACTCACAGTCTCCATTACCGTCTACTGCAGATAACCGATTCGACGAACTTGTGGCTCGTCTCCGAGATATTATGCCACATTCATCTGGTGATTCATCAGGCGGTTCTTCAGATATTGCTGCTACTGCCTCTGCCAGTTCATCAGCCGCAACCAGTACCTCAGGTAGATTTACTACTTTCATACCACCTCATGATATATCTGACTGGGTTATAGATTCCGGAGCCACACATCATCTCTGCCGAGATAGAGATAGATTACAGGTCTATAGGGACATTCCTTCTAGCCGCTCAGTACAGATAGCAGATGGTACCCATTCACCCCTTGTTGGACAGGGGGAGGTCTTCCTCTCCTCCACTATGCAGCTACAGAACGTCCTACATGCTCCTGAGTTCTCAATGAATTTGCTATCTATTAGTCAGATCACGAAGGATCTGAATTGTCGTGCTATATTTGACCCGTCTTCTCTTATTTTTCAGGACATACTCATGGGCAAGGTGATTGGCTGTGGCTCTGAGCAAGGTGGTTTATATCGGCTGGTTTGACATTCCTATGCTGGCATCTCTTCTCATTCTGCCGGACCAGTCTCTCCGTACATCTGGCATCTCCGGTTTGGTCACCTTCCGCTCCAGAAAATGCGCCATCTTCTGCCCCAGATCTCTCCTAGTTCGTCTTTCCGCTGTGAATCATGTCAGTTGGGAAAGCATCATAGGTCAAGCTTCCCAAGTCGTCAGAGTCGGAGCAGTAGCTCCCCGTTTGAGTTGTTGCATATAGATATATGGGGTCCGAGTCGTGTTCCCGATCATCAGGAGCACAGGTTCTATCTTGTGGTAGTGGATGATTTTTCTCGTGTCTCATGGGTCTTTCTTTTGAAGAATAAATCTGAAGCAGGAGATGTGATCAAGATTTTGATTAATGAAATGCACAATATCTTTTCTTCTTCAGTCAAATATGTGCGGACGGATAATGCCCTTGAATTTTGTACACGCTCACTTTCTCACTTTCTTTCATCAAAGGGTATTATTCACCGAACTACATGTGCTTATACTTCACAACAAAATAGTGTGGCGGAAAGAAAGCATCGCCATCTCTTGGATATTACTCGTACCCTGTTGATTCAGAGTTGTGCGCCTATTTCATTCTGGGGCGACACTGTTCTTACTGCGTGTTATTTGGTCAATCGAATGCCATCCTCAGTTCTTGGTGAGAAGTCACCTATCTCTATTCTTTTCCCAGACAAGGAGTTATTCTCACTAACTCCACGTGTCTTTGGTACTGTGACCTTTGTTCATCGTTTATCTCCAGGTCTTGACAAACTCTCTCCCAGAGCAGTCAAGTGTGTCTTTGTTGGCTACTCCAGGACTCAGAAGGGCTATCGGTGTTATGATCCAACGACTAAGAGGTACTTCGTGAGTGCTGATGTTACTTTCTTTGAGTCTGTTATGTACTTCTCGCCTGCAGGTGACAGAATGGTACCATCCACTACCACTGATGATGTCTATGTTCCTCCACCACCTATAGGGAGTTCACCTGAGTCGTCCCCTTTGCAAGTACCCACACCAGCACCACCAATTCCACTCATTTTACGGCCTATCATCTCGCCATTACCAAAATTCTATACGCGTCGGTCAGGCCCTGCTCAGACCACCCAACAACCTATCATCACGCCTCAGGTATGTTCAGATGGCATTACTACTGACGGGTCAGATGTGGTACACGTGCATGATTCTTCAGCACAGGACGACCCTAGCCCCTCCAGTACAGTAGATGATGATCTTGATGTTCCGATTGCTGTTCGGAAGCAGAGGAGGCAGTGTGCTTCATATTCGTTTGCTTCACAGGTTTCCTTTCACCACCTCACTGGTGAGTTTCAGCGGTTTGTCACAGCTTTGTCTTTCGTGGATATACCACGGACATACCAGGAGGCTTTGAAGAATGATTGATGGAGAATGGCTATGGAGGAAGAGATGCAGGCCTTGCAGTCCCGTGGCACATGGTCCTTGGTCCCTGCGCCTCCTGATACATCCATTGTGAGCTGTAAGTGGGTCTTTACAGTAAAGTATCATGCAGATGGCACGTTGGATAGGTACAAAGCACGCTTGGTCGCACGAGGGTTTACTCAAACCTATGGTGTGGATTACATGGATACATTCTCTCCAGTGGCGCGACATTCGACTCTTCGTATTCTCTTGTCTGTTGTTGTGGTCCGTGATTGGAGTATATCTCAACTAGATGTCAAGAATGCCTTTCTGTACGGGGACTTACAGGAGGAAGTCTACATGCAGCAGCCACCTGGGTTTACTGCTGAGGGGGAGACGCACATGGTTTGTAGACTTCACAAGGCGATATATGGCCTCAAACAGAGTCCGAGAGCTTGGTTCCAGAAGCTGTCCAACCTAATTGAGCAACAAGGATTCAAGAGGTCAAATGCCGATCACTCGTTTGTCCAGAAGTCATCGGCAGGTACGGTTGTCATTATGGTTTATGTGGATGATATCCTCGTTACAGGAGATGATGCTCAGGGCATAGAGAAGGCGAAGGCATTCCTAGGCCGTCAGTTTGTTACAAAGGATCTTGGAACCCTAAGATATTTTCTGGGGTTGGAATTTGCAAGGAATGCACATGGCTTGGTGATGACCCAACGGAAGTACATTACAGACTTCCTGATTGAGACCGGCATGGATGGGTGCAAACCATCAAGTATTCCCATGGATCCTAGCGTGAAATTATATGATGATGATACTGATGAAGTAGATAAGAGGAGATATAGAGAAATGGTGGGAAAACTCCTCTACATTACCATAACTCGCCCAGATATTCAATTTGCAGTTAGCAGGATGAGTCAATTCATGGAGCAGCCAAGACATGTTCACATGGATGCTATACACATGATACTGAGGTATCTGAAGTCTTCTCCAGGTTCAGGGCTGCTATTCAGAAAGGGCACATATTTATCCATCTCGGCGTGTGCACACGCAGATTATGCAGGATGCCCTAAGGATCGAAAATCAACCTCAGGGTTTGGGCTATCAAATTCAGAATCGTACGAAATAAATCGTATGATTTGCTGGTTTAATTTATGACATTAATAAAGTGTTTTTAACATGTTTCATGACAGGAAATAAGACACTAAAAAATCATTATTTACAGTTACGAAATTTATACAAAAACAACACTGCGGGAACTTTTCGTATACGAATCTTTACCCGATCATAACCAACTATTGGCATGACCTTTGGGGTCATATTTAGACATTATAAACATGATTTAATATCCCAAAATACGGTCATAACAAGGAATTATAGCAGTAATATCAAATGTTTGCAAAAACAATTCGAAATCGCACAATCGTCGAAAAATAATATTTCCGCAATCCCATATCCGAAGCCTTATCTTCATAGGACTTTGGATCATATTCAAGACAATTGACCTACCTTGGATATCACTTGAAGGGAGGTTTGATAAGATCTCATGCATCACGGAAACGTGTGGATCGAATCTGTTGGGAAAAGAGTCTTCGTTATGAATCAAGAAAACCCTAGGCTCTCTTATATAGGAAGAGACCTTAAGGGTAAATTACAAAGAAGTCTAAATAAGAAAAAGAAATAACGACAGGATACATAAAATGATAATAGAGAAACTATCTCTACACTCCCCCTCAAGGTGGAGCATAGATGTCTATCATGCTCAGCTTGGATGAACATCTCTGAAAAGGTCCTCTGAGCAGTGGCTTGGTGAATACATCTGCCGTCTGATCTCCTGAGGTCACATGTGTAGTAGATATCAATCCTCTCTGAATCAAGTCCCTGGTGTAATGGCAATCAACGTCAATATGTTTGGTCCTTTCATGGAAGGTTGGGTTGTTGGCAATGAATAGTGCTGCTTGATTGTCACATTGGAGCTTCATAGGTAGAGTCACGGCTACATGTAGATCTTCTAGTACATAACGAACCCACATCATTTTTGTGCTGGCTTGGGCCATGGCCCTATATTCGGATTCAGCACTGGACCTTGCCACAACAGTTTGTTTCTTGCTTTTCCAAGAAACAAGAGATTCTCCAACAAACACTGCAAATAGAACCAATTATGTTGTTCCGAATTGTAATGGAGATGTTGTCTAGACCGGGTATACTAGCTTGGTTCCTTGATTAACACCTTGGATTGTAAGGAAATGCTCCTTCCCAACATAACTCGAGCGTCTGACCGGATCTATTTGAAGTAAGTATAGCATGATGCGCGGTTGAGGCATAATTTAACAACTAAAATTGGAAAAATACATACTTGTGAGAATGTATGCTATATAATAAAATATCAAGAAAGAATTGTTTGTTGGTTGAATTGGATTTACAATTCAATATGATTAAATTAACGATCCAATTATTCACCGACTACATTATATTAAATAGATTGGATTTCCCTTGGAAGGGTTGACAATAATAATATGATTCAAAGTGATCAATCCGAACTTGAACGGGATGTGGAGTATCATATGATGACAACCATGGTCTTCTGTCAAGATGGAGGGTACCGTCGTATTGTATTGTGGAGACTCCTACACGAAGTCACAACTCCAACATACAAGCGCGCATGGATCGGGTTCTCTTCTTCTCGAAAGAGACATGTCGTATGCGTAGTGATCCCAATACTGTTGCCCATGATGACACCCATGATCTTCTATCAAGGTAGAGGGTACCGTCGCCATGGATTGTATTGCGGAGACGCCTAAGCAAAGTCACAGCTCCAATGTATAAACGCACATGGATCAAGCTCTTATCTTCTCGAAAGAGACATGCCGTATGCGTAGGGACCTCAATATTATTTCCCATATAATTGAGGCGATATTGGATTGCTCATAGCGAGTTCTATTCTTGTTGATGGTTGGTTCAATTGACAATGAGTCAACATCACCTTAAGGATGGTGCGCTCGGGTATCAAAGACCGAATTGGGAGCGTAAGTTGGACTTGCAAGCGAAAAGAGTCCTCGCTTCCTTCACCATAGTTACATTTTCTCATATTATTGGGGTATGGTGAAAGTGGAAAGGAGATTCCTGATCTCGCTTGAGGTATTTTGGTTGGCATGCCTCATGCTTTGAAAGTTGTAAATAGAACAAACTTTCAAACAAAGTAATAAAAATTGAGATAACGTTGATTTAAAATAATAATAACCAAATATTCATGCAAATTATCTTGTTTCAGATAACTTTCATCTAAACTCACTTTATATACTTATACTCGATCATAACCAATGTTATGGATATGATATGTGATTAAGATAGTTTGGCAAAGATATGCACTCTCAACATTTGATCATAAAGGACATGGTTCACTACATTATGCATAATGGTAACTCCATAGGAGATGATGTATTCAAAATGTTTGAGTACCTACTTGACCAAAGTTGTAAGAGTCGATATGGATGTGGATATGGTGAGTGTTATTATTCTACTATTTCTACTCAAGTCCCTCGTGAAGCTTCATAATTTCATATTATATGAAAGGGACGAAGCAAGTATAAATATTGAAATACTTTCAGTTTGAGGTCGTTTAAGGACATGTTCTATTAGAAAGATACATTTATCTTAAGCAAATGTTGTTTAAGGATCAAGGAAGCACATCATAAGCATGGTCCCAACCCATAGGATGAAGAACGGTCAAAGAGTTGACCATACTTCCATAACTTCCACATCCAAATAGTTAAATAGTTGCCAGTACTGCAATAAACTGATATATTGGAAACATGACTATCCAGAATATCTATTGTCATTAGAGAATGACTCATATAATACATTAGTATATCCTACATCTACAAATCATCATTAGAAGTAACTCACTTGCTAGATAAGAATTAAGTTGGATAGTTGTATTTAGTTCTTTTACTAACGCTTGCAATCAGTTGCACATGTTTTAGAAGATTAGTGAACTTGATCAAACGGTCGATAGTCATCCACGTGGGATTTGATGCAATTGTTGCAACAATTACCATTGGATAGATAGACTAGACTACCTCATTTCGCTGGGAGAGTCCTCAGTCTTAGAGAATGCCTCTATGACCTAGATGTTATAAATAATTGACTATGTATGTCTAAACTTGTTAGAGATAGACATACATTCTAAGATAGACCTATCATAAAGTGTTATGATTGATATATTTCAAAAGGTAATCTAACAACTAGAGGACTCCATGGATTTAGAATATTAATGAATATTTCATTGACATTTCTAATACTGAAAAATTAAAGCTTTAAAGATCAAGAGGAGGATGAGGATCATTTGACGAAGAGCTAGCATCATGACTTTAACATATGCCTATTGATAAGATCACTAGACTGTGAGATGTGAACCTTTAGATTGTTTAAACGTTCAGAACTTACGTACTTTTGAATATTGTAAAGTAAAATGTTCAGGGCGCCCTTCTTCAGGAATGGTGTAAGATGCGGAGGTATTCAAGACCTCGTACATATTGGTGTATGTGGACCCTCCATACCATAATGAACATTAATAATATGTGATATCAATTGATGATCACTCGCGGTATGTGATTTCTTCTTTACACGTCTTTGAAATGTTCAAAGATTTCACAATTCTAGTTGAGAACCAAAGTTGGAAGGAAGATGTACAATTCGATCTGTCGAAGGTAATGAGTACATGTCAGATGAATGCAAGGAATGCTTTATAGAGAAAGGAATATTTTTCCTATCTCGCTCCTTCTGGAACACCTCAGTTCATTAGAGTTGTAGGGAGATACAATAAGATCATGTTGGACACGGTTAGATCAATGATGATTCACATCACAATTATCACTTAGTTTCTAAGTATATGCAGTAGAGACTGCAACATATTTCCTAAACTAGATTCCATGCAAAGATGCTAGAATCTTGCACTAAGGAGTGTTACTTATTTGGGTGTATAAAGGACGGTTTTGGATACCTACTTTATGACCCTAAGATTCTTAGAGACTTCATCTCTATGGATATGATTCTCAGAGGATGACTTACTTAAGAGTCAAGATAAAAAATGAAGTAAAGGAACTAATATAGGATAATGAGGTTCCTAAACCAGAAACTAAGAAGATAATTGAAGATTAAACACTCATATCTCTTCGAAAGTGTTTGTGGGTGGTTAGATTACCTAAAATGTATGGATACCATGTGTCAGAAGAGTTTTACAATAATCTGGCTTCATATGATGAAGCAACTAAGGATTATGACATGGATAGATGGATGTTAGCAATGAAGTCTAAAGTAGACTCCAAGATATTGCAAACGATAGCTACACAACTTGAGTATGATATCTAGATTATGAAAGTCAAGCCCTGTTCTTAATGAATAAATCAATGAGTATATTCATATGAAGTAGCTCAAGGGCTTCATAATTGAGGAATACTAAGTGCATAAGGTAAGGAAATCCATATATGGGCTCAAAAAAGCTTCTTGAAGTTGGAACATTAGATTTGATGAAATTATAAAGGTTATGATTTCATACATAATCTTGACAAATCTTTTGAAGCTTAGTGGGAGCGCCATTATGTTGATCGTGCTACGTGTAGATGTAATCGTAATCATTTGGAATGATATAGGAAAATAATAAGTGTTTCGTAATATGGTTGTCCTATATCTTTGAGATAAAAGATCTCAAGGATGCCTCTGCCTTAGTTCTGAATATGTTTAGAAGCAAAGAAAAGAGTGCATTATGACCTTCACATCAAGGGTACATCTTGGAAAAATCATACAAGGGAAGTACCATGGAAAACTTCTTTCCTTTAAGATATTGTACTGACTTATCTGAAGGGATAACACCTCAAAGTGTTGACTATGTGAATGCTATAGCTTCATGCCCTTGTGCATCAGTCATACGAAGCCTGGTGTATGCCATGACATGTAGAAAAGCCAAATAGCTGCAATGCAATAAGAGCAAGGCCTTAAATGTCGGTTTTGGTCACCATTTCGGTACAAAACAGAATATCGATGGAATTTCGACCGAAATTTCGATCATTTCGGTCATTTTTATACTAGGACCCCTATATTTCGGTCATTTCGGTCATTTCGGTCGAATTTCGATTTTGTCTGGATATCGATATTCGACAGAAATTCGACCGAATTTCGCAGAAATTTGAGGCCATGAATAAGAGTAGTAAATTGTTACTAATCCTACTCTGGAGATGAAACACTTGATTGTAGTAATAAAACATCTTCAAGTATATACGAACGCGGAGATAGTGATCCCAAGTCTTCAAACACCTTGAAAGACTTAAGACTATGTCTTAGTCTAAGGAGATAAAGATCTCTAAGCATAAGGATATTGTAAATCCCTTGCTGGTTACATTAACTGTTAAGTTGTGGTGCAAGACACTATGATTGCTTTAACAAAATTGAGTATTGGTTGAATAATATACAATATTCTCATTAGATGTGAGCATTGTTATAAGGGTATATGCAAGTCTATAAAAGGACTTGGCATAGTCTCTCGGAACAGAGTGACTAATTCAATAACGGAGCTGTATATCTATATGGCTTATGATTAACACATGAGTACGGGTTTAAAGAGTCCGTTATTGATTCTTTGGGCTAGTTGGAGATTGTTAATCACATGTGCCCATGGCAATCCATTATGCAATAAAAGTTATTGCAAATCGTTCCTTAATCTGAAATAAAGAATAACTAATTTGCATAATATGTCCCTTCGTACAATTATGACTATGTATCATGTCCATCTTGATATCATACAACTGTTGATCCAACTGTTAGATTATAGAGGTTAGTGCATGGTTGAATATCCAAAGGGGTAGATTGATGACTCAACCTCATCGTCAAGTGACTCCCAAGAAAGGATCTCCATCATGCGAAGGAGATGACGATCCTTACTCTAAAGGATGACATCTGATCGACCTCTTGATGCATGTCTTCATAGGAATAGAGATTCAGAGGTATCGGATAAGTTAGATCAAAGAGTTAACTTATCGAGATCGAGATAACTAAATCCTATATCGTATGTTGCCATGATACAATCACACATCCTCTAATCAGAGATAGATGTATTACTATATGTCTAAGTATGTACATTTGGTAGACAATTAGGTATATGGCCTAATCATTGTCTATACATCAGTGCACTAGTATGCATACAAGGACATATGAGTAATATGATCTCTCAAAGGGATCATACAGTTTCACTACTGAACAAGAAGACATGAGATCACTCATGAGATATTGGAATAAACCAAATTTCAATGTTGGCCATCTTGTTTTGAAAACAAGACATGATTTGTAGGTATGATATATGCTTTTGGAAAGCATATTATCAGTACGAACTTGATCGGATGAGTAACTTACCAATAAAATCATGGAGGAGACAATCCAAAATGTAATCAGATGTTCGGGGTTTAATCATAGTCTTCTAGTATGCATGTACGTGTATTAGGAATACTCGAGGGTGATGTGATCTTAAATGATTGTATACTATGACACTTCCATTTTGATGGAGTGATGAAACATATTTAGATTTTAATGACTTCATTCAATGAATAGCTCCAATCTTAGTTGAAATTAGGTTATTGATTTGATTTAGATTCCGAGACAATAGAAAGATTGGGTACTTTGTTAACATGATAAGACATCTCTGAGAGGTCTTTTAGATCTGGATATGAGATTAGGTTTCATTATCCAAGTCAATATACATGGATATACAGTCGTCCTGACCTTATCTTCAAGTATCCGTGGAGAAGGCACATTATCCTAAAAGGAGTTTGAGGAATGTTCCTAAAGAGATAAATAGGAGAATCGTTATTGTTCAATGATGTTTGAATATAAGTGAAGAAGAGAACTTTTTTTAAAGAAAAATGCGGGTGGCCTCCCAAGTTGGAACCCCACCTCAAGAGGTATGTATAAATATATATAACATACATGTTATTACACAATCCAAGATCTACATAATGCCTTACAATTTTTGAGCACTTTCTAGGAATAAAAACTATTTCCCCCAAAAATCACGATGTTCCGCGCGCACCAAATAGCTCAGTCTATCGCGAAGGGATAGTGCATTGTCCTCATTTCCAAACCCGTAAACAGAATGGATATCCCTCCAAAAGCACGAAACTTCCTGAGCACCAAGCTAGGTAATATGCGCCCTGTTCCATACCTCGACCGAGGACTCACAAAAGAAGAACAAGTGATCTATATCCTCCACCGCTAAGCCACATCTGTCCCAGGAAACATCCTCCACCCCCAACATAAGCCCCCGACACTCCTTCATAAGAATCTTCCCAAGCCTGATCAACCACAGAAGCACCTAATCTTGTATAGCACGTTGCTTTTCAATATCAATCACAAGTCTACCCCCTCGTCATCCTCCACCTCCACCCCGTCCGCCACAAAAAAATAGTAAGCCTTTTTAACTGAAAATATGCCATCTCCCCAAACGTAATGATCTCTGCCCATCGTAGGAACCACCTCGCGTGCCAAATCGATCTGCAACTTCAAGAACTCCTCAACTCTCTGATCTAAAAGCTCTGCCACAAAATCAGAGACCATACCCCCTCTCCCCACACCTCCCTCACCATCACCACCTTATTCGTTGCCATCTGCATCAACCTTGGGAAACACTCCCCCAAGGCCCCTCCCCCATCCAGTCATCCAGTCGGAAACAAAATCCCCCTTCATTCCCCAGACATGGCCTCAGCTTGCCCACCATCTTCGACAGCACCTGCGAAACACCCTCCATAAAGCATAAGGGATGCATCCCAACTCAACCTCCAATGACATAGACACCCCATAAATCTTCCTCAACAGCCTACAAACTAGGTCCTCTGACTTCCCCCAAATACGCATTACCCATTTAGCCATGAAAGCTTTATTCATCTCCCAAACCTCTTAACACCTAGTCCACCCTTCTTCTGCGTTATTACCTGATCCCAGCTACCCAAATGGATGCCCCCTCTAGCTTGCCTCCCATCCGACCAGATAAATTTCCCCATGAGGGCCTCGATCCTTGTCCACACCCTTGCTAGCATGACTCTTGTAGAGCATAACAAATTTGGGACCGCCGAAAGAAAATGCTTCATGAGCACCAACTTCCCTCCCTTTGAGAGCTGCCTCGCCTTCCACCCAGCCAACTTCTCCTCCAATCTCTCCATCAATGATCTCTAGTCCTTCACCTTCGGCCTCCCTGCCACCAAGGGTAATTCGAGATAAGTGATTGGCAAGGCGGCCACTGGGCAACCCAACGCTTCCACCGCCCCCGAACCTCCTTCTTGGAAAGATCAAACGAGACCACCACAGATTTGTCCCTATTAACCTACAACCTCGAAGTGTCACAAAAAAACATCCATGACATACGATGTCCTCCCATTCTCCTCCTAATTAGCCTACAAAAAAATTGTATTGTCTGCATACTGCAGTAACGAAATGTAAATCTCCTTTCTCTTATATCCAGACCACCAACCATCGGACGTCGCCAACTTCATCATTACTGCCAATGCATCCGCCACAATAACAAATAACAACGATGCTAAAGGACATCCCTGCCTGATGCCCCTCTAGGTGACCGTTGACTAGCACCGCGTGCGAGGTCGTCGTGACACACCGATTGACCCAGGTGATCCATACCTCTGGGAAACCCCTTTTCTGTAAAGAGGCCCACAAAAATCTCCAATCCACGCAGTCATATGCTTTTGTAAAATCCACTTTCCACAGTACACCTGAAGTCTTGGACCTCTTCCAATCCGTATCCACCTCGGACACCGTGACCAGCCCATCCACTATAACTTTCCCAGGCACAAACGTCGATTGCTCTGGGGAAATGATATGATCCAATACCCCCTCAGCCTATTAGCCTGGATCTTCGATATAATCAAATAAATAGCATTCGACAAGTAATGGGCCTATAATCCTCCACCCTGGTGGCCGCACTCCTCTTTGGCAGCATACCGATGAATGCTCTATTCAACCTCTCAAAACCCCGATTCCCCTCGTGGAACTCACTAGAACCTCCAACACCTCTGGCTTCACCACCTCCCAGAACTCCCTATAGAAGCAAACCAGAAATCCGTCCGGGCCAGGTGCCCCATTTGCATTCAAGTCATGTAGCGCTTGCTTCACCTCCTCCTCAGTGAACTCTCTCACCAGCAGCTCTGCCTCCTCCTTGGAAATCCGCGCCACTCCTTTGCCCTGTCACTCCAACCACTGCGCGAGAGCCTTCAGCTACAAGTCTGAAAATGCGATCTCAAGGCCGTCCCACCTCTTTGTTCCCCTCAAAAGTCTGTCCTCCAACCTCAATTGAGTGTATGTGGTTCCTTCTCCTTCTCCTACTGGCTACTGCATGGAAGAACCTCGTATTTGCATCCCCCTCCTTCACCCAATGCTGACTGGCCCGCTTCCTCCACACATCCTCCTCATTCCTATCTTTGCGAATAATCTCCACAAGATGCTTCTCCCTCTTCACCATCTCCTCCTCTAGAAGCGCCCGCTTATCCTCCAACTGATCCACCGAGAGACCCCCTCTTGCGCCCTTTGCCTCCTTTCCTTGCGCTGCATACGTATCTCCTTGTTGAGCCCAGACAAAAAAACCTTTAGCGTGCCTAACTTACTGGCCAACCTACAAGCCACTGTCCCCTCGGAGTACATCCCCTCCAAAAATCCGCCACGACCTCCCGAAACCCATCCTCCAATAACTAGGCCTTCGTGAACCGAAAGAGAAATCTTTGGCGCCCCCCTCCCCAGAGATCCAAAGCAAAGGTGTGTGATCCGAGTGTGCCCGGGGCAGAGCCCGGGCCTCCGCCAACGTAAACTGCATCATGGCCTCCATTGGCAACAAAAATATGTCAATACATGATCTCTCTCTGGAATTCCGCCAAGTTTATCGACATCCTATTGCGTCCAACACCTCCAGGATCCGGCCCCATCTCATCCAACACTTCTCTCAACGCTGCTAAACCAACATCTCTTCCACCACGACCACCCGAGCGGTCCTCGGGGAGAAACATGACATTGAAATCTCCTCCAAGTTTCCACGACACATTAGGGCGCCTCGCCCTCACAAGGCATAAGTCGTCAATCAACGAGGCAATACCAACCCCACCACAAGGGCCATAAACATTGGTGACCAGAAAGCGCACACAATCCACTCTCCGCAGAAACATAACCGAAAGAGAATGTTGTTCGCGCACCTCCTCCCCTCCAACACAAAATAGTCACTGTCCCATCCCGTTACCAACCCCTTGCAGCCCCAACCACCACAACTTCCTTGAATTCCCCTAGCCATCCTCCCTCCACACTCCCTCCATCCCTCCCCCTCGAGATTTTTTTGGTTTCTTGAAACATCGCCACGTCTACCCTATGCTCTCTCACCAACCTTCCCACAACCAGCCTTCTCTCAACCTACCCCATACCCCGAAAGTTCTAATATACACCTTCATTTATGAACAAGAGAACACCCCTTAGGAGGTATCGCCCTGATGCACCGAAATACCTCTCTCTCCATACCCCGCAACAACTCCCCTTCCCAAAAATCGGCTTCAGTGCCACCCCCTTCCAAACTCTCCGCATGCTCCCCTCCCCCCCCCCCCCCTCGTCGGGCCACCTCGCTAATTGTGTCAATATGTCCTCCTTCTGCCCGTCGCTCCTTCGACTACTCCAGACCCTCAACCTCCACAACCTTCGGCCCTCACAACACCTCCTGCTCCGGGACCCATCCCTCCGACAAAGCCACACAACACTGCATCCCTCTCAAGCCCTCATCCAATATGTAAATCCCCGCCCTCCGCATTTTCCTCTTCTTTACAAGCCCACATCCAGTGTTGTCAAAGGCGTAAGGCGCTCAAAGGCGCTAGGAGTCCAAAACGCCTAAGGCTCTAGGCGCTTGACTAGGCGATCTAATGAAACGATCAAAGCGCTATATATATTACATATATTTATGTAAATATAATCTTATAAGGGATATTGTGTCGCTTGACTAGGCCGATGTTCTGTCTGATATTGCGACTCGTGTGGTCAATTGTGGCCTCTCTAAGGGATACTCGAGGGAGGGTGTGCTGGTTCCAATTCTGCAATACGCCGACGATACCCTTTTCTTCATTGAAGGGGGTATGGAGGAGGCTAGGGGCATGGCCATGGCTCTGGAGATATTTGGCGAGTTGTCTGGGATGCTTAAGAACGATAACAAGTCCATGTTCGTCCCTTTCGACCTTGCGGTGCAGGAGGCTGACGTGTGTGCGGTGGTGTTGGGGTCTGTTGGAGAAAATAAGAGCACTTTATTATTTCTGAGAACCCTAGGCTCTCTTATATAGTAGAGAGTCCTATGGGTAAATTACATAACTTAGATAACAGGAAAAGAAAATAAGAAAGAAGTACATATATAAATATGAAAACATAAATATCTTCACACTCCCCCTCAAGCTGGAGCATAGATATCGATCATGCTCAGCTTGGATGAACACTTCTTGAATGATCCCCTGGACAGTGGCTTAGTGAAGATGTCTGCGGTTTGCTCTCCAGAGCTAACATGGGAAGTAGAGATCAGTCCCTTCTGAATCATATCTTTGGTGTAATGACAATCCACCTCGATATGTTTTGTTCTCTCATGGAATGCTGGATTGTTTGCAATAAATAGGGCAGCCTGGTTATCACAGTGTAACTCCATGGGTAGAGGAATCTCAACATGTAGATCACATAGCATTGCTCGAACCCACATCATTTCTATACTGGCTTGAGCCATAGCCCTGTACTCAGACTCGGCACTAGATCTTGCTACAACGGTTTGTTTCTTGCTTTTCCAAGAAACAAGAGAATTGCCAACAAATATTGCAAACCCTGAAGTGGATTTCCTGCCCTTGGGACATCCTGCATAATCTGCTTCAGCATATGCAGATACAGAGAGTGTGTCTCCTTTCCTGAAGAGTAAACCTGAGCCTGGAGTTGATTTCATATATCTCAATATCATATGTAATGCATCCATATGTAACTGTCGAGGCCGCTCCATGAATTGACTCACTCGACTCACTGCAAATGCAATATCAGGTCTGGTGATTGTAACATAAATGAGCTTTCCAACCATCTCTCTGTATCTTCTCTTATCAACTTCATCGGTATCATCATCATATAGCTTTATACTCGGATCCATAGGAGTCGTGGATGGTCGACATCCCGTCATTCCTGTTTCTGCAAGCATATCTGTAACATACTTCCTTTGGGTCATTACAAGACCCTGTGCATTTCTAGCAAATTCCAACCCCAAGAAATACCTTAGGGTTCCCAGATCCTTCGTCACAAATTGACTGCCGAGAAAATCTTTAGTCATCTTGATTCCCTGCTCATCATCTCTTGTAACAATAATATCATCAACATACACCATAATAGCCACAGTACCTCTAGGTGTCTTCTGCACAAATAATGAATGGTCTGCATTTGACCTCTTGAAGCCTTGTCGTTCAATCAGTTCAGAAAGCTTTTGAAACCACGCTCTAGGGCTCTGTTTAAGGCCATATATCGCCTTATGGAGTCTACAAACCTGTGCACACTCCCCCTCAGCAACACATCTCAGAGGCTGCTGCATATAGACCTCCTCGTGTAGATCTCCATATAAAAATGCGTTCTTCACATCAAGCTGAAATAGCGGCCAGTCCCGTGCTACCGCAACTGAAAGCAGGATACGTAAGGTGGAATGTCGAGCAACTGGCGAGAACATGTCCATGTAATCAACTCAATATATCTGAGTAAAACCATGTGCTACAAGCCTCGCCTTGTACCGTTCCAGGCTTCCATCGGCATGGTATTTAACAGTAAATACCCACTTGCAGCTAACAATAGACGCGCCAGGTGGTGGAGAAACAAGCATCCACGTACCACAGGACTGCAAAGCGGCCATTTCCTCTTCCATAGCAAGACGCCATTTTCTATCTTGGAGAGCCTCCTGGTAATTGCGTGGAATCTCGACGGCAGATAGGGCTAACGCAAATCTCTGGAAGTCTCCCGTCAGACGATGAAATGAGACATGAGAAGCAAGTGGATGGGAAGTACAAGTATGCTTCTGCTTCTTAATAACGATAGGCATGTCCAAGTCTCCATGATCATCATCCTGCTGTGGTTCCTGTATCAATGGATCCTCAGACTCATCATTAGTAATCAAGTTATCAGAACCAACCTGAGGGCTGCTGGATGACTGGCCATGACCTTGAGCAGAGGAGGACCGACGAGTATAGTACTTTGGTAACGGTGGCACAATGGTCACTGGAGGTGGTAAGGGTGGAGGTGATGGTGGAGATGGCACCGAGGGTAGCTGACTCATAGGAGGAGGTGGCATGTAGGAGACCTCAGTATCAGAATGGGGAGTAGTCATTTGGTCACCTGTAGGAGAGAAAAACATGACAGATTCAAAGAATGTGGCATCAGCGCTAACGAAATACTTTCGACGCAGCGGATCAAAGCACCGATAGCCCTTCTGTGTCCTGGACTACCCGACAAACATACATTTGATATCCCTGGGAGAGAGCTTATCAAGACCTGGTACCAACTGATGGACAAAACAGACACAACCAAAGATACGAGGTGGAAGAGAGAACAACTCCTTCTCAGGAAAGGCGAGAGAGAGAGGAGTTTTCTCATTCAAGATAGACGAGGGCATGCGATTTATTAAGTAGCAAGCTGTGAGAACCGCATCACCCCAGAACGAGTTTGGAGCATGACTCTGAATAAGTAAGGTTCTAGTGATATCCAACAGATAACGGTGTTTCCGCTCTGCAACACCATTCTGCTGTGAAGTGTAAGCACATGAAGTTTGATGAATTATACCACGATATGAAAAGAACAAGGACAAAGTTCTAGTACAGAACTCCAAGGCATTGTCAGACCGCACAATTTTCACAGTAGAAGAGAAAACATTCTGAACTTCATTGATAAACATTTGAATCACATTTCCTGCTTCAGATTTATTTTTCAATAGAAACACCCAAGACAAACGGGAAAAATGATCTACTATAACCAGATAGAACCTGTGTCCCTGGTGGTCTGGAACACGACTTGGACCCCAAATATTAATATGGACTAACTCAAACAGGGAGCTACTGCTCCGACTCTGACGTCTCGGGAAAGTAGACCGATGATGCTTTCCCAACTGACATGCTTCACATTGAAAAGACGACTTAGGAGAAATCTGGGGCAGAATACGACAGAGCTTCTGGAGAGGGAGATGACCAAAATGGAGATGCTAGGTATATAGAGAGTCTGGTCCTGGAGGATGGAGAGATGCACCAATATAGGGAGTATTGATCAGACGGTAGAGACCATTCTGCTCACGGCCACAACCAATCACCTTGCCCGAGGTTATGTCCTGAAAAACAAGAGATGATGAGTCAAAAATAGCCCAACAGTTCAAATCCTTTGTAATCTGGCTAATAGACAGTAAATTCATAGAGAAATCAGGAGCGTATAACACATTCCGCAGGCTCATGAAAGGTATCAACTGAACCTCCCCCTGTCCAGTGATTGGGGAATGTGTCCCATTGGCTATCACTACAGTTCGTCCTGAGGAGACCGGTCTATATATTGAGCTGTTCTCTATCACCACAAAGATGATGGGTCGCTCCAGAATACATAATCCAGTTGGAAATCATAGATCCATCACAAGAGGAGAGAGCAAAGGGACTACCTGAGGTACTGGCAGTGGCAGATGAACTAGCAGAGGCAGAGACTGCCACATCTGACTGACCTCCAGGTGCTGTATCAGGAGGCATGATATTCCTTAGTCTGGCAACGAGATCGTCAAAACGCTGATCCAACAAGGAAGGTGCAGGAGACTCCACTTGTTCTGCTACCCGAACCGATGCAGGAAAGCCATGCTTAGAGTAGCATGTATCCTCAGAGTGACCAGGACGACGGCAATAGCTGCATGGTTGCCGAATTCGACCCCCACAACCCCGGGGTCCACGGCCACGGAAGTTAGAGGAACCACCTCTTCCTCTAGAGGCTGTCATAGCTGAAGGTGTCTGGTTGGCAGTTGAGCTTGGAACAGTAATGCTCCTCAACTGGCGAAAAGCTTCCTCCATAGGAGGAATGGTAGCATCAGCAAGAATCTGAGACCGTGCAGCATCATACTCTGGATCAAGTGCAGCCAGGAATACTCCTACCATGGTAGCATTCTTGTACGTCTTCTGCTGCTCAGGAATGGCCGTCAACGGCATGAAGCTATGGAGCTTCTCAAACATCCCTCGTAGGGATGTATACAGAGAGTGAAGCGGTCGCCCATTCTGCTTGACTGTGAAAATATCATGTTGCAGCTGAAGTATCTTGGTCTCATTCCGCACCTGTGAATATGTCGCCGCTAGGATATCCCACATAGCCTTAGCCGTGGGCTGATGTAGTACATCATTGGCGATCTCTATCGTCAACGTCCCAGATAGCCAGACTTTGGCATACGCATCATCTGCCTTCCACGAGGTATTCACCCCAGTCTTCTCGATCGGCTCCTCTTCGGTAAGAATATGTTTCTTACCATTCGACTTCATCAGGCTCATGAACTGCATCGCCCAGAGCTCATAGTTTGTCCCGTCCATCTTCACAATAGGCGTTGGACCTCTGAATGCGCCAGTGGCGTGTACATCAACCTTGTTTTCTGACATATTGCCGACAGAAGACTGCTACAGGTGTGAGAAATCAAAGTTTGTGTGTCTACACAAACATCTATGGGTTCAGGTGCACGTTTAAACTCATGCACACCAACCCATCAACCAATGGAGGAAGCCGAGGCAGTACCCAAGCACAGGGCAGCACGCGATGTGTGCTATGCACGCAAGTCGAGCGCACGGTGCCTGCAAAACAAGCGCACGGTGCGCGCTAGGCATACGCGCTATGCTCACAAAGCAAGTGCGCGATGCGGGCGAGGACGTGCGCGCGAGGCTTGTGGCGTTGACCTTGTGGCGGCGCCGGAGAGAAGGGGCGGCGCTGGAGCGGGGTTGAAGGTGGGGTTAGTGTTTCTTAGGAATCGAGAGCTCCGGTCTAGGACCGCCGCTCTGATACCATGTTGGAGAAAATAAGAGCACTTTTTTATTTCTGAGAACCCTATGCTCTCTTATATAGTAGAGTCCTATGGGTAAATTACATAACTTAGATAACAGGAAAAGAAAATAAGAAAGAAGTACATATATAAATATGAAAACATAAATATCTTCACAGGGTCAAGTCGCTCTAACTTGCCGATGGACTATTTGGGAATGCCCTTGCGCCCTGGGCAGAACGAGGACAAGAGACTGGCTAAGGGTGGTGGAGAAGGTGGAGGCGAAGTTGGCTGGATGGAAGTCCGCTGTCCTATCGAGAGGGGGTCGACTGGTCCTGTTAAAGGTTATCCTCGTGTCCATTCCCATTTATTTTCTTTCCAATCGGCGAATGCCAAAGGGGATTAGAGCTCGGTTGGAGAAGCGGATGCACGCTTTTTTATGGGGGAAGCATAAGGTGGGTCGAGAGGGGTCCACCTTGTTGGATGGGAGAATATTACGCACAAGAAAGATCAGGGAGGTTTGGGGGTGAAATCGCTCGAGCAAATAAACGACGCCTTGCTGCTTAAGTGGGTGAGCAGGATATAGGGGCCGGGGGAGGATCTCTGCTGCGATGTGGTACGAAGGATCTATGATGTGAGGGGGGTGCCGCCTTTGCACTTCGACCGACATGCTTCCCTCACCTCTTTTTGGAGGGGGGCCGTGAAGGTTTTCTTGCGGAATATTGCGCTTTTTAGGCCGGTCCTTGGTGGGGGGGGCTCTTTCTCCTTTTGGGCGGACGATTGGACGGGGGGGGGGGGGCTTTGCTCGCGCTTCCCTCGCTTGTATGCTCTGGCGGAGGAAAAACGGTGCTTGGTTGTGGCCTGCTGGGTGGATGGAAATTGGTGCCCCACTTTCTCCGCTAACTTCTCCGACCAGAGATTGGAAGATTTCTTGGCCCTGCTCGACGCTGTAAGGGAGGTGGGGCGCCCATCAGGGGGCGGGACCACTGGTGTTGGCGAGATGCTCCGTTCTCGGTCAGGAAGGCTTTTGGGGCTATCTCCCGGCCGCCGCCGTCGCAATCGGAGATTCTGATCCGGGATTGTGCGTTCCTTTGGGCTCTCAGGCTTCCTGAGAGAATTGGTTTCTTCCTTTGGCTGATCAGGAGACAGAGGTTGATGACGAGGGACCAATGTGCCAGACTTTTGGGCGGCGTTTCTGACAGGTGCTTGCTGTGCAATGAGGCGATTGAATCCGTGGAACACCTCTTCTTCTCGTGCTCTATGGTCATTCAAGTTTGGCAGGGGGCTGGCTTGGCGTGGTGCTGCACTGACGATCTCCAGACTTTCTGGAATGCGCTCCTAGCAAATAAGGATAGGCCGAGGAAGGAGTTGCTTTATCCTCTGGCCATTTTGTGGGCGGTTTGGCGGGGTAGGAATGACTTGTTGTTCTTGGGCCAAAGATTCTATAAGGAGAATGTAGGGATTTATGCCAAGTGCATGGTGGAGGATTGGGTGTTGGAATAGATCTGTAGTGTCGGCGTGTGATTGTATCTCCCCCCTTCTGTTTATATTTTTCTTTTGAATAAAATCCATGGGGCGAGCACCATCGAGTGTTTCCCCCTCGTTTATGGATGTCAAAAAAATAATCTTATATACTTAAACATACATGTATGTATGTATGCATGTATGTATTTATATATACATGCATGCATTTTTTTAAAAAAATATTACACTTATACACACACCTAAATTACAATCTAATATCGATCCAATATATATGTAAGTATATGCATATTATTTATATATGCCTATATATGCGTATGTAAGTATATATTATGTCTGCAATTATAGTACTTTAACCAATATAAATATAACGTGTAAATAGAACTTAGGATTGACATGCATAAATGTACATGTATATGTAGAATTAAGGACTAACATGTAAGCGTATATGTAGAACTATAGAAGTAAGGACTAACATGCATGTGTATATGTAGAATTAATTATTAACATGTATAAATTACATCTAATATCAATCCAATATAAATGTAATTACATGTATATTTATTTATATATACATATATGTGTAGTACATAAAACTAATATAAATGTAACTTGTAAATAGAATTTAGAACTAACATGTGTAAATGTATTTGCATATGTAGAATTAAGGGCTAACATATATGTGTTTATGCATAAATATTTATAAGTGAATGTCTATTACATGTATATATGTGTAGTACATGTAAATACGTATACATGTGTATACATGTACATGTGTACATATGTGTATGCATGGATGTGCATGCATATACATATGTTTACATGTATATGTGTATATGTCTATATACATATATGTGTTTGTATGTATGTATTATGTTTTTAATTATAATACTTATAACTAATATGCATGCGTAAATGCGTGTGTATGTGTGTATGTAGAGCTTAGTATGTATATGTATGTGTGTTATTAGTGTATGTATAATATAATGAACGCATGTATTTGTATAGATTAATATACTAACATGTCCAAATATTACTCAGAACTAATATTTATCCAACTTTAAAATTTAAAAAAGGAAAAATACAAACAATTTAGCAAAAAGCCCCAGTTTTTGGCACCTTAGGCCATGCGCTCGCCTATGCAACGCATGAGTCAAAACGCCTCGCCTGAAGCAAGGCAAGACGCCTAGGGCTCGCCTCGCCTCACCTTAGCACCTAGGCGAGCGCTCGAGCACCTTTGACAACACTGCCCGCATCTGACGTATTTCCTCCCAAAACGACCAATCCCCTTCACTGCCTGTTGAGCTCCCCTTGCAGAGAAGAACCCGCTGACATGGTCCCCTCGCAGCTCCGAGCAGGCGCACACCACTGCAAATGTAGCCCTCCACCCCACTATGCAGCATAGGAGGGGTGCCGAAAGCCCCATCGATGCCCTCGGCTCCAGGTGATCGAACTCCTTGTTGCATCCCACGTCGTCGCCCTCAAGTCTACAACCCTCCTCAAGATGCTGGTCAGTTACTCCTCCCATACACTGAACCGAATCGCAAGCAGATCCACCAACGCGAGAAGGATCTGGGGGGGGTCCCTCTTGTCTCCGCCTTATTCGGATCCACCCGACAAGCGCGATACCATCCGTTGAAAAAGCTGATTCCGCCACCACCGATCCACCACTCGCAATCGGATTCACCACAATCGTCTGGACATCATATTCGGATCTGGCACAATCGACCTGCCCATTCTATACGTGCTTTCCCCCAATCGAACCATCCTTGAGATCCGCCAGGCAAAATCTGATCAGACCCTTGGGCGATCTGCAGACCCTGCCACCACTTCTGCGAACAAGGGGTCCCCTTGAGGCCAATTCCCACAAAGCTCGAGTCTCGAGCCCCAATGCCTCCTCCCTCGGAGCTCGAGGCGACCACCCTTGAGGCTAACGAAAATCTCCCATCGATATCTAGATCGAAGCGTGCGATGCAAGGAACCTTTTTACCGAAAGAGGAAATCCATTTTGAAATTTCCCAAAAGTAAACCTTAACCCTTCCGCCTCCTTCCTCAACGGCCCAAACCCCGATGTTCCGAGCCCCTCGACCCTCCGCCGCCTGCAACCCTTGTAGAGATATTTCTATATTCTATGTACCGTTTAATTGTTTTTATTTTCTTGTTTCCACCTTATATAATTTACCCATAGGCCTTCTTTATATAAGAGAGCCTAGGGTTCTTTAAATAACAACGAATCCTTTTCTCCCAACATGGCATCAGAGCTAAAATCCTAGCCCTCCATCTCTCCTGCCGCCCCCCACCCCTCCCCTCCCACCTCTCGCTGACCCTCCTCCTGTCGCCGCCCCCACCTCCCTCCAACCACAAGCCCCCTCCCGCCATCACCCCCTCCCATCGCCCTCTCCCTGTCGTCGGCTCTCTCCCCTCTCGTCGCCGGTTCCCTCCTCTATGTCCGTCGCCGCCTCCTATGGGTTTGAGTGCATAGATCTACATATGCACTCAAATCCTCTTGTGATGTTTATGTAGACATTTGTTCTTTGGTCTACAAACCCTAGTTCCATATCTCCGGTAAAATGTCAGAAAACAAGGTCGATATGCCCTCCATAGGCGCTTTCAAAGCTCCAACACCCATGGTCTAGATAGATGAGACAAACTATGAGCTCTGGGCATTGTAGTTCACGAGTCTTATGAAGTCGAATGGTAAGAAGCACATTCTTACCGAAGATGAGCCGACATAGAAGACACTGATGATTCGTATGCCAAAATCTGGCTTTCAGGAACACTGACGATGTAGATTGCTAATGATGTTCTCCATCAGCCCACTGCTAAGGCGATGTGGGACATACTTGGAGCAACATACTCGCAAATGGGAAATGAGACATGTAGAGAGAATTATGTAGTCGGTGTACCGTTTGTGTTTTTATTTTTCCTATGTTCCGTCTTATGTAATTTACCCATGGGTTTTCTCTATATAAGAGACCCTAGGGTTCCTTGGAATAAATAACAACTCTTATTTTTTCCAGCATGGTATCAGAGCCAAAACCCTAAGCTCCCCCTCTCTCTTCTCACCGCCGCCTCCCACGCCAACTTTCCTCGGCGTCGCCTCCCGCGCAACACTGCCTCCCGTGCCGCCCTCCTGCGCAACACCGCCTCCCGCCTTCCCGGCCCGGATCGTCGTCCTCCCGTCGGCTTCACCCTAGCCGACGCCGGTCACCACCTCCGGTTTCTATCGTAGCCACCTCCTCCGTCATATCCATGGATTTGGGTGCGTAAAGTCTACATACACACTCAAATCTTATGCAGTTTATGTAGACATCCGCTCTTTTGTCTACAAACCCTAGTTCTTCATCTCCAGCAATATGTCAGAATCCAAGGTAGATATGCCCTCCATAGGCACGTTCAAAGGTCCAGCGCCAATAGTGAAGATGGATGGGACGGACTATGAGCTCTGGGCGATGCAGTTTATGAGCCTCATGAAGTGGAACGGTAAGAAACATATTCTTACCAAGGAAGAGCCAGCAGAGAAGACTGGGATTTATGCCTCCTGGGAGGCTGATGACTCTTATGCCACGGTCTGGTTATCAGGCACGTTGTCGATGGAGATTGCCAATGATGTCCTCCATCAGCCCACCGCTAAGGTGATGTGGGATATTCTAGCGGCGACATATTCACAGGTGAGGAATGAGACCAAGATGTTACAACTTCAGCACGACATATTCACCATGAAGCAGAATGGGCGACCACTTCATTCCTTGTATACATCCCTAAGGGGGATGTTTGAGAAACTCTACAGCACTATACCTCTCACGGCCACACCCGAGCAGCAGAAGACATTTCGGAATGCCATCATGGTAGGTGTCCTACTTGCGTTGCGGCCCTTGTTCATGAATATGATGCGGACAGATCACAAATACTTGCAGATGCTACCATTCCTCCTATAGAGGAGGTCTACCGGAGGCTTAGCCGCATCTCAGTCCCGTCCAGTGCGTCTATACCACCTCCCTCGGCGATGGCTGCTCCCAGAGGGAGAGGTGGTTCGTCTTCTTCATTCCGTGGCCGTGGAACTCGAGGCCGCGGTGGTCGGTTTCGCCAACCCTGCAGTTTTTGTCACCGTACAGGTCACTCTGAGGATACATGCTATTCTAAGCATGGATTTCCAGCATCGGCGTGAGCATGGCCTCAAATTTCAGCGAAATTCGGTCGAATTTCTGTCGAATATCGATATCCAGTTGAAATCGAAATTTGACCTAAATGACCGAAATGACCGAAATATAGGAGCCCTAGTACAAAAAATGACCGAAATGACCGAAATTTCGGTCGAAATTCCACCGAAATTCCATCGAAATTCTGTTTTGGTTGGTACCGAAATGGTTACCGAAACCGATATTTAAGGCCTTGGGCGTGAGTAGCATAACATGTTGCATCTCCATCATCATCTACTATGGATCAGAGGTTTGAGGAGCTAGTTGCTCGATTACGAGATATAATGCCTCCTGTTTCTACAGATTCTTTTGGAGGTTCTTCGGATATAGCTGCGTCTGCTTCTGCCAGTACTTCTGCAACGACTAGCACCTCAGGTAGTACATGTGCTTTTACCACATGTGATAGTTCAGATATCTCAGATTGGATCATGGACTCTGGTGCCACGCACCATCTCTGTAGAGACAGAGACAAACTTATGTCGTATAGAGAGATTCCACCAGGGAGGTCGGTGGTCATTGCTAATGGGACTCACTCCCCCATTGTTGGACATGGGGAGGTTATGTTATCTTCTTCCATGTGTCTGAAGAATGTCTTACATGCTCCTGATTTCTCGATGAACTTATTCTCTATTAGTCAGATTACCAAAGATTGCACTGTCGCGCTATATTTGACTCATCTTCTCTTATATTTCAGGGCATTCTAACGGGCAGGGTGATTGGCTGTGGTTCTGAGCAAGATGGTCTTTATCGTCTGAACCAGAGTTCATATGCTGGAGTCTCCACTCATGCAGCTGGGTCTGTCTCTCCCTATACATGGCATCTACGTTTTGGTCACCTTCCTCTCCAGAAGATGCGTCATCTTCTGCCTCAGATATCTCCAAGTTCTTCCTTCCGATGTGAAGCTTGTCAGTTAGGGAAGCACCACAGAGCTAGCTTCCTTAGTCGTCAGAGTCGGAGCAATAGCTCCCCTTTTGAGTTACTTCATGTTGGTATTTGGGGTCCCAGTCGTGTCCCTGATCACCAGAGGCACAGGTTTTATCTTGTAGTGGTGGATGATTTCTCTCGTTTGTCGTGGGTTTTCTTGTTAAAGAATAAATCTGAAGCTGGTGATGTTATCAAAAACCTTATCAATGAAGTGGAAAATGTTCTTTCGTCCTACGTGAAATATGTTCGTACCGATAACGCTTTGGAATTTTGCATCTGCTCTCTTTCACAATACTTTTTGTCAAAATGTATTATTCATCAAACCACATGTGCTTACACCTCTCAACAGAATGGAGTCGCTGAGAGAAAACATCGTCATCTTCTTGACATTACTCGAACTCTGCTTATCCAGAATTGTGCTCCTATTTCTTTTTGGGGTGATGCTGTTCTTACAGCCTGCTACCTAGTCAATCGTATGCCGTCCACTGTGCTTGGTGAGAAAATTCCTCTTTCTGTTTTTTTCCCGGATAAGGAATTGTTCTTACTCACCCCTCGTGTTTTTGGTATTGTTGCCTTTGTTCATCAGTTATCCCCAGGTCTTGACAAGCTCTTGCCTAGAGCTATCAAATGTGTTTTTGTGGGTTATTCTCAGACTCAGAAGGGATATCGTTACTATGATCGTGTTTTTTTTTGAAACTCAAAAAGCGGGGGACGCACTCCATGGTGCTCACCCCACATTTATTAATAGAAAACAAAGAAAAGAAGAGAGAGACTTACAGTTGGAGAAACGCAGAGAGGAAGGGGGAGAGAAGAGTACAACCAAGATCAGAAAGTATCACAAGTCGATACCCCAAAGACACCATGAAAACAACTAGGCAACAGACCAATCACAGACCAAGCGGGAAGCAGATATGAGGACATTTTCCAAGTAGAATCGCTGGCCAGCAAACAGAGCCTCATTCCTAGCAGTCCATATGCACCACAACCGAGCAATAGAAGATAAGATGTCGTTTTTACTCCTTGCCCGAGCACGAACCAAACAATCGCAAAAGGAAGCGACGTCCGAAACGTCCAGCCAGGTCAGATCCTCCCATATGTCACGCGTCATATCACAGCGGAAGAAGAGGTGGTCAATAGTCTCAACGTCCAGATTGCACAAACCACATATAGGCGAAACCGAAGGAAAAAGAGCGGCACACCTGCTACGAGAAAGGAGACGCCCGCGACGAAAGAGCCATAAGAAGATGCCAATCCGCTCAGGGATCCGGAGGCCCCAAAAGAATTGACAGTCCCGGAGCAACGAGACATCGACCACATCCAAGGGCGGAAGAAGGGCCCTGTAAGCGTCACGAACAGAGAAGGAGCCATTCTTCCAGCAGAGATGATCTCGCCCCACCAAGGGCGAGGGAGAGACCGCAAGGATCTCCAGAAGAGCCACAAACTCCAGATAACGTTGGTCAGAAAGGTTGGCCACGAATCTCGGCCCCCAAGCAGACCCATCCCAGTAAGAAGCCACCCTGACATCAGGGTCGTCCACCAGTGCAAATAACCGAGGAAAGGCATCCTTAAGAGGCCCTCGACCGGTCCAATCATCACCCCAAAAACGAGTGAGGGATCCATCGCCCAGCTTGATGACAAAAAAGGCACGGTTGCGGATCAGAGCCTTACTAATATCACGAGAGAATTGAGAGGAAGATGCCAAAAGACGGGCGTCCATAGCCAGATCCAGACTCCGGTCGAGCCCAACAGCCATTCTTAGGAAGTTAAGCATCATATTATCCTCCGGCCCGCACAGCCGATAGACCCATTTAAGAAGAAAAGCGTCGTTCACGATAGCCAATCTCCTCACCGCCAACTCCCCCTCCTTCTTTGGCCGAGTCACATCGTCCCAAGCAACCAAGGGAACGCCGCTACGCACAGACCCCTTCTTGCCCCAAAGAAAGTTCCTCAAGCAAGAATCCAACCGCCGACGAATCCCCTTAGGCATCCCTTTCACAGAAAGAAAATAGATAGGCAAAGAAGCAAGGACCGATTTGAGGAGAACCAGACGACCGCCCCGAGAGAGGATAGCAGCACGCCAGCCAGCCAAACGGGCAGCCACGCGATCCATCAACGGCTGCCAATCCCTTAAGCGCGCCCTGCCAATAGACAACGGAAGGCCAAGATAATCCAGAGGAAGAGCACCCACCTCACAACGCAAAATCCTCGAACAGGCTTCCACCTCCGTAGTGGGAAGAGAAAAGGGGACCATAGAGGACTTGTTATAATTAATGAGAAGCCCTGAAGCCTCGCTGTAGAGTTCCAAAGTGGTCGCCATTCCCGCAATATTCGACTCGTCGCCCTCAATGAAGCAAATGGTATCATCCGCGAACTGAATAATCGGCACAGAGAAGTGACCAACTGCGCAACCACGAGACAGGCCAGCCGCAACCACGTTGTGAATCATTGTGGAAAGCACGTCCGCAGCCAAGACGAAGAGCAAAGGGGCAAGGGGACAACCCTGCCGAATACCCCGGCGAGGCTGGAAAAAACCCCCCGCCAAACGTCCATTAAGCAACACCGACAAAGAGGCCGAGGAGACACAACGTCGTACCCAGGTGATCCAAAGCGTAGGGAATCCCCGCTTCTTAAGGACAGACCATAAAAAACGCCAATCAAGAGAGTCATATGCTTTCGAGAAGTCGATTTTCCACAGAATCCCACGAGTGCCGGTCTTGTGCCAAGCATGAATAATTTCGGACGCCACCGCATAGCAGTCCCCAATTTGTCTGCCCTTAATAAAAGCTGCCTGGGAGGGCGAGATAAGCGAATCAAGAATCGGGGCCAATCGGCGAGCCAATACCTTGGCAATGATAAGGTAGATTGAATTTGAAATGGAAATTGGCCTGAAGTCCTCAATCCGGGTGGCAGAAGCAGACTTGGGAATGAGAGCGATAATAGATTTGTTAAGCTTGTTGAAACCATTGTTGCCAGCACAAAATTCGAGAGCTACCTCCAGAACGTCCTGAGAGAGGATATCCCAAAATTCCTTATAGAAAAACACCGGGAAGCCATCAGGCCCCGGGGCTGCATCAGAGTTAAGAGACCAGACTGCCTCCTTCAATTCCTCCAAAGAGATCTGACGAGAAAGGATATCAGCATCCGCCTGAGGGAGCACAGCTGCTCCCCTACCCGACCACCGCCAAAGGCGCGGCGACCTGCGGCCGTACCACTCCTTAAAGTAAGCCGAGACATCGGAGCCCAACTCCCGCTCCCCCTGAACCTGAACATGAAATACTTTGTCAGTGCTGATGTTACATTCTTTGAGTCTGTTATGTACTTTTCTCCTGCAGGTGACAGATTAATCTCACACACATCTAATGATGAGGTCTACGTCCCTCCTCCTACGGTGAGTCCACCATTGTCCATTCCAGTACCTGAGGTCGTGTCAACACAACCACTACATCTACCTCCACCACCGCCACCACCACCAAAACCACTTATCTCGCCATTACCAAAATTTTATACTCGTCGATCAGGTCCTGCTCATGCTACACGTCAATCATCCAGCATGCCCCAGGTATGTCCAGAGATTAATACTAATGATGGGTCGGATAGAGTGCCTGTGCAAGGTTCATCATTACAGGACGAGACTAAACCAGCAAGTTTTGTGGATGATGATCTGGACGTTCCTATTGCTATGAAAAAGCTGAAACACACTTGTGCTTCGTATCCTCTCGCTTCCCAGGTCTCCTTTCATCGCCTCATAGGGGACTTTCAGAGATTTGCAATGGCTTTATCTTCTGTGGAGATCCCACGGAATTATCAAGAAGCATTGAAAATTGATTGCTGGCGGATTGCAATGGAGGAGGAGATGGCTGCCCTACAGTCATGGGGCACATGGAGCTTGGTTCCCGCTCCTTTAGGAGCATCTGTTATTAGATGCAAATGGGGTTTCACTGTCAAGTATCATGCGGATGGTAGCCTTGATCGGTACAAGGCAAGGCTAGTGGCACGGGGTTTTACTCAGACTTATGGCGTGGACTATATGGATACCTTCTCTCCAGTTTCCCGTCATTCCACTCTTCGTATTCTTCTGTCTGTAGCCGTGGTACGTGATTGGCCCTTGTTCCAACTTGATTTTAAGAATGTCTTTTTGTATGGAGATCTGCAGGAAGAAGTCTACATGCAGCAGCCTCCGGGGTTTGCTGCTGAGGGGGAGAATCATATGGTGTGCAGACTTCATAAGGCAATATATGGCCTTAAACAGAGCCAAGGGCATGGTTTTAGAAGCTCTCCCATCTGATTGAACAACAAGGATTCAAGAGATCCAATGCAGATCACTCGTTCATTCAGAAGACTACTCGAGGTACAGTTGTCATCATGGTGTATGTTGATGATATGTTGGTTACAGGAGATGATGCTCAGGGGATAGAGATGACAAAAGTCTTTTTGGGCCATCAATTTGTTACAAAGGATCTTAGTACACTACGATACTTTCTGGGGCTGGAGTTCGCCAGGAATGTACATGGTCTTGTAATGACCCAAAGGAAATATATTACAGATATGCTTATCGAGACGGGCATGGTTGGATGTAGACCTACTACTCCGATGAACCCCGGCATGAAATTGTATGATAATGTTACAGAAGAAGTTGACAAGAGAAGGTATAGAGAAATGGTGGGGAAGCTTCTCTACATCACTATAACTCGACCCGATATTGCCTTTGCAGTTAGTCGGGTAAGCCAGTTTATGGAACAGCCGAGACAGGTACATATGGATGCTATATGTATGATACTTAGGTATCCAAAGTCGTCTCCAGGCATAGGGCTGTTTTTTAGAAAGGAAACCGGTTTATCTGTGTTGACATGTGCGGATGCTGACTATGCAGGATGCCCTAAGGATCGAAAGTCTACCTCAGGCTTTGCTATGTTTGTGGGTAACTCTCTAGTTTCTTGGAAAAGCAAGAAACAAACAGTTGTGGCTAGATCTAGTGCTGAATCTGAATATAGGGTCATGGCACAAGCAAGTATGGAGATGATGTGGGTTCGAGTTGTACTAGAAGACTTGCATGTAGATGTACGTCTACCCATGCAGCTACTGTGTAATAATCAAGCCACATTGTTCATTGTCAATAATCCTGCCTTTCATGAAAGAACCAAGCATATTGAAGTAGACTGTCACTACACCAGAGACATGATCCAGAAGGGCCTGATCTCTACTTCACATGTTAGTTCTGGAGAGCAGACTGCTGACATCTTCATCAAACCGTTACTCAGAGGACCATTCCAGAAGTGTACTTCCAAGTTGAGCATGATCGATATCTATGCTCCATCTTGAGGGAGAGTGTAGAGAGAATTATGTAGTCGGTGTACCGTTTGTGTTTTTATTTTTCCTATGTTCCGTCTTATGTAATTTACCTTTACCCATGGGTTTTCTCTATATAAGAGACCCTATGGTTCCTTGGAATAAATAACAACTCTTATTTTTTCTAACAAGACCAAGATCCTTCAACTCGAGCATGACATATATACAGTCAAGCAGAACGGGCGGCCTCTTCACTCCTTTTATACATCCTTGCGAGGGATGTTTGAGAAGCTCTACAACATCATTCCTCTTACAGCGACTTCCGAGCAACAGAAGACCTTTGAGAATGCTACCATAGTAGGGGTCTTACTTGCAGCACTTGAACCTGAATATGATGCTGCTCGCTCGGAGATTCTTGCATATGCTACTATTCCTCCAATGGAGGAAGTTTACCGCAGGCTTAGCCGCATAACAGTCTCGTCCAATGCTCCTGCTCAGCCTTCTTCGGCGATGGCGGCCTCTAGAGGCAAAGGAGCCTCTTTTTCGTTCCGTAGCCGTGGACCTCGTGGTAGAGGCAGTTGTTTTCGTCAGCCTTGCTCCTTCTGTCATCGTCCAGGTCACGCGGAGGATACATGGCATGCTATTCTAAGCATGATTTTCCGGCCTCGACGCGTGCAACCGAGCATGTTACATCTCCATCAGCTACCGCTTCAGATCAGAGGTTTGAGGAGCTTGTTGCGAGGTTGCGTGATATTATGCCCCCTGCCTCTACAGAATCTCTAGGAGGTACCTCGAACATTGTTGCTTCAGCCTCTGCCAGTACCTCAGCCACTGCTAGCACCTTAAGTATTGCTTGTGCCTTTACCTCTTGTCATGGATCTGATGTTTCAGAATGGATTATGGACTCCGGTGCGGCACATCATCTTTGTCGAGACAAAGACAAACTTACATCCTATAGGGAAATTCCACCAGGACGATCTATATTCATAGCCGATGGGACTCATTCCCCTATTATTGGACAGAGGGAGATCTCTTTATCGCCGTCCATGCGTCTATAGAATGTGTTACATGCTCCTGATTTTTTGATGAATTGACTCTCTATCAGTCAGATTACGAAGGATTTGCACTGTCGCGCTATATGACCCATCGTCTCTTGTTTTTCAGGACATTCTTACGGGCGGGGTGATTGGCTGTGGCTATGAGCATGATTGTGTTTATCGTCTAGTCCGAACCCCTTATGCTGGCGTCTCCTCTCAGTCAAGTGGACCAGTCTATCCATTTACGTGGTATCTACGCTTTGGCCACCCCCCTCTTCAGAAGATACGTCATATCTTGCCTTAGATTTCATCGAGTTCTTCCTTTCAGTGTGAAGCAATCAATTGGGAAAGCATCATAGATCTACCTTTCCTAGTCAGTCTCGGAGCAGTAGCTCCCCTTTTGAGTTATTTCATATTGACATTTAGGGTTCGAATCGTGTTCCTGATCACCAGGGGCACATGTTTTATCTAGTTGTTGTTGATAATTTCTCTTGTCTGTCGTGGGTTTTTTTTGTTGAAGAATAAATTTGAAGCAGGGGACGCGATCAAAAATATTATAAATGAAGTGCTGGATGTTTTTCTCTGTTGTCAAATATGTGCGTACGGATAATGCTTTGGAATTTTGCACTCATGCTCTTTCACACTTCTCATCTCGAGGCATTATCCATCAAACCACCTGTGCTTACACGTCTCAATAGAATGGAGTTGTTGAGAGAAAACATCGTCATCTTCTTGATATCACTCGGACTCTCCTTTTCCAGAGTTGTGCCCTCATTTCTTTTTTGGGGTGATGCAGTCCTTACGGCATGCTATCTTGTGAATCGCATGCCATCCTCTGTCTTAGGTGAGAAAATTCCTCTTTCTGTTGTCTTTCCTGATAAGGAATTATTCTCACCTTACTCCTCGTGTCTTTGGCATTGTTGCCTTCGTTCACCATTTGTCTTCGGGACTTGACAAGCTCTCACTTAGGGCTGTCAAGCTTGTGTTTGTTGGCTACTCTCGAACTTAGAAGGGTTACCGATGCTATGACCCTATAAACAAGAAATATTTATCAGTGCCGATGTCACATTCTTTGAGTCTGTAATGTATTTCTCCCCTGCAGGTTACATGTTGGCCTCATCCACATTTGATGATGAGATCTATGTACCACCTCCTCCTCTGTGTCTGTACGCGTAGAGTCGAATGATGCGCAACTGGAGAGAATGCGTCCATATAATCCACGCCGTATGTTTGAGTGAAGCCTCGCGCCACTAGCCTTGCCTTGTAACGGTCAAGGCTGCCATCTGCATGATATTTGACAGTGAACACCCAATTACAGCTGTGTGTAGACTTCACAAGGCGATACATGGTCTTAAACAAAGCCCACGAGCATGGTTTCAGAAGTTTTCTGATATAATTGAAAAGCAATGGTTCAAAGATCACATGCAGATCATTCTTTATTTGTCCAAAATACTTCCAGAGGTACGATTGTTATCATGGTGTATGTTGATGATATACTCGTCACAAGAGATGATACACAAGGGATAAAGATGGCAAAAGTATTTCTGGGCCATCAGTTTGTTTCTAAGGATCTTGGCACTCTACGATATTTTCTGGGGTTGGAATTTTCCAGGAATGCGCAGGGTCTTGTGATGACCCAAAGGAAGTATATTACAGATATGCTTGTTGAGATGAACATGATTAGATGTCGACCCTCAACTGCTCCTATGGATCCCAGTATGAAGTTATATGATGATGATACAAAGGAGGTTGACAAGAGAAGATACGGAGAAATGGTGGGTAAGCTTCTCTATATTACTAATACTAGTCTAGACCTGATATCACTTTTGCAGTGAGTCATGTGAGTCAGTTCATGGAACAACCTAGACAAGTACATATGGACGCCATATACATGATACTGAGATATCTAAAGTCGTCTCCAGGCACAGGATTACTGTTTAGAAAAGAAACAAACATTTCTGTCTCTGCATATGCTGATGTGGACTATGAAGGATGCCTTAGGTATCGAAAGTCTACTTCAGGATTTGCAGTGTTTGTGGGTAGTTTTTTTTTGAAGTCAAAATTAGGGGGAGACACACGATGGTGTTCACCCCAACGATTTATTAAAGAACAAAAAGTAAATAAGACCGGTTACAGTGAAGGGGAACCCATATTAACTACATTTCCCACTCCTCCACCAGCCTCGCTGCATGAATCCCGATGTTTTCCTTATAGAAGCGCTGCCCCGAGAAGAGTAGCGCATTCCTTCCAAGCCAAACAGCCCGAAGAATGGCTATTGGAAATATCAGCTCCCTCTGAGACCTGTCTTTGTTGGCAATCATTGAGACACAGAAGGAGGCCATGTCCACATTGCATAACCACGTCAATCCGGCCCCCTTCCATCTTTGGTTCATCTTGGGGCATGAGAAGAAGAGATGGTCAGCAGTCTCAATCGCGTCATTGCAGAGAAGGCATCTATCAGAGGTGAAGCCCAGAAGTCTCGCACACCGGTCCCTCGTCATCAGTCGTTGTCTGCGTAGCAGCCACAAGAAGAACCTAATCCGTTCTGGGAGCTTGAGACTAAAAAAATGCACAATCACGGATCACCACCTCCGAGCGAGATGGCGACGGCCTGCAAATTCTGAATGCCTTCTTGATCGTGAATGGGGCCGCAAGCCAACCCCAATGGTCTCTCCCCTCCGTTGGGTGCCGCACATCCTTGATAACATCCTATAACGCGAGGAAATCCTCGAATCTCTGGTCCGAGAAAGAAGATGAAAATGCCGGAAACCAATTACCATCCGACCGGCATGCCGCAACCATCGCATTTTTGTCATCCGCAAGAGCAAACAAGCGCGGGAATCGCTCGCATAAGGGCCCCCTCCCGTCCAGTTGTCATACCAGAATGCAAAAGATTTGGCACTACTAAGCATCGGCCTAAATAGGGAGATGTGCTTAGAGAAAACCTCCATCACCCCCTCCATCAAGACTCTTTATCCATATGAGTCCCTGGCCTCGGTGGAGTCCCTCCATTACCATAGATCTTACGCAACACGTTGCAACATAAATCCTCCCCAGATCCCCGAATTCTGCTCGCCCACTTAAACAGCAAGGCCCCGTTCATCTGATCAAGACTCTTTATCCCCAACCCTCCCTCATTCTTGTGGAGCGTAACCTCCTCCCATCCCACAAGGTAGATGCCCCCCCCCCCCCGGCCGCCCCATGCTTGCCCCACAAGAACCTACGCATAAGCTTCTCAAGGCGATCACGAATTCCCTTCAGTAAGCGGCGATTGGAAATAAAATAGTCAGGAATAGAGGCGAGGACCGCCTTGAGGAGGACCAAACGCCCCCCCCTCGAGAGACAGGTTGATTTCCAACCCGCCAATCTAGCCTCCACCTTCTCCACAACCCGCAGCCAATCCCTGAGTCTGGATCTACCAATCATCAACGACATTCCAAGGTATTCCACGGGCAAGGAGCTGCAGCCTGACCCAAGAGCAGGAGCACAAGCGCCCGCCTCATCAGGAGAGAAGCCAAAGGGGACAACCTTCAACTTAGCAACATTCTTGAACAAACGTGATAGCTCGCTGAAAATATCTAGAGCCAAGGCCATGCCGGTGGCCTCCTCAGCACCCCCTCGATGAAGAATATAGAATCATCGGCGTACTGCAGCAAGGGGATCAACAACTCGTCCCTAGAATAATCGGACGATAGCCCCTAGCTGACCACGCGAATAGTAATGCGTGCTAAGACATCCACGGCAATGATAAAAAGCAGAAGAGCAAGGGGGCATCCCTGACGCACGTCCCGACGTGGCTGAAAGAAGCCACCCTCTGGGCGGCCATTCACCTTGACCGAAAGAGAAGATGTTGTCGCACACCATCTCATCCAAGAAATCCTCTTCACCGGAAACCCCCTTCTTCGCAGAACCTCCAGTCCAGGCTATCGTAAGCCTTAGCAAAGTCGACTTTCCATAACACCCCGCACTTATCCCGTCTCCTCCAGTCCGCAATGATCTCCGAAGCGAAGTGAGGCAATTTGAGATCTGCCTACCCTGGATAAAAGCAGATTGTAGTGGGGAGAAATACTCTCCATAACATGGCTCAGACGAATGGCAAAAACCTTTGCAACAATGAGATATAGAGCGTTAAAGACCGCAATGGGACGGAAGTCCCCAATATTTCGGTTGCCGAGGACTTGGGAAGCAGGATGATCAACGATCGATTAATCTTTTCGAAACCCGCGTTGCCCAAGCAGAATTCAGAGATGACCTCAAGCACCTCCGACCCGACCAGATCCCTGAAGTCCTGTTAAAAGGCCACCGGAAAACCATCGGGGCTCAGAGCCCCATCAACATTTAAATCCCAGACCACCTCCTTCACCTCCCCCAAGAAGACATCTTGTGTTAGCATATCACAGAGAGAGGAGTCCAAGGGCGCAGCCCCGAGGCCCGTCCAACGCCAAATTCTCGGAATGGTCCTCGTCGAGGCTTCCTTGAAATATTTGACAATAGCTTCCCCCATTTCTTTATTTCCATCCACGCGCACTCCAATCGTAATCGATCGCAGGGCATTGGAACGACGTCTTCCACTAGCAACACTATGGAAGAAAGACGTGTTGGCATCCCCCTCCTGCAACCACGTACTCGTTGGCCTCTGCCTCCATTCAGTGACCCTCTTAAGGTCCTCAGCCGCAACCAACTTTTGAGCCACCGAGCGAGTAGCCAGCTCGGCAGCCGTAAGCTCCCTGACATCCTCCATGGCATCAAGCCTCTGAACCACCTCTTCAGCCTCCTTCCTCGCAGCGCATCTCGCAGCTCTGGTCTCCCTCTTGAACGCACAAAGCCTCAAACGCAAGGAAGTAAGATTCTGGGCAAAACGAGACGCGGCCGATCCGGACACATCCAACCCAGACCAATGGGAGGACACCACCTCCTTAAAGTTATCCTCCAGTAGCCAACACTTCTCATATCTAAAAAGACCCTCTGCATGGGGGCATCCCCGGAGTCCCAAACAATCGGTACGTGATCTGAAAGCGTCCACGGCCTAGCCTCCACAAAGGAGAGCGTGAAAGAATCAAGAAGTTCAGGCGACACCAAGAAACGATCGATGCGGGAGCGAGCGTTAGAGCTCCTCCACGTGTAGGCGACATCCCCCGCATCTATAACCTCCATGCCCAAGGAATCAATCGCGTCAGCAAACTCCATAGTTCCCGGGTCCTTCCCCCCCTGAGTCCAGGCCGGTCAGAGGTTCGGAGGTAACGTTGAAGTCCCCCCCAATTAGCCAAGGCATATCTTTGTAAGCCCTGCCCGCCTCTAGTAGGATCGATAGCACGTGTCTCCCGCGAATTAACGAATTGAAAGCCAGCGTCGATGATCGCCACGCCACCAGCAACCCACCCGAGGCGCCCACCGCATCCAAGGCTCTGAACTGATCAATGCCCCCTGCACCAAAAGACCTCCACATCTCATCCGTGGTCGTCTGAAGCTTCGTTTCATGGAGCATCACCATGTCGCAACCCCACTCAATGAACCTCGAGCCCAGGGTTCTCTGCTTGGCCGCGTCCCCGAGCCCCCTTACGTTCCATGATAGAACCTTCATTTGGAGTCATCGTGTTGCCCCTGAGTGCGGACCACCCCGGCTGCCTCCGCAATGGACTTCTTTAGATCGGAGCAAGGTTGAGGCTCGGAGCGTGAAGATCTTGATCTGTTTCTGCGCCTATATCTCTTGTTTGACCTTTTGTCAGCGAGCATGTCAGAAGCGTGATCATCGGTCAAAGTTGGGTGCGGCATCCCGGTAGTAACATAAGAGAGCCCCCTGCTTGAAAAGTCAATTACCAAATCAGTGATGACCGACAGAGCATCGACAGAGCCCGGCCTTGACGGAGTGGGCGCCCTCTCCCCCGACACGAGGGGGACACCCCAGGAGCGCGATGGTCCAGGAAGACAAACAGAGGGCGAGTCCCCGGACCCACCGCCAGTGAAGGAGCAGGCGGCTGAGGAAGGGTGAACCATATAAGGCGCGTGGGCAAAGGGGGCAAAGGGGCCCAAAGATGTTGGGAAGCACCGACCAAGAACCGAGTCCAAGAAGCCCTTCAAAACTGGGTAAACGCTAGTCGGATGTCCGTACCCGATAAAGGATCCGAATCCGCAGGCTGCTTATCAGGACCCGCCTCCAGAACCATCGGGTAAGGCGGCGCCGAACAAACAGATATCCCTCTACTCGCATCAGGGGACTGAGAGAATGCTTGGGAAACCAGGCACAACACCTGAGAAGGCGCATGCAAAAGACGTCCCGAATCCGCCTCGCACGACGGTCCAACCAAGGCGTCCCTTGGAAATCCAACCGACGGCCTAGGAAACGAAGCGACCTCTTGCGCCCTTGGGATCTCCGACGGTGACGGAGTTTCGACGATTTGAATCTCGAGTCTGAAGGAGAACCTGCCAACCTCCATCGCCGCGGAAGGCAACCTTGCCGCTGAAACAATCCAAGAATCCCTTGTTGCACTCCATCAACACAATCGTGTCCATCGCAGGAGACTCAGGCTTCAAGCCATCCTCAAGCACCGCTAGGACCGTCTCCCATTGCCGGAGGGGACCCCGCAAGCAACTCACCGTCCTGGACAAGAAAGGGACGCCACGAACCTTCGCAATACAAACCTCCAGGTCCGAACAGGACCCATCAGCAAAGCGAAGGTGTCTCCAACGAACGTTGTCCACATCCCCATTCTGCAGCAACCGATCCTTCTGTACTGCGGATAGGCCACGAATGCAGCACCTCCGAGCGTCAAGCGCCATGACGTCACCCGCGAGCTGAGACCCAAGGAAACCCAAGATGTGAGACTTCACCGCCAGCATCGAGATGGTACCCTGAATCGCGAAACTGATGAGTGCATGAGCTCCTGCCTCACGACCGCCACCCTTCACCGCTTCATCTTCCATTGAAACACTCCCCCTACAGGTCGAAACCCACGAACAGGTCGCGCTCCCCCCGCAACAACATCCGCGAAGCTCCGAACCATCCGGCGAACAACTGGCTCAACGTCGCGGCGTTGCACCGAATGACGTCCTCGAATATCAACAGCATGGGCCCCTGGAACAAACATGCATGTAGCCAAGCGGTGGCCAACCTGCCCGCACGAGTAGCACCTCGGAGGGACAGGACACAGCGATGCGACATGACCCCGGACCCCACATCGGAAGCACTTCCTCCTCGGCTTCCTGTGGGAGACATGCCACCCAGCATCATCCCCACCGGCGGGCTCCACCGCCCCGTCGAGGACGAGGCCACCCGACCGCTCCCCGCATACCACCGACTTCCCCTTCGCCGCCACCCCCAACCTTGCCTCTAACCCCGACGTACTACGAGCTCCCTCCGCATGCCCTCCCTCAATAACAACCCTCCCGCCGAGCCCCGACTCTGCAGAGCTCCCTCCACCACAGCGCGATGAGCCCCTTCCCTGCGCATCACCTTCCACTCGCTCACCCGGGCTTCGAGCTCTCCACCACACTCCACCTCCCTTTGTGGGTAGTTCTTTGGTTTTTTGGAAAAGCAAAAAACAAATAGTGGTGGCTAGATCTAGTGTTGAATCTGAATATAGGGTCATGGCACAAGCAAGCACTGAGATGATGTGGGTTCGAGCTGTGTTAGAAGATTTGCATATAGATATACCTCTACCCATGCAGCTACAATGTGATAATCAAGCCACGCTATTTGTGGAATGGGAAAAGAAAAGTAGTATTCCATCTAACCCTAGAGCTCTCTTATATAGGAGAAAAGCTCTACGGGTAAATTACGTAAATAAGATAATATAAATAAACAATAGAAGAAGAATGACCAAAAACAACATAAATATCGTAACACTCCCCCTCAAGCTGGAGCATATATATCTATCATGCTCAGCTTGGAACAACAATGATGAAAAGAACCTCTGGCCAGGGCCTTGGTAAACATGTCTGCAATCTGATCACCCGACGCTACATAAGATGTTGAACTAAGTCCCTTTTGGATTAAATCACGAGTATAATGACAGTCCACCTCAATGTGCTTTGTCCTTTCATGAAATGCTGGATTATTATCTATAAACAAAGCTGCCTGATTATCGCACTTAAGATGCATAGGAAGAGGTACTTCAATTGTTAAATCGGTCAAGACAGATTTGACCCATATCATCTCAATACCATCTTGGGCCATTGCCCTATATTCTGATTCTGCACTGGATCGAGCCACAACCGTTTGTTTCTTACTCCTCCATGAGACTAGTGTGCTTCCAACAAACGCAATGAAGCCTGAAGTAGACTTCCTATCATTTGGACACCCAGCATAATATGCATCTGCACACCCTGTAACTGAGAGAGACGTATTTCTTCTAAACAGAATACTTGCACTTGGAGATGACTTCAGATATCTCAAGATCATGAAAACTGCATCCATGTGCGCTTGCCTGGGTTGCTCCATAAACTGACTTACTCTACTCACAACAAAAGATATATCAGGCTTGGTAATAGTGACATACAGTAATTTCCCTACCTGCTCTTTGTACCGTCTCTTGTCCACCTCCTCAGATCCATCATCATAAATCTTCGCATTAGGATCCATTGGGGTAGTAGCTGGTCTACATCCTGTCATGCCTATCTCAGATAAAAGATCAATAACGTACTTCCTTTGTGTCATAACCATCCCCTGCTGATTTCGTGCAAATTCCAGTCCAAGGAAGTAATGAAGCGTATCAAGGTCCTTGGTAACAAACTGTTGTCCAAGAAAATCCTTAGCTGCTTGAATGCCCTGTTCATCACTATTAGTGATAACAATGTCATCAACATAAACCAAGATGACTACAATACATGTCTCTTTACAAAGAGAGTATGATCTACAGTAGATCTGACAAATCCCTTCTGTTCAATCGATTCTGAGATCTTCTGAAACCAAGCCCTCAGACTCTGCTTAAGGCCATATATAGCCTTATGAAGACGACACACCATACTAGACTCCCCTCAGCAGCAAACCCAGGTGGATGTTGCATGTAAACCTCTTCCTGCAAATCACCATACAAGAAAGCATTCTTCACACCCAATTGGAAAAGCGATCAATCACATACCAAAACAACAATAATAAGAATATGCAAAGTAGAGTGATACGCTACATGAGAAAAGGTGTCCTGATAGTCCACCCAATATGTCTGGGTGAACGCACGAGCAACCAGCCTAGCCTTGTATCTGTCAACTGTACCATCAACCCGATGCTTCACAGTAAATACCCATTTGCTCCAACAACAGACACACTTGGTGGAGCATGAACGACACTCCACGTACCTCGTAACTCCAAAGTTGTTATCTCCTCCTCCATAGCCAAACATCACTGACTGCTCTGCAGTGCCTCCTAATATGACCAGGGTATCTCTATAGCAGACAACCCCACAACAAAGTGCTGAAAATCCTTGGAAAGTCGTTCCAAGGAAACATGAGAACCCAAAGGGTGCATAGTGCATGCTCGTTTCTGCCGCCTAAGTGCAATAGGCATATCCAGATCCTCAGTAAGAGTATTAGAGACAATATCTGCACCTTGTACCTCAGGCTGCACATGCAAATCACCCGTGGGAGAAAAATACATAATGGACTCAAAGAAGGTGACAAGGTTGTAGAAAGCGGTAGTCGGTACTCGGTCGGCGAGGTCACTGACTAAGGATTAATGGCAGTCAGGAGACTAATCGGATTTAGTCGGTCATTAGTCGGTTTTGAATTTTTTAATTGTTTTAAATATATAAATCAATTTTTATACACATTCTTATATATTTATATTGATTTGTACATTTCTATACTATCATAATGAAATAAAAGAAATAATTATCTTTAAATATAACATTAAGAATATTAGAATAAGTTTGCTTTTAGAAAAAAAACAAAAAATTTCTATGTAAAAACCAGCCTTGTAGTCGGCCGACTAGGCCGATTAGTCGGGTTGATCGACTAATGGCCGACTAGGCCTAGTCGAGTCGGCTACCCCACCGACTCGACTAGTCGGGCCGACTAATCGGCGTAGTCAGCCGACTTTTACAACAGTGGAAGGTGACATCCTCACTGACATAGTACCTTCGTCGAACATGGTCAAAACAACGGTATCCCTTTTAGATTGTGGAATACCCAACAAACACACATTTGACAGCTCTGGGAGAGAGCTTGTCAAGACCATGAGAGAGTTGATGAACAAACGCAACCGAACCAAAGACACGAGGCGTAAGGGAGAAAAGATCTGTCTCGGGAAACACAATCAAGAACGGGATCTTCTCCGTTAACACCGAAAAAGGCATACGATTTACCAGATAACAAGCAGTTAGAACCGCATTTCCCCAATAGGAATGAGGAGCACGACTCTGAATCAATGGGGTTCTGGTAACATCCAAAAGATGACGGTGTTTCCTTTTAGCTACCTCATTCTGTAACTGCACAAGTCTGTAAAGGCCCCCATGCTCACGGCCAGTTCCAATCACTCTGCCCGTAAGTATGTCCTGAAACACAAGAGCAGATGTATCAAATATGACACGACAATGTAAATCTCTGGTGATTTGACTAATTGATAATAAGTTCATAGAAAATTCAAGAGCATAGAGAACATTAGGAAGCCTCAACGTAGAAGTCAACTGGACCTCCCCCTGACCAGTGATGGGGGAATGTGTATCATCTGCTATCACAACTGATCGTCTAGGCTGAACAGGACGAAAAACACTAAACTGACCTCTGTCACCACAGAGATGTTGGGATGCACTAGAATCCATAGTCCATTCTGATAAGTCTGCCCTGTAGCAACTAGTAAAAGTATTGTCTATACCTGAAGTAGACGCAGACGTTGAGGCAACAACATCTGAGGATCCTGAAGGAGTAGTAGAGCTGGATGTGTCAAGCATGATCTCTCTCAATCGTGCTACAAGATCGTCAAATCTCTGATCAGATGTAGGTGATGGACTCCCGACATGTTGTGTTTGGTCTGCAACTCTGGCTGGCGCAGGAAACCCATGCTTGGAATAGCAGGTTTCCTCAGAGTGGCATGTCCTATGGCAATATGTGCTTGGCTAACGAGGTCGACCTCTTCCTCCTCTGTCGCGGTTGGAACCCCCCAACACAATATGGTGTATAACTGCTTCTACTACGTGAAGCCGCCATAGCTGAAGAAGTCTAGGATTGTAATAAACTACCGGAGGATATAGATAATCTGCTCAGCCGACGATACACCTCCTCCATTGGTGGTATGGTAGCATCAGTGAGGATCTGGGCACGTGTTGCATCATACTCTGGATCCAGTGCCGCTAGAAACACTCCAGTCATTACAGGATCTCTGTATGCCTTGAGCTTCTCTGGTGTAGCAGTCAAGGGTATGTATCAATGTTTATTCTCGAACATACCCCTCAAAGAAGTATAGAGGGTGTGAAAAGGACGACCATTTTGCATTGATGTGAAGATATCATGCTGAAGTTGTAGTATCTTTGACTCATTCTTTGCCGGAGAGTATGTTGCGGCAAGAATGTCCCACATAGCCTTTGCAATAGACTGGCTCAAAATGTTATTATCTATCTCTGTGAATATAGTCCCAGATAGCCATACGCGAGCATACGCATCATCAGCCTCCCATGAGGCATTCGTCCCAGTCTTGTTACGTGGCTCCTCAACCGTGAGGATGTGCTTCTTGCCATTACACTGCATCAAACTCATGAACTGCATGGCTAACAGTTCACAGTTGGTTCCATCCATTTTGACAATGGGTGCCAGACCTTTGAAGGTACCCAGAGATGGAACTTCCAATTTGTTCTCGGTCATGATGACAAAGACTGGGCTAGAGACAAGAGATATCGGCGTCTACACTGGCATACAAGAAGATGGTTGTGGGTGTAGACTTATACCACAACCTCTTCTATTCCTCAAAGAGTCCTTTGGGTAACTAGGATGTTTCTAGAGCTTCACGTTACACCCTAGGTACCCAACAACTCAGCAAGACGACTATACGAGAGCGGTTATCGCGGCTGTAGATGGTAGCTGCACGCATGAATGCACACATACACGCTGGGTACAGGTGACGCCCGAGGACGCGCGCGGGCTGGGAGCAGGCGGCACCCGCAAGTGCGACTAGCAAACACGCGTAGGCTGGAAGCGTGTGGACTGGGCTCGGCGGCGATGGCGACGCCCACAGGGGCTAGGCGGCAGCAGAAGTAACCCAAGAGTGTTATGGTTTTTGGTGGGGACACGATTCTAGGGCATAGGCTCCGGTCTAGGATTGTCGCTCTGATACCATGGAATGGGAAAAGAAAAGTAGTATTCCATCTAACCCTAGAGCTCTCTTTTATCGGAGAAAAGCTCTACAGGTAAATTACATAAACATGACAATAGAAATAAACAATAAAAGAAGAAGGACCAAAAATAACATAAATATCGTAACAATATTCATTGCTAACAATCCTACTTTTCATGAAAGAACAAAGTAAATTGAGGTAGACTGCCACTATACTAGAGATATGATCCAAAAGGGCTTGTTTTCTCCTTTTCATGTCAGTTCAGGAGAACAGACTGCTGATATCTTCACCAAGCCACTGCTCAGAGGGCCATTCCAGAAGTGTTCTTCCAAGCTGAGTATGATTGATATATATGCTCCATATTGAGGGGGAGTGTAGAGATATTTCTATATTCTATGTACCGTTTAGTTATTTTTATTTTCTTGTTTCCACCTTATGTAATTTACCCATAGGCTTTCTCTATATAAGAGAAGTCTAGGGTTCTTTGGAATAACAACAAATCCTTTTCTCCCAACAACCCCTCCATCGCAACTTCTAGGAGGAAGGCTCCACCTCTGAACGTTGCCTTGTGGTAACAAGGAAAAGATGGCGCCAGACCTACCCCCTTCACGACCATCCACGATGGTTGCCCGCATCCAAGACCGCTGGAGAGGACCGAGGAGATCTTCATCACCGGACCCATCATTGTTCGCATCGCCTCAAGGTCCCGAGCGACCATCGACACACCTCAAATGGAGAAAATCCCCTCATTCTGCTACAATTCGAAGGCCTCCGTCCTGCAGCAGTGGGGTCTGCTAATGCCAAGGCCTCGTTGTCCGATGCGGGAGGTCCATAAACTCCTGAACGTCCTCCTTCGACAGACTACGAGCACATCCCCTCTAAAGCCGAGACCAATATCACCGCCTACATCCTTCATCGCCTCCGCCAAGGCCTGGTCCTCCCGATGAGAGATCTGTACTAAGACAGAACCAACAACTCCTTCCACACCTCGCGCAACTGCCCCACCTACCGACACATCCCCATCGGCACCTCGCACGGCTACCACACCCGCTAACGCATGCTCACCGGCCACCGCACCCCTTGTCCGCCTCCACCTGCACACGTAGCAATTGTGCCCATATCCACCACACGGGAAGCAACGCATCATGTCTCTGCACACGAGAGCTCGGTGCCCCCAACCTCCGCACTAAAGACATTTGCTTCTGAATCTAGCACCAACAGCTCATTGCCCATCTTGGCCCGACGACCCCCTGCAGACCTTGGCGACCCTTGACCTCGCCGTCGCCTGCTTTGGACTCGTGTCCAGTCGTCATCACCCCTCATCATTCTTCAAAGGACCCCATGAAGAAGAGAACTTATGATGACTAATTAGGATTTAATTATCCTTAATAATATTATTTTTGGTAATATTATCCATAGTTATCCAAGAATAATGCAGATAAGATTCACATTATTTTTTGGATATGTATAGAGACGATTTCAAGATAATTAAATTAGATTTAATTATCTTGGATAAGATTAATGTGGATAGTATTATCCATAATAATTGTGGAAAGTGTAGATAAGATCGACATTATCCTATTGAGACTTGATTGTGAATATGATCCACAAAATTAATGTTAATATGAATTAGATTCACATTATACAATAAATGCAAATATGATTTACATTTAGTTTCGGACCTATGAATATGATTCATATTTGTCAGTGATCTACTCATAATTATCACAAATAATTTGGAATTTAATTGATAATTGAATTTCGAAATAAATTAATAATGGAACAAATTTATGGTTGTTGAAATATTGCAACCATAATTATAATAAAAGGAAAATAAAAAGGAAAATAAAAAGGAGTTCACTAAAAAAGGGGGACGTCTATGGTTGTAACAACCATGGTTAACGTCCCCAATTTTTAAAAGCATCTTATTTATTTTCCTTTTATTAATTATTTGTTGGCTAATTTTTGAGAGGATTAAATGGATAATTACTTTAATAATTATTATCAACTCTAATCGTAAAAGTGATTATGAGCTCCTTTAATCCTGACCATTGATTCAACAATTAGGAATGATCCGAAAATGTATATAATGAGGGGCAGACCCTGCCTTCAAAAAGACAATTAACTCCAAGGAGAAATAAGTCTCCTCTCTCTCTCTCTCCTAGGACGTCCTCTCACCGCAATAATGCCCTTAATGTTGGATGTTCTCCCTTGCCTTACAGGACCGTCTCCTTGTAGGGATAATACCCTTAATAGTTGATATCCCTGTTGTTACGTTACCAGATTGTTTAATCGATCCCGTGTAGAGTTTCTTCATCTTTGATTCTTTGGAATCATGATGAAGATGGATGGTTTCTTATGACGAAATCTGGAACAAGAAGTCCCATATCGTCTTGTTGGATTGTAGGAAGTACACGGTTCATCCACGATCTCGTAAGTGCTATCTCTGTCGGTTCGGACTCAAACATGGGGTCTCTTGCTAAAGAGACTAGAAGATCACGATCACACTTCAGGAGGTAATTCTATAGTCGTGTGATATTGATGGAATGTATTGGGAATAGTTCCCAATCCATGTGGTTCAATCGAATAATTTTTTAAATTTTCGCTGCTATTGCAACTTGTATGACAAGTTGGTTTTTTATTGGATATTGATTTGGTCCACACGCTTCCATGATGCGCGATACCTTATCAAACTTCCCTTTAGAAGAGATGTCTGCATTAATCTCTCGAAATGCTTGGACGCTTGTTGATCCACTGGGCAACAACAGGATTGTTGGATGGGTATTCATGGTGAAGTACAATCAAGTAGCGAGTTCTCGCCACAAGGCTCGACTTGTGGTTAGCAAAGTGGTTTACACAGTCCTCTGCCCTATGGTATTGACTTCCTCAACACATTCTTTCCAGTTGTTCGTCTATTTACCATATGGGTCTTCATGGCAATTGCAGTGCAACTTGATTAGCGCTTGCATCAAGTAGATGTCAAGAACGCCTTCCTATTTGGCGATCTTCAAGAGATTGTACCCATGCAACAACCTCCCAGCTTCGAGGCTCAAGGGGAATGCCAGAAGGTTTGCTTACTATGCGAGACTATTTATGGACTCAAGCAGAGCCCCAGTGCATGGTTTCAAAAATCATTAGTACTAAAGAATCTGAGCTTTATCAAATCATCGACAGACCATTCCTTGTTCATAAGAAAGAATGAAAAAGGAATCGTAACAATGCTTGTCTATGTGGATGACATCATCCTCTTAGGAGATGACATTGATGACATTATAGAAGTGAAGAAGCAACTGGATGAACAATTTCTGGCCAAAGACTTAGGGCCGTTGAGATACTTTTTGGGAGATTCAAATAGCTTAATGAAAGTGAGGAATAATTATGTCCCAACATAAGTATGTTAATGAGCTACTTTAGGAAACAAGGATGCCAGGATCCAAGCTAGCACGAATACCCATGGATCCTAAGGGACACATTTACGAGAAGGGGCTATTGATGGTATTGGTCGATACATGCGGCTAGTGGGCAAATTATTGCATCTTACCATCACTCAACTACATAAATCTCTCGTCGTTGATAAACTGAGTCAGTTCATGGACTCTCCTACTTCAGCTAACTTCGATGCATGCATGGTGGTCCTAAAGTACATCAAGTCCTCTCCAAGGAAAGGTCTATTATTCAACTGAGGCCATAGCTTCGATCTCATGGTCTATTCAAATGCTAAGGAGGATGCATGATAGACAGAAAATCCGCTACAGGGTTTTGTGCTTGACAGGAAGCCTAGTTACTTGGAGGAGCAAGAAATAAACAGTACTCTCATACTCAAGTGTTGAGAGCGAATACATAGCCATGGTTCATGTAACAACAGAACTAGTATGGATACGATCCATATTCGCTGATCTTCTTGTCACTCCCAGCTATACCATGGAGCTCAGATTGGACAACCGCGCAACGATGCTCATGGCCCACAACCCCATGTTCCACGAGTGCTCCAAACATGTTGAAGTTGACTATCACTATACTAGAGATCTAAACAGAGATGTCTACTTCGTACTCATAGCATACCATCTACATATCAAACAACAAACATGTTCACCAAGCCATTCGCACACACGCTTTGCAACAAGCTGAGCATGATCGACATATGTTCCTTTAGCTTGAAGGGGATTTTGGGTGTTGAATTGTAAACCCTAACCCTGGGAGTATTCCTGACATCTTATTATATTAGAACCACTCTCTGTACCCATAACTCTAGGATTCCAACTATATAAGGAGTCCTAGGGTTCTTATTTTGTTTATGAAATACAGAGTGATTTTCAACTCTTACGAATTGCTGGAGGACCACCATCAGCAGTGATGCCTATTCCGGGTAACCTTGGTGGGGCATCCCCTCAATTGGAGCATTGGAGCTCGTCAGCGACACCACTGTGTTTGCAGTTCAGATGTGCGTCTGTGGCACTTGAAGAGTAGGATATATTAGGTCCAGGAAGTGTAGAGATAGTTAGTTTCTATTATTATTATTATTATGTTGATGTACCCTGTTTCTATTTTCCTCTTCTATTTAGACATCCATGTAATTTACCCCTACGGCCTCTCCCTATATAAGAGAGCCTAGGGTTTTCTCATGAATATACGAAGACTCTTTTCTTCTAACATGGTATCAGAGCCGCCCTAGGGCTCTCCACCCCTTCCCTTCCCCACCCGCCGCCCCTCCCCTCTCCTTCTCTCGCCTGCCGCTGCCACTCCAGCGGCTCCCAGCCCTCGCCCCTTGCTACACCAGCGGCGCCCCTCCGCCCCTCCGCTGCTCCACCAGCGGCGCCACACCACGCTCCAGCGGTTCCTCCGCAGCCCCAGCAGCCTGCGGCCCTAGCCGCACCAGCGGCTATCTCCAGCCGCCCCCTGCAGCCGCCTCTGCGGCCCTAGACGCTCCAGCAACACCGTTCTCAGTCGCTGTAGGGCGTCCATAATCTCCAGCAGTCCAGAAGCGCTTCGGGTTATGGATTTGAGTACGTAAAAGTCTACACACGTACTCAAATCCAATGCAGTTGGTGTAGACATTCATCGCAGTGTCCATTATCCCTTCGTCTTCTTCGGGCAGCAGTATGTCAGAATCGAAAGTCGATTCGCCCTCCATCGGCGCCTTCAAGGGTCCGGCGCCAATAGTGAAGATGGACGGGTCCAACTATGAGTTATGGGCCATGCAGTTCATGAGCCTCATGAAATCAAACGGTAAGAAACACATTCTTACCGAAGATGAGCCTGCGGAGAAGACGGGGATCTATGCCTCATGGGAGGTCGATGATGCCTATGCGAAAGTATGGTTGTCCGGCACGCTGACGATGGAGATAGCTAATGATGTTCTCCATCAGCCCACTGCTAAGGCAATGTGGGACATTCTTGCCACTACGTATTCGCAGGTGCGAAACGAGACAAAGATGTTACAGCTTCAGCATGACATCTTTACGATGAAGCAAGCCGGCAGACCTCTTCATTCTCTATACACATCCCTAAGAGGGATGTTCGAGAAGCTCTACAGTACCATTCCTCTGACTGCTACTCCAGAGCAGCAGAAGACGTTCCGGAACGCCACCATGGTGGGTGTTCTACTTGCTGCCCTCGATCCTGAGTACGATGCTGCACGGTCACAGATCTTAGCCGATGCAGTTATTCCTCCGGTGGAGGATGTCTACAGGAGGCTCAGTCGTATCCCAGTTTCCTCCAGCTCATCTACTCCACCCCCATCTGCGATGGCAGCTTCGCGTGGGAGAGGTGGACCACCTTCTTGGCGTGGTCGTGGACGTGGCCGTGGCTCTCATGGAAGAGGCGGTCGAGTCAGTCAGACATGCACGTATTGTCACAGACCTGGACACTCGGAGGAGACATGCTACTCAAAGCATGGGTTCCCAGCATCGGCACGGGTTGCGGAGCACTCACAGTCTCCATTACCGTCTACTGCAGATCATAGATTTGATGAACTCGTGGCTCGTCTTCGTGATATTATGCCACAGTCTTCTGGTGATTCATCTGGTGGCTCGTCAGATATTGCTGCCACAGCCTCAGCCAGTTCATCCGCTGCAGTCAGTTCCTCAGGTAGCTCTTTAGCCTTCATATCTTCACATGATATATCTGACTGGGTTATAGATTCCGGAGCTACACATCATCTGTGTCGAGATAGAGGAAGACTACAAGATTACAGGGCCATTCCTCCAGGTCGCTCAGTACAGATTGCGGATGGTTCCTACTCACCCCTTGTTGGTCAGGGGGAGGTTTTCTTATCCTCCACCATGCAGCTACAGAATGTTTTATATGCCCCTGAGTTCTCCCTGAATTTATTATCTATTAGTCAGATTACAAAGGACTTGAATTGTCGCGCTATATTTGACCCGTCTTCTCTTATTTTTCAGGACATACTCACGGGCAAGGTGATTGGCTGTGGCTCTGAGCAGAACGGTCTATATCGGCTGGTCCGGGATTCCTATGCTGGCATCTCCACTCACTCTGCTGGACCAGTTTCCCCATACATTTGGCATCTTCGTTTTGGTCACCTTCCGCTCCAGAAGATGCGCCACCTTCTGCCCCAGATCTCTCCAAGTTCGTCGTTTCGTTGTGAAACATGTCAGTTGGGAAAGCATCACAGGTCGAGCTTTCCAGGTCGTCAGAGTCGGAGCAGTAGCTCCCCTTTTGAGTTGTTGCATATAGATATATGGGGTCCGAGTCGTGTGCCCGATCATCAGGGGCACAGGTTCTATATTGTGGTAGTAGATGACTTTTCCCGTGTCTCTTGGGTTTTTCTTCTAAAGAATAAGTCTGAAGCTGGCAATGTTATTCAAAACTTGATTAATGAAATACAGAATGTTTTTTCGTCTTCTGTAAAATATGTTCGGACTGATAATGCCCTGGAATTTTGTACTCGTGCTCTTTCTCAGTTTCTGTCATCGAAGGGCATTATTCATCAAACCACCTGCCCATATACATCCCAACAAAATGGGGTGGCAGAAAGAAAGCATCGTCATCTCTTGGATATCACTCGTACCTTATTGATTCAGAGTTGTGCTCCTATTTCCTTCTGGGGGGATGCTGTCCTTACTGCATGCTATCTGGTCAATAGAATGCCATCCTCTGTCCTTGGAGAGAAGATCCCCATTTCGCTTATTTTTCCTGACAAGGAGCTGTTCTCACTACCACCTCGTGTTTTTGGTGCTGTGGCTTTTGTCCATCGTCTTTCTCCTGGACTTGACAAGCTCTCTCCAAGAGCAGTCAAGTGTGTCTTCGTTGGGTATTCCAGAACACAGAAGGGATACCGGTGTTATGATCCTACTACCAAAAGGTACTTTGTTAGTGCGGATGTCACTTTCTTCGAGTCTGTCATGTACTTCTCGCCAGCTGGAGACAGAATGGTACCATCCACCACCGCTGATGATATTTTGGTTCCACCACCACCTACTTGTCCTTTACCTGATACATCTCCTCCTGTGTTCGTTCCTACGCCAGCACCACCGCCACCTCCACCACCACCTCCACCTCCACCCGGTCCACGGCAAATCGTCTCACCATTTCCTAATCACTATACGCGTCGCTCAGGTCTTGCTCAGCCGACAGCTACGCCAATCACTAAGCCTCAGGTATGTTCGGATAATATCACTAATGACGGGTCAGATTCAGTTCATGTGCAGGATGACACCTTACAGGTGGACACAGATGGTGATCTGAATGTTCCGATTGCTATTCGGAAACCGAGACGACAGTGTGTATCGTATCCACTTGCTTCCCAAGTTTCCTTTCACCGACTCACAGGTGATTTCCAGCAGTTTGCCACGGCTTTGTCTTCTGTGGACATACCACGGACATACCAGGAAGCCCTGAAAACTGCATGCTGGAGACGAGCTATGGAGGAAGAAATGGAGGCCCTGCAGTCCCGTGGCACATGGTCTTTGGTCCCTGCACCATCTGATGCATCAGTTGTCAGCTGCAAATGGGTTTTCACAGCCAAATATAATGCGGATGGCACACTGGATAGGTACAAAGCACGCTTGGTTGCCCGAGGATTTACACAGACATATGGCGTTGATTACATGGATACATTCTCTCCAGTTGCAAGACACACGACTCTCCGTATCCTTCTGTCTGTTGCAGTGGTTCGTGAGTGGAGTATTTATCAGCTTGACGTCAAGAATGCCTTTTTGTACGGGGACTTACAGGAGGAAGTCTACATGCAGCAGCCACCTGGGTTTACTGCTGAGGGGGAGAAGCATATGGTATGTAGACTTCACAAGGCCATATATGAACTTAAACAGAGTCCACGGGCGTGGTTCCAGAAACTATCCAATCTAATTGAGCACCAGGGATTTAAGAGGTCCAATGCTGATCATTCGTTATTTGTCCAGAAGTCCTCGGCAGGTACGGTTGTCATAATGGTCTATGTGGATGATATTCTTGTTACAGGAGATGATACTCAGGGCATAGCAAGGGCAAAGGCATTCCTAGGTAGTCAGTTTGTTACAAAGGATCTTGGAACCCTAAGATATTTTCTGGGGTTGGAATTTGCAAGGAATGCACATGGTTTGGTGATGACACAAAGGAAGTACATTACTGACTTCCTGGTTGAGACTGGTATGGATGGGTGCAAACCATCTAGCATTCCCATGGATCCCAGCATGAAGATATACGATGACGATACTGATGAAGTGGACAAGAGGAGATACAGAGAGATGGTGGGAAAACTCCTCTACATCACCATAACTCGCCCAGACATCCAGTTTGCAGTTAGCAGGGTGAGTCAGTTTATGGAGCAGCCAAGACAGGTTCACATGGATGCTATACACATGATACTGAGGTATCTAAAGACTTCTCCAGGCTCAGGGCTGCTATTTAGAAAAGGCACGGACTTATCTGTATCAGCATGTGCAGATGCAGATTACGCAGGTTGTCCTAAGGACCGAAAATCAACCTCAGGGTTTGCAGTATTTGTTGGCGGCTCCTTGGTTTCTTGGAAAAGCAAGAAACAAACTGTTGTGGCCAGATCCAGTGCTGAATCCGAGTATAGGGCCATGGCTCAAGCCAGTACAGAAATGATGTGGGTTCGCTCTGTACTAGAAGATCTACATGTGGCTGTATCTCTACCAATGAAGCTTCAGTGTGACAATCAGGCAGCGTTGTTCATTGCCAACAATCCAGCCTTCCATGAGAGGACCAAGCATATTGAAGTGGATTGCCATTACACCAGGGACCTAATCCAGAGAGGATTGATATCCACGGCCCATGTTAGCTCAGGGGATCAGACTGCCGATATATTCACCAAGCCATTGCTCAGAGGACCTTTCCAGAAGTGTTCATCCAAGCTGAGCATGATCGACATCTATGCTCCACCTTGAGGGGGAGTGTAGAGATAGTTAGTTTCTATTATTATTATTATTATGTTGATGTACCCTGTTTCTATTTTCCTCTTCTATTTAGACATCCATGTAATTTACCCCTACGGCCTCTCCCTATATAAGAGAGCCTAGGGTTTTCTCATGAATATACGAAGACTCTTTTCTTCTAACAGGAAGCATGTAGGGTTTGATCTTCGTGGAGGTGGGGATGCACCTCAGGGTGATAAATTGATTTGCACATCGATTCATGTAAGCAACGAAGAAGTTTGATGGCTGAGGGTGGCTTGTATTCTAGTGAACTATTCTAACACCAATCCTTATCCTTTTACATAAGATTACGAAAAGGAATATTACAAGAAACATACCACATGAAAAACTAGTAGTAGTAGAATACGACAATTTCAAAAATAGTTTCATTCACTTTTCATGAATGGCCTATTCTTCATGTTGCAGGAATTAGGAAAATAGCTTTTGTAGATCGGCCATGTTACTCTGTTTTAGTTGACCAATGAGTTTTCTTTCTCTAAAAATTTGATCCCTTTCGCTCTTGTGCTTACTAGGAATATATGTGGGAAGTCGAAAGGTGATCCATTTCACTAGGGGAGCAGGTCAAGAGGTCGGCACAGGAACTGTGATTGATCGCTTTATTTTCAGCTCGTCCCCTGCCAATGCAGGCATTCCTTGTGAAAATTGTGGAGACCAGATCAGGAACGATGGCGTCATAATCTCGTGCATAGACTGCTTTCTAACTGGAGACAATCTGTACCTGTTTGAGTACGCGGTTTCAACTACTTTCTTTCTAGCCAAAGCCCGAGGAGGAACCTGCACTCTTGCCTCCTCAGACCCACCCTCTGAAGTCCTCCACCGGGCCAATTACCTTCTCAGGAATGGCTTTGGTACGTACAATCTTTTCAAAAACAACTGCGAAGATTTTGCAATCTACTGCAAGACTGGTCTTCTGGTTGTGACCAACTTCAGTGTTGGTCGGAGTGGTCAGATGAGTTCTATTTTGGCAGCTGTAAGTGCCATTACATCTTCGCCTCTCCGATACCTGACAAGCAGCTTTGGAGGTCTGACGGTGGTTGCTGGGGGCGTATATTGTCTGAACCGCTACATATCTGACATTGGGATCCGCCGGGACGTGAAGAAGATTCCAGTGGAAACATTAGTCTTGGAGCCGGTGAGGGCTGCAGAGGATGCAGACGAGATGAGTGACCATCAGTGCTCTGCAGAATCTAACCTTGTACTTCAGGCTGCATGATCCAATGAAAAACATATCAAGCATGATTTATAAGAGTAGTAGGTGATTCTAGCAGCCTGAAGCTGCATGGTGTGTATGTAGGCAATGCTTGTTATGTTGAACGCCATCTGGTTGCTTCGAAGAGGTGTTTGAAGGGTGTTGAAACATGTAATTCGGTTAATACGGTGCAATTTGTTACTACAGTTGATGCTACAAGTTATTCACTCTGTCCCGATTTGATCTGACCATTTTCGTCAATGATTTATTGAGTGTGTGTGCACATTTGCATTTGGATGTTTAATGATTTCAAGTGAAAGCATCAATTCAGAACAAAGGATTCATCCTGTGAACGCATAGTTCAAACCTTCAAGCACCATTGCTACAGGTATAGTTTTCAACTCTAAAAATGCTGAGCAAACAGATGTATCTACAATTTTCCCAAGGCTCGGTAGTGGGGGTGATGATGTAAATACGGTAAACAGCAAAGAAAACAAGGGTGCATACTGGAGTACATTCTTGGACATAAAGCCTTGCAATTGATAATGCCACTCGCCATGTATCTTTGATGATGTCTTGCATTCAGTTGAGGTGGACCTGTGAAATTTTGTTTTGTTTTATACAGAATGCAATCCTTTATATATATATATATATATATATATATATATATATAGAGAGAGAGAGAGAGAGAGAGAGAGAGAGAGAGAGAGATCGTAGTCTTTTTAAATGGAAGGTCCTCAATCTCTAAGTTCATCTAAATGAAATGGTAGTTGAGACGCAACTACATTTAAAATGTCAGGTGTTTAAATCTTCTTAGCTATCTCGGAAAAGATTGGACTCCATATTGCAGGAAATGAAGATAGAAAGTTTAGCGCAATGTAGAGGGGATGATATCTGTTTTCCTTATAATATGGCACAAGTGGAGACCACGATTACTCTCCCTATGGTAACGGCTCCAGTGGAAATGACAACTACACTCACTTGTAATTATGGCAAAGAAAGTGCCTAATTGCAAACTGTCCAACTTAATTGGTAGACATCACTCGTGACATTTAAGGAGGTCAGAGTTCTTACCTAATTAGTGTCGTTAAGCGAGAGGAGAAATTTAAAAAAATCCGTGTATGCTCTAGAAGTATAATTATATCTGTTTAACCAAAGAAGAACTCTTTTTTAGCGAGGAGTAATATTGTGGCATGCAACTCATGTAGTCTAAAAAAATTCAAAATATTAGCGTTGGAGTGGTGGCCGTGTACCTACCTAACTATGCATTTCCGCTCTTGCCTATATGATCACATAGTTTTGTCCAACAAATATTCAATAATTGCTCTCCTCGTATTAAAATGCGAAGCCTTCTTCCACTATAAGTAGGGTATGTTACATGGAATCTTGTTCAAATTCATGTTGAAAGATTTGACTATATTTTACGCTGGCTATCAACTACTAACACAACCTCCACAAAGGAGGATTTAAATCATGATCTTTTAGTTGCTAGGCGCACTGCACTACCAGCAGACCATTTGAATATAGCTATTACAGGTGACTCTATGTATATGTTTACAACATACAATTAAGTTTGGATTTTTATCAGTTGTGCGCCTCTGAGATTCCAGAAGTATGAAGAGTTTTAAACGAGTGTGATTTAACTTGGCTTACAAATTTATTCAATGTTTAGTTGGCGAAGCAAGAAAATACCTAAAGATTGGAGGAGATGTATCGTAGTACCTCTTTATAAGAACAAAGGAGACATTCAAAATTGTTCAAATTACATACGTATCAAGCTGATGAGTCATCATGAAATTTTGGGAACGTGTGATCGAAAGAAGGTTGAGGCAAGATTCCAAAGTAAAAGAAAACCAATTCGGATTCATGACATGTCACTCAACTATGGAAGCCATCCATTCGTTGAGAACAATGGAGAATTATAGAGCTAAAATTAAGAACCTCTATATGATTTTTATTGATTTAGATAAGGCATATGATTATGTCACATGCTTGATATTGTGGAGAGTGTTATAGAAGAAGTACATGTCCTATACATTAACCTCATAAAAGGAATAGGGCTTTATCTTATTTAAGCATCCAGTCTGGAAAGAACGATTATTTTGAAATCAACATTGGTTTACATCAAGGTTCAATTTTGAGTCCATTTCTTTTTTACTTTGATTATGGACAAGTTGACAAGTCACATTCAAGATGAGATTCCTTGGGTACGTTATTTGCTAATGATTTTGTATTTATTGATGGGACTATAAATGGAATAAATGAGAAACTTGAGGTCTGGAGAAATGTATTGGAGACTAAATGATTTCGTATAAGTAGGGATAAAACTGAATATATGGAGTGCACTTTTGATGGAAAGCAATGATGAAGGAATCGAGGTGAAGATTGGTGACGATAACATTCAGAAGAGAGATTCTTTTAGATACTTGGGATATATTTTGCAACATGAGGGTGTAATTGATGGATATGTTACTAATAGAATAAATGTAGGTTGGTTAAAATGGAAAGGAGCCTCTGCTATTATCTGTGATAAGTAATTTTCTTTAAAAAATCTAAGAAAATTTCTACAAAGCAGTTGTAAGACCTGCGATGCTCTATGGATCTAAATGTCGGCCTATGTACCATAGATATGTACAGAGAATAACAATAGCAAAAATGAAAATGTTAAGGTGGATGTGTGGACATATACATAAAGATCAGATTCGATATATTAGAGAGTGGCGTAGTGTGCATCAATAGAGGAAAGATCGAATTTTACGTTATGAAGTAAGTGTACGTATTTTTTATTTATATAATTTAACTACTTTTAACTTCTCAATTTTCAATTTTGTGTAGCAACATTTTGAATGGGATGGCAATCTTTAAATTCACGTTGGAATCCTCTCCCGTGGGGAACGTACACAGAGATTTGGGAGAAAATTGCAGACATGGATGAGTTTTTTATTTTAATTATTGAAAATTTTTATAATTTTTTTATAATTTATATATATTTACTTCTACCCAATCTCTCAAGAAACTATATCGACTTAATGCAGAATCCTTTCCTCTAGAGGATTGGAATAAAGCTTGTAACCATTGGTCCTCTGAAGTTCTTAAGGTAACTTGTATTATAATTTATTAGATATATAAATTTTATACATTGCTATTATAATTTAAATGTCTCTTATAATCAAGTTTGTCTAAAAATAAGTCCAAAAAGAGGAGCAATACGAACCGACGCATGAACAAGGAAGGAGGAGTGTCGATCAAATGAAGCTGAATTGGTAATATTTTCATATAATATATTCATCATATTAAATATAAAAATAAATAAATAATTTTTTTATACAGAGTTTGGAACATGGGTATATTCCTAATCGAGTTACGACCTTCAAACTTTTGAAGAAGAAGGTTGTGATTGACAGTTCTTGTGTATGGTGTCACGAGAGCTATGAAAAAGCGCATGCAATTTTTTTGTTAACACTCGCATTTAACATACATATTTTGTTAAAACATTTTGTTAATCATTTTATGTAATATAAAAATAGGAGGAGATGACTTAGTGATTACAACCGACGCAACCGATAGATGGTAGTGGCATACCGACTCCTTCTATGACATCAGAAGAAGAACTTTTGTATGTTCTCCCCAAAGGACACTTTAGGCATGTTCATTGTGGTGGCACGACAACGAAAAACAGAAAAAAAGGTTCGGTGATTGTTTTAAGAAAATCAGTGCATGTGAGCTGAATTTGATGATGCAAAAAATGTCATTTTGGATCTAAAAGAAACAATTAATAGGAACACTAATGAGAGTCAGAAGACCCTAGAAATGCTTGCATAATTTCAAATCAAATGAGCCTTTATTTTCTTTGTAATATAATTATAATTTTAATATTAAAAAATAAAAATCAAACTCGAATATACAGATCTGGATTTGATTTTGTTTATTTTAAAAATTTTCAAACTAATTAACGGTAGTTCCTCAACTATCGGCATTAGCTTCACAAACCGTATATAAGTACCACAACATCGACCGTTTTGTAAAACATCATCGATAGTCTCGAGTATGACGGTGGTTCAAAATCATCAACGTTGTTTTAATGCCATCGATAGTAGCTGAAGGTCGGCGGCTATAATCGATAAGATGTCAATTTTAAATTGACTTGTTGTTGTAATACTGCTGTATGGCAAATTGCCACCAACCCAAGGTAAGCAAGAAATCATCATGGTTATTTATAATCTGTTGGCATTACCATCATTGATGGATAGATCTCCAACGACGGGTTCATTTCATCATTGACAGTTTTAGTGTCTTCGTCGACGGTTTTGAACAGATGATGATGACTCGTGCTACTATAGTGGTACCTACAATGCAAAAAAAAACATGTGAATCCAACATCAAGAGGAGCTCGAGATTATGACTGTGATGTTTCTCACCCGTGACTTTCCCTTACCCAGAATGACGATTCCGAGGCCGTTGACATCAATCATCACATTGAGCTCTTGATAATGACACCCTCAGATCTTTGATTGATCGACATAATTCTTCTCTGATGGCATAGCTCTGGAGAAGTGGAGGAGCTCCAAAGGTGTCTTGGGTCTGGTCTAAAGGGCTAACCCACTTGACAATATTTATAGATCTCAAACCCAATCAGATTTGGATTTGGATTTAGATCTAATAGTTGTAACCCGATCTTTAAATGTGCATAACTTTCTCATACAATTTACGATTTCGATGTTTTTGAACTCATTGGAAAGGTATCGTAAGAGATATGAGTATCATTTGCAGGATTTGGACATTGGATCATGTCAGAAAATTTTGAAATAATGTGATACGATACTTAGAGGTCTTACATGAATCATCCCAAGTGCCTACAAAGGCATTCTTCTTAAAAACCGAACTCATTTTTCGAACTCCAATTGAAAATCTTGATCTGGTTAGTCCCTCCATGGGTGATATCAAGACATCTCAAAATTTCACGTGCAATCTCTAGATGAGAGACCCTATTGAAGTTGTCAGTAGATAAAGTAAGATAAAGTACAATATAAAATGCTCATTGCCTTAAAGTTTCCCGCGGTTGCTTTTTCATATGTGGGTGAGAATACTCATGTTTCCTTGAGGGCTTCGAGGACTTTAAACTCTTCTTCAGTGATCTTTCAAAGGGATATATCTCATGTCGAACTTCAAACGTATAGTCATCTTCTTTTTCCAATGCATATAAATTGTGCCACCAAACTAGGGGTTCACTTAGTTGGTTATCCTTCAAAATGGTTATTAGCATCAATTAAGCTCATAGTTGTAGCTGTACAGATATGACCCATGATTACTTGACTAATGCTCTGATTCCAAATAAAGAAATAATAGGAGGAACGAATAATGTGTATGAAGAAAAATGATAAATTTATAAGAAATAGCTCAATAATTATATGAAACGAAGTAAAACAAGCAAACACATTGTAGAGAGTACATGCCCATTCAAAATAAGGGCTATGTAGTATACTTGAGCTTGACCCACAAAGGATTACAAGCTCTCACTATGAGGTTACTTCTCATGTAGCCCAAACTGCTTAAAGACACACAATGTACCATATTTATCTTCTACATGAGAAGCAAGGCTTTTATGAAGAATGTCTAAGGTATGAAACCTCATACAAGGGTTTGTCTTATTTTTAAGAAGAAAATCCTTCGCACAAAATACCGATATCCAAGAATAAAAGTCAAATACATTTATCTAGTAAGGCCTTTAGAACATACAATGAATATGTTAATGCAAATCAAATTGAAATCTAAGTGTAAGGCTTTGGAGAGAGCAAAGCTTAAGAGAGTAAAAAAAGTACCATATTTATCTTCTACATGAGAAGAAAGGCTTTTATAAAGAATGTCTAAGGTATGAAACCTCATACAAAGGTTTGTCTTATTTTTAAGAAGAAAATCCTTCACACAAAATACCTATATCCAATAATAAAAGTAAAATACAATTGTCTAGTAAGGGCTTTAGAACATACAATGAATATGTTAATGCAAATCGAATTGAAATCTAAGGGTAAGGTTTTGGAGAGAGCAAAGCTTAAGAGAGTGAAAAATGTGAAGATTCGAGAAAGCCTTGCAAGAGTAGAGAATATAAAGGGGAGTATGCAAATGACTCACAAGAGTAGAGAGAGTAGTATAGGTTAGTAGATAACTTGTGCTCTAAAGTAGCTTAATTCATTAGCGCATTGATTCACATTGACAACTGATGCAACAATTTCAAACCACTTAAAGAATGGTTCAACGACTAACTTGTACTGGTGTACATAATTAATTCACTAATGCAATTTTAGGTAAGATTCAATGCATATTGAAATGACCAACTTCAAATGACCAACAATCAAAAGTGTAACAAGGTACGAGGATATGTGCCGGTGTTACAATAAGCGAAGTACTTGAATTCAAACTTGTTAAGAGAAATATAAATAGGTCATGTATCGATGCAACAGTACTATAAATATGTGACACAACGAGTATTCAAGAATGTGTTGGTGCACAAGAACATGTACTAGTGTAAACAGTACTCAAACGTGTGTGTATGACTTTACGCAATAAAGGCTTTGTACATTTTGAAACTACAAGCTATATTAAACTGACTCAGATTGCTTGAAATAAAAAAAAGACTAATATAGTCACTTTATCATCATCATTAACAACTTTAACTCATTAAACACTTGACTAGAACAAAAATCAAGCGGCATACATGTCACTTTTCTTTTTTATCACATGAGGATGTGATATAATATTCTTCGTTATATATGCAACAAATGTTAGTTTAACATAAAATCATTATTCTTATTAACTTTAATCTCTTTTTCATTAATCAAAACAATTCTAAGACATGTTTCAACAAAAATATATATCATTCTTGGAAGAGGTATAATGATATCACAGTCTACAAAAAATGAGTGGTCAATACAATCACCTGGTCCATCAACAATGCACAAAACTAAACCTAGTTCTTTGATGTTAGATGGAGCCAGATGCAAGTCTCTTAAAGAACTATGAACAAAGGAATATCTTGCATCTATTAGATCAAAAGAATGCTCCTAAAGTTCCTTTGTCATCAAGGAAGCTCAAGTTGGTTTATGTAAGACCCCAACCCAAACATAGTACCACATGGAAAACTCACAAAGTATAGGTGTGGTTTATAAGTGATGGGGATTATTACTTGTCAATTTGGGCTTAAGCATTTTGGGTGGTTGTCAACGGGTTCATTTGGGCCCATACCCAACAAGTTGTTTGGGCCAGTTTTCCTCGATAACGGACCGAGGACCTAAGCTCGGGACGTTACAAATGGTATCAGAGCCAAATTCCCTCTGATAGTGGAAAGGGCTACTCGAGAAGCGGAGCCGCCTCTACAAAGAGGTTGGAGGAAAAGGCTACCCGGAGCGTGCATCCGTCACTATCACTGGCAATAAGTGATGTGACATGTCGCAACGAGGACGTTGCGAATATAAGTGGGGGAGGTTGTAACACCCCAACCCAAACATAGCACCACTTGGAAAACTCACGAAGTGTGGATGTGGTTTATAAGTGATGGGGATTATTACTTGTCAACTTGGGCTTAAGCATTTTGGGTGGTTGTCAATGGGTTCATTTGGGCCCAAAGTCAACAAGTTGTTAGGGCCAGTTTTTCTCGATTACGGACCGAGGACCTAAGCTCGGGACATTACAAATGGTATCATAGCCAAATTCCCTCTGATAGTGGAAAGGGCTACCCGAGAGGCGGAGCCGCCCTACAAAGAGGTTGGAGGAAAAGGCTACCCGGAGCGTGCAACCGTGACTATCACTGGGAATAAGTGATGTGCCATGTCGCAACGAGGACGTTGCGAATATAAGTGGGGGAGGTTGTAACACGCCAACCCAAACATAGTGCCACATGGAAAACTCACAAAGTGTGGGTGTGGTTTATAAGTGATGGGGATTATTACTTGTCGACTTGGGCTTAAGCATTTTGGGTGGTTGTCAACGGGTTCATTTGGGCCCGTACCCAACAAGTTGTCAGGGACAGTTTTCCTCGATAACGGACTGAGGACCTAAGCCCGGAACGTTACAGTTTAAGATCTCGCATTTATAAAATCATTCCTTGCAACTAATGATAATAAGAAGGCTTCAAAAGTTTATGGCAATTGCTATCCGAGGAATTGTCCTCATATCCATAGATAATTTGATACAACTGAGTATTGATAGTAATTATCCTCATATAAGAAGGCTTCAAATGTTTATTGATAGTAATTATCTCATATCCAACTAATGATAATACGAATGACTGCTATAAATAATTGGATAACACAAAATCCTTCAATTATCAATCTAAGATTTACAATTCTCAATATACTAATACAAACATTGATTGGTCATATAGTGAAGAACACTAATAATTGGGCATAAATGGGATGGAATAAATGGGATGGAGTGCACATTCTACTTTTCCTATAATTAATGATGTGACCATTGAAGATCTACAAGAAGAAGATCATGGAGTAAATATGAGCAAATCGTAGAGTATAGAAGAAGGAATGGAGTATGAAAATAACTAAAGTTGGTAAAAGAACATGGAAAGTACAATGGAAAAATACAATGTCAGTTGGAAGTCAATTGTTGCTGAGGAAGAATTGACTCTTAAGTAATAGAATATTTAGCCAAAAATGGAATAATTTCAGAAAATGACTATTAAAATTAACAAAAACCTAATCTATAATCATCTCCTCGGCCAACATAAGGATACATAAGGATGGAGTTAATTCTTCCACCATAATAGATCTTGGTTCACCAATGATATCATCTACTAAAACAATCAAGCGTAAGAGTGTATCCATACCTTATTTGTCACAATAATCTTTGTGCACTATAATTATGTTTGTCTTTGAACTTTTCTCCAGATATTGACTTAATAGGCCTTGAACATAAAGTTTGTAAAACATGTGAGAATAGGTCAACTAAAGAATGTTAAGATTGTAAAGATGGACTTGAAGATGAATTAATTATGGAATATGAGGATTTTCTCATTGATGACATAAAAATTTTGATAAAACAAAAGTGGCTTAAACTAGACTATTTAACTCAAAATCTGGATGATAATGATAAGAATCCCCCTCCCCCCAAAAAAAATGAACGATCTTACGATTTGAAAAATGGAGCCAACTGTGAAATCAATGATAAAATAAATCAAATCGTAGATGAAGAGTATCCAACTGAATCTTAATATAATAAAAGCCACACTAAGGAAACAGTTAATGGAATGATTGGAAGTGAATCACAGACAAAATTGTTAAATTATGTGAAAGTTTAGCATGAAAATTAGTTAAAGCATGAATCTACAACCTTTTCCATTTTGAATGAGATGTCAGTCCAATCTGATCTTGACCTGTCAATTATTTTCTTCACAACTGAATCCAAGCTTAATGATCATATTATTCACTATGTTTAAAAAAATCCAAAGCAACCGGGTTAGTAGGTTAGAATTTTATACAAGGGATTTTTATCCGGCAGACCTTATAAACTTTTAAATTACCTCTACAACCTTTTGCACAATGTAATTACTCCATCAACACTGTAAATTATCCCAAGAACCCCACGGGCTTCAAACAGATTAATTCCGGAGTTCATGGTGAAAGAGTTGATAAGTTTACGGGGTCGATGGGGAATTAAGTTGTTTCAAAGGTCGTGGAGGTAATTGATAAAGTATATAGGATCTGCCGAATAAAAATTCCTTTATACAAATTGACAAATAATTTCCAACTACACGAACATACTTGATATAATGATCAACAATACTTGAAGTCATCCATCCAGGGAATAGTTGTACTTCCAAGATTTTGAAACACACACATCTTTCCATGGATCATATCCTAGGCAAGTGGTAGATTTTATTAATGTTTATTGCATCCATATTGCCACTCAAGACTTCATACTTCTTATTTAACCATATTCATAAAATCATTATTCTTAAGTGAAAACCCTTACAATTCATTTTCTTGTATAATTGTATGATATTACAATTTTTTTAAGGATCAGGAAAATTTTCTTTCCAAAAGCTCGAATCATCTATTATTGGCAATTCTTTCGAATTAATCCTCATCATCATTCTCCAATTTTTGGACTATTTCTTTGTCCATCCTGATACTCTTTGTATTAACTTTGGATAATGTCTTCTCTTTTACTCACAAAATCATTTGCGAGCCAAGTGTATGGTTGAAGGTAGGGTTGCAAACGGATACGGATATATCCGTATCCGATCCGTCACCGTATCCGTTTTATACAGATTTTGACATCCGTATCCGTATCCGTTTTAAAATGGATACGGATATGGATATCGTTTTGATATCCGCAAACATCCGTATCCGTATCCGCATATCCGTTTTCGTATATAAATATATCCATAGATTTATTTTTAACCATATATAACATAATCCTCTACCTCCTTTCACCATATTTATATAATTTTTATGATACAAACACATTTAGTAAATTAATATCATGTATTTTTCATCCAATTCTTATATATTTAAGTGGATTTTATAGAGTATTTCTAACATTACTCGTGTACGATCAGTATCCGTTTTACATCCGTATCCGTTTTTTAAGGATATGGTAAGATAGTTTTAATATCCGTCAATATCTGTATCCGCATCCGTATTCGTATTAGAAAACGGATAAGAATATGGTAATACCTATATCCATATCCGTATCCGACCGTTTGCATCCCTAGTTGAAGGCATTAAGCTTAGTGTTGGTTTAAAAGCAACCCATGAATTTCAAGTTAAATTTATTTCATGACTTACTTATTGTAGTTACTTTATTATTTTAAATCAATAAAGATTATATAATGAGAAGGAAAGGCAATCTTAATAAATATGACAGGTGATATCTTTTATTCTCTCTTTATCATTATAAACGGTTTCATCATACACATGATCCCTTTTTGTCCAACACCAAGGACAATGCTGCATACAAGTTGAGGGGGTAGGCATTTCATCACAAAAATATTGAAATTATATTTATGTTTTTAAAAAAAGTATGAAGAATTATTGTAATTAATTTCATATGTTTCGTTCTTCACTATTTTTAGAACTCATGAAACTCATTCACACATCACTATTATGAATATATTGAAAAAATGATGATTGTGACTCAACCACTATTAGGAATAAATTGAATAAATGACGATTCTCTACTAAGAACTATTTTGATTTTATTAATAGAATATGGTGATCGTGATTATCACAAAAATATCGATAAGGGGCATGGAAAGATTAAATCACTTTACTCTTTCACATACTTGCATTGCCTAGGTGAGCGGTGGAATTTATTGTGAAAGATTTGATTTCTATGATTCTTAGAGAACCGTCCAACTATAGGCTAGGATTTCTGAAAATCCGGGTGACATGCTTCATATCCCTTAAATGAATATATAAATGTCGTATGCCTTTTTTTTATGGCAAGGATGGTGATCTCCCAATGTGGGAGTCACCGCAAAAATATAATTTTATTAGAGAGCGAGATTACATCATAATTTATCTAGGCTCCCAGAAACTCAAAAGAACCCTACAGTGGGATACAACGTTCTCTGAATGAAAATTTTTATTCTTAAAAATATGCTCATTTCTTGCTAACCAGATTGTCCAAAGTATCGCAAAAGATTTTGAGACGTCGTCCGAGGAGTTTCCACCTACCTTCCTTATTGTCTCCCAGAAGTTCATCGACCCGTTCACATCTAACCACGGGATAGCCATCTCCCTTCAGACCTTCGTTGAAGCCTCGAGCCCGAAAAAAAGATGTTTTGAATTTTCCATCTGCTCACCACATCTATCGCAATTCACATCCTGAATCCCCAAGATTCTTGCTCGCCTGACCTTGTCACATAACTTGTTTTTCCTCAGGCACCATAGGAAAATTTTGATCCTACTTGGTATCTTGCATGCCCATACAATCTTCATATCCTTGCAGAGGTCAGGATCAGTTATCCCTGCTCCTCCACTTCTCAACTCACCATAGAGCTTTTTGATAGAGAATCTTGTACCCGTCCATACATAATGATCCATGGTCATAGAAAATTCACCTGCCAATTGAGCCGCATCCAAAGTCTATCCAACTCCTTTCTTCTTTTGATCGAGAGGACCGCATCAAAAGATATCCGCCACTCCCCGCACTGTGCTAACTCCCTCAAATTTGCTTCCTTCGTTGCAACCAACACAAAGAGCCTTGGGAACCGCCTCTCTAGGGTCCCTTCCCCCGTCCAGTCATCCCTCCAAAATATGAACTCCCTCCCGTCACCGACCTGAGGTGTAAGTCTATGCGATATGTGCCTTAGCACCTCCCACATTCCTTGCCAAAGTGATGATTCAAAGCGGGTCGCACCTGCAATCAGGGCCCCTTTTACCTCGTAAATCTTCCTCATTAGCCTCATCGCCAAGGCTGCACTAGGACCCCAAACACGCAACACCCATTTAGCCATCAAGGCCTTGTTCATACTCTCCAGATCACGCACACCCAACCCCCCCCCCCCCCCCCCCCCCCGCGCCTTAATTCTCGTGATCTCGTCCCAAGCCACCAGGTGCATGTCAGATTTCTGTTGTTTCCCGTCTGACCAGAAGAATCTTCTCATTAGTTTTTCAATCCTTTTTCTCACCCCCACTGGCATTAATCTTGTCAAAAAAAAAGAAGATTGGAAGCAAGCTATCATAAAGATCTTTATACCAAAACAAAGTTAGCCCAATAAAAACAAGATCTAAAACAAACCTTTGTTTTGATCTTGTTTTCCTTCTCAAAATAAGTGAAGAATTTGCATTAGGTGGTTTTCTAAATTTCATAAAAATATTAAGATTGAAAATTTGAAGGATAATTCATATGATCTTTTACAATGTTGCAGAAATCGGTAGTCGGTACTCGATCGGGGGGTCACTGACTAAGTATTTAATCGGCAATCGGACGACTAATCAGATTTAGTCGGCCATTAGTCAGTTTTGAATTATTTATTTATTTTTAATATGTAGATTGTTTTTATACATATATTCTTATATATTTGCAATATAAAATCATTTTTATACATATATTCTTATATATTTGCATAGATTTGAACATTTTCTATACTATTATGCTGAAACAAAGGAGTAATTGACTTTAAATATAACATTAAGCATATGAGAATAGGTTTGATTTAAAAAAAAGGAAAAAACCTCTATGTAAAAGTCAGCCCGATTAGTCGGGTTGACCGACTAATGGCCGACTAGGCCTAGTCGAGTTGGCTACCCCCGACTCGACTAGTCGGACCGATTAGTCCGCCTAGTCGCCCGACTTTTACAACAGTGATCTTTTACGCATGTATCGATATAACCTTTGAAACCCAAAGTATGAAGTTAGGTTAAAAAATGCGAGGACTAGAAATTATAAGTTCTTCATGCTATTTTCTTACTAAATTAGTCAATGTACACAATGAATGAAATGTGACATCTTAAAGGGCTTTGAGGTTGTATTTAGGAGTATAAATTACAACTATCAACTTCATAAAAATTTTTTGCTCAATTAAAATGATTTGGAAATTTGAAATTAGGTTTATTTATAATTTTTCTTATTGGTAAGGACTAACAATGCTTCAGTTTTGAGGGGTAATAATAACCATTATTCATGAATTTTAGTGACTAATTTCATGTTTTGTTTATATTAATGCACATACAACTTATAAATTAGAACATCAAATTTGATGCTTGTTATTACAATACTATGTATCATGTTTTAATTTTCTTGTCCACATTTTGATACTTTTTGCAAAGTTTTAATGCACTACTTAGTATGCGATGCTAAAAATTATAATAAAAATTTTCAGGTAATAATGCATTTGTGAAGAATAAGAGAAAAAAAGAAAAAATAACAACAAGAATGTAAACATATGAGGACCATGTAAAAAGATATGTACCAAGTAGGAATTCATATAAGCTTTACCACATCCTATAAAATTTGAGTACATAAACATAAAGTAGTATATTAAAGAACTCAATCCCACGATTTCAATGCAATCGAATTCTTTTATATCTATGGCTTAGGCTCTCGAAGTGATGAAACACTACAACATTTTTCACATAAATTTTACGTTGTAATAAGGGAAAGTATACGATAGATAAATAAAGGAATGAGATCAAGAAGGGAAAGAAATGCATAATCACACATGCGATAAAGGGTATGTACACAATATCAAGGACGAAGTTTAATTTTATTTTTTGTACATATTCTTAGAACATCAAAAATACCAAATATCTTCAAAATATCCTTCTTGGACATCGTCAAATATTTTCCATCTCGAGAATATACATAAAATACAAAATTTCCAATCCTAGTTGACAATCTACTTACAATTCACATATACTTGCACCCTACTAGTATCCCTATTGTAACTTTTGCTATAAAACTCCAAATCCCATGATTTAAGATGCTATGGAAGCTATTTCATATATTTACAAAATCATCTTCAATAAAAGCCAAACTATTCAATCAATATAAAGATAGCTGAAATATCATTACAATTTTTAGCTAATCATGAAGACTCCCAAGGAGATATGAACTTGCATCACAAGCAATTGAATAGCCCTTAAGATCTATAAATAAGATCCATAGGAAATCACTGAGAGGCATTAGATGTCAACTCCTCTCAGGGGATGATGCAAGCATCGCAAAACATCTTTCTCTCTTGAATTTCTGCTGCTCTAGTTTGAGTTTGTGCGTTAGTTAAAGTTTTGCATCTCTTCTTGTTAGTGTTTCCTTTTTCTTTTATCGTAAATTATGTAAAAATATAGTCATTCCAATATTCTTAATTAGTAATCATCTTAATCAAATAATTTATTTTATTACAAGTTTGCTTTTGTCTTTGTTTGCAAGTTATAAATTCACAATTTATTTGCAATCGATCTTTTTAGGTTTGAATATAATTCATTGATGAGATTTTTGCGAGATAATCTAGACCATGAGTCTAACACATCGCCTCATTGTGTACGACCTAGAGTCCTAATCAATTTTTTATGAATTACTTTTGATTTTGTGCTATTTCCAACTAGTGCAACAATTATTTTTAAACATCAAAATTTGTGTATGACTAATAGATTAGGGACTTCTGTACTTTACTCGGTAATAAATAAGTGTGTTATTACGTACTTGTTTGAATAATCAAGCGTATTTGCATGAGATGATTTGTCGAGTATCAAAGATCTCATGCAATTGTAGTAATCCAAGCACTCCTATGCTGTCGTTCCTTTGGCTATCAACGTAGGGTGTTGTTACCGGATCGAGCTTTAATTTTTAAATTCTTGTGATTTTTCCTAGGTTTTCCTTTCAATATTTTTGTGATTGGCCGAGAGACATGATTGTTTTTGCTTCTTATTGGGCTTACAACAACACATGATGTTATTGCTAAGTATTGTTTCTTTATTAAAGAAATCAAGGGATGGGTTAGGTTGAGTAACCTTACATGTTATGGTCACGCTAATGTCCCCTTATTAAAATGTCAATAACCGTTGCTTTGAACACACGTTTTTGTGAATACGACAGAACTACCTTGACTCGTCCTATATATTTAGTGTGTTTAAGGTTGCAAGGTTGGAAGAAGGGAGGGATTTAAAAGAAAGAAGAAAATATTGTCTTAGACATTCTTCAATTAAAAATATTCTTACCAGAAAATGTAAAACTGAACATGGTTTACATGGAGTTAGTTAAGCGGTTCAATAGAACAAGTAAAATGATAAAAAAATAGTTTCTACGATTTGCGGAGAGTTCGTTTGATAATCAGGTTACTTCGGAGTAACCCGATGTACCCCTCTCTATTCTTAAGTTGGAATTCCATCACAAATCATAGTGAAATCACACCACATTATTTATTCCAACCCTCGTAATCATCCCAAATAGCTATTATTCACATCAGGTTACCCAAATTCACTCCAACCCGGCAATAAAACAGACTAAGTTTGACTAGCTCATTATGGGAAACAGCCCCCGCAGACGGCCAGGCCTTCTCTCCTTCCCGCACCAAACCTGCCGAACCAACTTAAATAGCAAATGAGACGCCCATCTCTTTATCGCTCTCAAGCAGCGAACCAACCAACGCCTGAATGGACAAGACGGGGTACTTCTTGGAGAGAGAGACCTTAATTTTATAACGAGAAGAGAAGAGAAGAGAGTCTTTATAACGAGAGAGAAAGAGAGAGAGAGCGCTCTCAGTGTCTCACACCGTCGTTCTTTTCCTGCTGGTGACGGCTCCAGGTGAGAAGCAAAAAAAAAAAAGCACACGCAACTCCACTAAAAGCACTCCCTCAGACAATAGATAGCTGGGACCCGACGGCTCCGTTATCACCGGATCTGCCCTATGATGTGAAAAGCCTCGAAATCCCCAAACCATGGCTGGAGCAGGCGCCGGTGCCCGCGCTCGGAACACTGGCGGAGCGTCCATCACCGTGGCCGCGGCCGCGGTCGGCTCATCTGAGACCAGGTTCGCTGCACCGCAGGAACGGGTATGCTGTGCTACTCCTCTCCGCATCCTCAATATTTCGGCATTGCGTCTTATTCTCAGATCCGGTCGGTTTGAGTGGCAAGTTTGCAAGCTTCGAGACTGGGTTTGCGATCTACGAATCTGGTAGGAAATGGAGGGTTGGAATTAGGTTTTGTGATCTCCAATGGCTCTAGTGTTCGCTCGTGCTATACTGGATATGATTTCGCTGCGGAATGTAGGTTTTACGGATAAGTTTCTTCCGCATCATTTGATCCAAAAAAAGGGGCTGTTTAATCACCTGCTAGAGGGTTTGAATACGCCCATCGCGCGCGCGCGTTTTTTTTTTGTGGTGGCGTGTGGCGTGTAGTGGTGGGTGCTTTGGTTGTTGGCTCGTGGCACACTTATGGTTTTCGCCTTACATATAATTAATCATTTGGTGGGTTTGCTACTTTTGATGCATAGATGACCTATTCATTTCAGTGGATTTCCGTTGTTGCGTTGGGCCGTCTCTCTTTGGGACCATTCCACTTGGCTTTTCTGAGGTGTGGCTACGGTGATGTTTCAAATGCATGGGGTATTCGGGCATTCATGAGATCAAAAACCTTCTCCCTATTCTTAAGTTTCTTCGATTTGTAATGGAGTTGAATTTCTTGCATGAAGTCTGATTTCTAAGACTCCTGAATTGATTAATCTTTTTACACTCAAGCTCTTATAGTCATCGAAGATCTGAGATACATATCTATTCCATTGCCATGCCCAATGGTTTTTTTCTGAAAAGATGTACCATGAAAATTTTCAGTCTGGGTTTGGGAGATTCAGTTCTCAGCTCTTACATTGGTAGAACTGAGTTTTAACCCCAACCAAGCCATTGAAATCAATTACAGTATGGACTATGGAGTATTATGAAGCATGGCTGTGCTTTTTAATAGTTTTTGATAAGTTCGCTGTCTAGGATGACTACAGCTTTTATGATGAATGACTAAATATCTTTGGTCATCCTAGGTGGCGGGGTGGGGGTGGGGAGTAGCGAGTTTATAAGAATGTAGTGCAGTAGTGAGTTTCTTGTTTTGCAATAATGTAGATGACCACTAAACACTAGTAGCCTTCTTTCGTCTTCTAAAAAATGACGACACCTTCTCCCACTATAAGTAGGGCCGGCTATATGGATTCTTGCTCAAATCCATGTTGAAAGTTTGGATTATTTTTATGTTGGCCGTCGACTACCTAACGCAACCCCCACAATGAGGGATTTGAATCATGGTCTTTTGGATGGTAGGTACGCTGCACTACCACAAGACCATTTGGTCTCTAAAACAGAATTTATTACAAATATTGATTGCCTGGACCTGTGTTGGTGGTTATAACTTATAAGCATCATGTATTGTCCTAGTGATGCCACTTCGCTTGACTATGGGATAATAGCATAACAAATGATAAATGATCTAATTTTTGAGTTCGGGAGGAAACTCTTGTGCAGAGAAGATTTTTTTTTGTGGAAAAGAATTTGGAGGAAAGAAAGAACACGCCTATTGCATGATGTTATGGGAAAGAAGAAGCGTGGAGATGTGCCGACAGAGAGTTGTAATTAACTTCAACTCCCTAATACAATGACTACAAAAAATCCCTTTATATAGGATGGGTGGAAAATCCAAAATAGAAAAAGAATAAAATCAAAATCTTTATTGACTCCTGGAATATCTCACTAAACCAAGTAATTAGAGATCACCCGTGATCTTTTATTTAAACAAAAAATAAAATTGCAATTGACACAAATTGGACGGAAAACCTTGATTAGTCTTTAATTAAGTGAATTGAAATTACGACAAAGTCAAAATTAATAAAATCGACCCTAAATATGCCCTAACTCGAGATTTCGTGCTTCGTCAAATTCAGCATAAGGTCATGCAAACATGTCTCGATAAATTACAATAAACCAAATGAAGCCTTTTCCCGAATGTGATTAATTATATAGACGAGCACAAGATTGGTTGGCCACTTGGCGAAGTGGGTCAATGGTGGTGTCTGGTGTTGATTGGGTCATAGGTTAAATAAGCTCAATCAGGCTCAAATGAAGGGGGTTGGGTGGGAGTTTGGTATGCAGGAGGTTCAAGTTGTGATCTCTGAGCCGAGTACTGATGGGTTGCTTGGTCTAGAGGAGTTCCTTCTCTTTTTCTTCAAGGATATAAGCAATATTCAAGATATGTGGCTGCATATGCCCATGCGGTCAGAAGACCGCACCGCTTTCCTGAATCAGTCCATTATGCGGTCCTCTACATTTGCAGTCCGCATATGCCTCCTATTATGCCTCGATTTTCTGGTGTTGCTCGCCTGTGCTGCCTCACTTCTTATGTGAATCAACATCTCGTTGGTACTTCTCCTGGGTTCCCAATCACTGTTGGGCATTGCCTCTTGTGCTTAGTAATCCCATAAATTATACTATTCATGGTTTTTATGTATATAAGGTAGTACTTTAGTTATAATAGTCGAGCTTCTTGAATATATGCATTAAACTTATATACATTGAAACGTAGATCATAAACAAAATTTGAAACTATAGTTATTGGATATGGATTAAAACTTAAATTATAAGCATAAACTGTGTTTATTATTGTTGGATGTACATATAATCCCATATCTAATATTACAATAATTAGTTGTTGGATATATACTTCTTTAATATATGCATTATAAGTAAAGGAATAGTTTTTGTGTGCTTCAATAGTGATTTATGGATATATATTAAAGTAAAGAAATAGCTTTTGTGTCAAGTGTTCTTACGAGAAATATCGTTTTGTATATCATCTATGCATCAACTGTCGCATTTTTTAAATAATTATTTATTTTAAATTAAAAATGAGGAAATCACATAGTTTTGCATATACCTTGTATATGCTCCCGCACATAGTTCACTATTTAGTGACCTGTTCGAATGCATACACATACCACTTTTTGAACCTTGGATATAACGAGCATGGTGGAGGATGATGTCATAGGGGGGATAGAGGTGTTTATAACAAGTAATCGTGACTTTAAGTAGTTGAATATGGTCCTCATTTCTTTGCTATCTAAGAGGGATGCTACTTTGGATATGAGGATATTAGGCCCTTTATATTGTCAAATGTCATTTACCTTATTATTGTAAAGTTTCTTATATATCATTTTCAAGGAGTTCTTTCAAACATCATTTCTCTGATGCAGATGACATCCATCCCGGGTTAACATGTGATGGATGTGTGGAGAGAGATGAGAGAATGCAATGAGTTGTCTATTCACGAGGCCCTAAGGTTCTCTTATATAGAGGAGAAACCTGTTGGGCAAATTACATAGTGTAGACATAAAGAAAAGAGAATACATAAAAATGATAAAAGATAATTAGTATCTCAACACTCCCCCTCATGTTGGAGCGTAGATATCAATCAAGCTCAACTCTGAACATCTTTGGAATGACCCTCTAGCTAGAGTCTCGGTTGCGTTGGTTTGTTTAGAGCCTGACGGTCGCCCGAGTGCTTTTCACTCGACGAGAAGAAGATATTCGAAATGGTTGTGGTGTATGCAAAATCCCCTTGACCATCATCTGAAAGATCTCAGTCGATCATATATATTAGTTTGCTTAGCATCGCAACAGCTAACATATGTAAACTTCGTTCAACTAGGCTCTGGATAATCCACCTCCGAAGTGCTACAACAACAACAACAAAAAAACCTTTTCCCATATTAGTTAGGTTCAGCTACATGGATTCTTTGCCTCCATTCAGATCTATCTTGGGTTAATTTCCGACTTAGATCCCAAAAATAAAGATCCCTTCGTACAATCTCTTTCCAATACTTCTTGGGCCTTTCTCACATTCTCTTAGCTTGCTCAACATCTCAAAACTCGCATCTCCTAACTGGTGCATCAACCGACCTCCTTTGCAAATAACCAAACCACCTTAAGCGGTTTTCTCGCATCTTATCCTCGATCGGAGCTACGACAACTTTCCTTCTGATTACATCATTCCAAATCCGATCTTTACGTGCGTGTCCACACATCCACCTTAGCATTCTCATTTCTATTACTGCCATTCTTTGCACATGTCTATGGTTCACATGTCGACATTTAGATCCATAAAACATAACAAGTCTCACAGTGAAAAGGCAAGATGTTAGCGTCACGCATCACAAAAGCATGGAGATCGGATCAAATTCGATCTAGGTCACTTAGTCATACTACTTGGCATGACAACATAGAAAATAAAAATTTTAAGATAAAACCACATGGCACGAGAACCTTTCCCATGCTGTTTTTATCAAGACCACGCGAGTTTAGGCTTACCTCTTGAAGCGTGGTTGTGATCTTTAGTGCTTCTAAAGGAAGAAACCTCTTGACTCGAGTCCGATCCGACGAGAATACACTTGCGGGTGTGATAAGTCATGAGCTTCCCACAATCGTGAGTGATAATCCAAGCAAGGAACCTCCTGATTTTGTCTCACGAAATCACTTGTCTTCTTCACAAGCACGATGCACGGAAGAGAATGAAGTTCCTCGAGCAACCGATCCAACAACACGATGGCAACACAACAACGACCGCGATCTCCATCAACCTTAGGCTGGGAGACAACTTAAGATTGTGGAGTGAGAGAGATTGGATGTGTACAGAGAATGAGAGAGAGAATTTAGTTTATGCAACAATTGCATACAACTTATGTAAAGAGGGCTAGGGTTAGCCTCTTTTTATAGCATTTTTGGAATTTTGTGGATCATAATCCATGTGCTTTCAATAGTCAATGGTTTAGATTGATTTATGTTTCTTTTTAGGTTACAAAAAACACAAAGAAAGCACAAAGAGATAATTTGAAAACAATTGCAAATTATATTAATAAAACAATTAAATGATAAATGGATTTAATTAAAAGTGGCTCTATCCATTTACTAAAAATAGGGTGGACATCCATCCTGGTTTAACAATCCATGGATGTCCACTTATAAATGGAATGTGTCAAAGTTAATTTATCCATTATATTAATTAATTGAATAATCACCAAATAATTCCAAATTATTTGTGATAATTACAATTATACTATTGACTATTGAGAACTAAATTCTCAACCGAACATTTAATGTAAATCATATTTACATCAATTATGTATGCGAATCCAATCCACATTAACATACAAATTATGAATCTTATTCAAAATTAATTCTCTCCAGGATATTGTGGATAATATGATTTATATCCACACTATCCATGATTATTATGGATAGTGTTATCCACATTAATCTTATCCATGATAATCAAATCCGATTTAATTATCCAGTATATTTCTATCTACATTTATTGTGATAATTAAATCCTATCTCAGTGCCTAGATCAAATTGCTCATGAAAAAATTCTCGAATTCTTTCAAAAATTGTGTGCCTTCTCTTCAGATACTTGGAGATAAGGTTAGGGAGATTGTATGTGCCTTGTATAGTAACTTGGATAGTGAGATCCAATCTCATATCCAGATCTAGAAGATCACTCAGAGATCTCTAATCATGTCAGTCATGATATCTCATTTTCTCATTGCATCCGAATCATATTCAGATCAATGTCCAATAATTGGATCAAGATCGGATATCTAGTCTACTAAGAGGAATCACTAAAATCCAAGCCTGTCTCATCACTCCCTTGGAATGGAAGCGTCATGGTATACAATTATTTAAGATTACATCACCCTTGAGTATTCCTAATACCTGTACATCTTGTATACTGGAAGACCATGATTAAATCTAAAGTTTTGATCTCATTTTGGACTGTCTCCTTTAAGGTTTTATTGTTAAGTTTCTCATTTGATCATTGTGAGTCAGTATCAATCATATGCTTTCCAAAAGCATATATCATACCCACAAATCTTGTATTGCTTCGAAAGTGAGACGACCATCCATGGAATTTGGTTGTTCCCAATATCTCATTAGTGAGCTCTTGTCTTTCGATTCGGTAGTGTACCTGTATGATCCTTTTGAGAGATCGCACATGTCCTTGTATGCACACCAGCTCACCGGTGTATAGACCTTGATCAGGTCAGCAACTTAATGGTATGCCTAATGTGCATACTCAGATATACAGTAATACATCTGTCTCCGATTAGAGAATGCATGCTTATATCATGACAGAATACGACATAGGTCTTAGCTATCTCGTTCTCGCCAAGTCAACTCTTTGACTTAACACATCCTATACCTCTGAATCTCTATTCCTATGCAGAGGACATGTATTAAGAGGTCGATCGAATATCAACCCGGACAATAGATAGTTGCTCTTTTTTTGTTTCATCACCTTGAATGGTTGTGTTCGATGCATGAGCTATTTGATTTTCTTCTATTAATTGTTGTTTCATAGATTGCAAAAACTTTGGATCTTACAGGATCGACGTCAAGTCTTAGCAAATTTGGTGTATCATAGCAAGGGCTTCTTCAACCTTAGGCCATGCTAGACAACCTATTGAACTTGACTCTTTGGCATTGTGCTTGCGTAAACCCATGTCATCAGATCGTGAGAATTATCTATAGACCATGCTCGGATTCCAATTGATGCAAATGAAGAATTTAAAGTGGTAGATAAGTAAAGCGGGCGGAAGAAAGAAAAAATACGTCTGTGACTCTGTAAAGCATGATTTGGTTGGAGAAAGCGTGAAGATGCGGGAGGGAGAAGGAGAAATGGGGAGAGGATAGGAGAAATCTACAAATTCTTAACTAACTTCAACTGTATTTAAATAATGAATCCCATTACCTATATATATATATATAAGAGGTAGAGCTGCACAAATAGAAAGAGATTAAAAACCTAATTGACTCCTAAAATATCTTTAATAGAATAACTAATTAGAGATCACATGTGATCTCTTTTTTAACATTCAAAATTACGAAAGACTCAATGGGATAAAACTAGCCTAACCCTAATTAAAATTAACAACTTTTATTAGACGGATGAAAAAACTCTAATTCGAACAAAAGTTGCGGGCCTACAATCTGTAAATTGTGATGTCCGCTCCCTCTCGGATCCGGGATACCCGTTTACACATCACTCGTAGTATCATGTTCGCTAGAGATCGTATTAGGTTATTGAAAATCAGGGAAAGTTTTTCACGTTTTGTTATTGACATGAAGTTTTTCGCGTTTAGTTTTTGAGTGACATTAACATTTATCTAACAAGCCACAAAACAAAGGAATGTATCACCGATTTATATTGCATAACTTTCCATATAATTTATCATGTAATAACAGAAATTGTATTATGTACATGAGTCCTAAATTTTAGCAAAAAAGAAAGAAAAGCATTTATAATATCCTAAACAAAAACCAAGGCCTTAAATGTCGGTTTCGGTCACCATTTCGGTACCGACCAAAATAGAATTTCGATGGAATTTCGATCGAAATTTCGGTCATTTCGGTCATTTTTTGTACTAGGACCCTCATATTTCGGTCAATTTCGGTCATTTCGGTCGAATTTCGATTTCGACTGGATATCGATATTCGACAGAAATTCGACCGAATTTCGCTGAAATTTGAGGCCATGACAAAAACTATAACATGCGTACATGACAATAGTAACTAAAGAAGCTGAGATTTGACTCTCCCAATACCACGATGCAGGTGTTTTGCCTGAGAAAAGAACATGAACGAAATGTTGGGCACATCTTATTAATTAAAAATAATAGGATTTTTAGTGGCTCCAAAAGAAGGCAAGTAAATATGGCTTGACAATTAAATTTAGAGCTACTTGCATTAAAGCAGGTTTTCAAGTTGTTTGGTATGTAAAACCCCATACTACTCATCCTACCTTAATTACCCTTTTTAATCACTTTTACGTAAAGATTATGTTATCCATATTTAAGTCATTGCCTTTTTATTAATTATAATATATGTTTGATGGATCTTTTGAATGTGAATGATGAGTCTCTGATCTTATCATTGTCTTTATTAAATGCTTCAGATGATCGAGGTGATCCAAATATCTTGATTATGTAATGATTAATATGATCGAGATGATGCAGATCTCTTTTCAATGTTTATGCGTCATGTGGATGGATCATAGTAAGTGTAGATGATGAGTCTGTTGCTTTGATTTGTTTCTTGTTGAATTTCTCAAGCTCTGTGGATAGTATGTGGTTTTGGTCTAGTTAAGACCTCACACTATGACTCTAATGCAACAAAGAAGCCTGAGGGTTGGGGTGCCTCCATAGGCATGTAGTGGAGTAAAATGCATCCTAACTAAGTTCCCAACACGTCCACTAGCTATGTCTAATAACCGTGGTAGTAGCTCGTAGTCTGATAAGGATGATTTTCATAATATGATCTTTTCTCTTCGATAGGAACTATTGGCGGAACAATAACTAGCTCAAAGGAATCCAAGCTCAACTACTACCAATTCAACTGTAACCAAGCTCCCATGTAGCCAACTCAATTGTAACCAACTTAACTATAACCGATCTCAATCTAGCCAAACCCAACTGTAATTCATCTCAACTTTAGCCAAACTCATTCATGATTTAATCCAAACTCAATTGTAACTCCTCCAAATTCAACTGTAACTGATTTAGATGTGGCCTCAGAGGATTCAGATGTAGCAATCGCCAAGCCTATTGGCGGAATGGTAACCAAAAACTCAAGCAGTGAGGTAGTCTCCTAAGAGACCCTTTTGTCTAGCCCTCTTATTGGAAGTGCGGTCCAATAGAGGGATATGTCTACTCCAAAACTACGCCACTAAGATGAGTGAGAGAGACTCTCCGAAATAGTCACTCTCGAAAAATCGGTCCGATCGGTACGGGCAATCGAGCTCGAAAAATCAAAACCGAGGGCCCTCCAGCCTAGGCACCCTAAAGAACAAGGGTCGGTAGAACTGATCTTTAAAAGATAACATGTAGATCCAGAGAGGTGTAAAAACTACGAGTGTTCGCGAAAAACCGAAAAGGACTGGGATTCGAGATCCGCGCACTAAGCAGCCGCTGCTCTAACTGGGCTTCCTATCTCCGGCCCAGCTGAGGGTCACCGCACTCTTACACAGTCAGGTGTATAGGTCACCATGACTGGCACTCTTAATTTTCAGTTATTGCTAAATCACCGTCACTGACTTGATTTCTTATCCTCTATTGATCTCTGTTGTGGTCAACTTTACAGATATAGATAGGTATCTTGTTGACAATCATATTGAATAGTTATCCATAATTAGTGATTCTAAATGATTGATCACAAAGATTTTCAGTCATTGATCATATATTATCTCATAAATTGGCAGCCTGCTTATTGATCTAGATTTTCTAATTCATTTGTATGAAATATTCCAATGATCTCCTTTTCTCAAACCATGAGGTTAGAACTTAGAAGTTGTTCATTGGATATGGATTTAAAATTTGATTTGATGTAGAAATTTCACTTTTGTTATTTAACTCATAATTTAGTGGCATTCCTCTTGATCTAAATTTTATAAGTTACTTGTATGAAAATACCCTAATACAATGAACAAAAGATGAAAAGACGGTCAATGCAATCCTTCCCGACGTTGCAAATTTACACCATGAAATCTTCTCTTCCACTGCATCTCAAACCATTCTAAATAATGAATATACTGAGATTATTATGTACTTATCCACCTTAGCCACCTTCTAGTTCCTTATCCCTATTCCTAAGAGATATTTAGGAACCCTCCCAACTAGATGTATCAAACTTCCAGCCTCGAATCATACCCCTTTTGCTACTTTGTATCTTCCTACCTTTGCTGAAAAAGATGTGCCAGGTTAATTAAGCGATCTGGTGTTAAGCAAAATTATAGCTAATTTCTTATCTTTCGTCATTTTCAATAGGTTGAAATAGACCTTCTTTGATCGATCTCTAGATTAAGAGCCCAAATAAGTTGATAACAATATTTTCAACATATTTCAGAACACACTTAATATTGAAAATAATCTCTTGACTGTCATAAAATGGAATATGCTCCAGCAAGATAGATAACTTGCAATCCACTAAATACTATCTACTTGGAAGTATGCGCACCTGTGATTTTACAAGTTACTATATATGATATTTATACTTCACTGATTTCTTATCACCTAAAACCTAATGGCCTAGTATATAAGCTAGTTACATGTTTTCTGAAAGGAAGAAACTACATATTTCTGCAGCTGATTTTGAGTTTTCCCCAAGTCCCTTATATTATATTTCAATAACAAGTAAATGCCAAAGACGAACCCCTTTTAACATTGATGAAATGAGCAACATTAATGACAATTCAAATAAAACTCGATCAGAACCTTGACAGAGTTAAAATGAAAATAGAGATAATGTAAATGAAATTGATATGTATAATCTTTCATGATATCATAGAACTACAGAGAAAATATACTCACATGTCAATGCCAACTGAAAAACGTATTACCAATCTTTATATATATAACAAATGTTTTTGTGAATCATTTGTACTTCTATTGGTAGTATTGATATGTTACTTATGTGTTCACACCACATTAATCAGGAACATACAAATAGAAACGAAATGGAAGTGCAATCTTCTGCCACATGCAACACATAAGTATTATGGAGTCCATTTTCCATTGCTTTAGATTACCACATGATCCTTGTTCCAGACATGTTCAAATATATGGCAACCCAATTATAGCATATCTAGAATATACAACACTCAAGCAACCTATTACTATCAAAATGTGTAAAACAACACACATGGAAGGCTGCAAGAGAGGGGAAAGATTGTACCTTGAGGATCTTCAAGAATTGGAGACTAATTTTGACATGTAGTATCTTTAATGGAAAATGAGAGCAATAGCTCCAGTTGCATGTGAAATAATAGCAGTAAATCTGCAAATTTGCTTCTTGGAAGAGGGGAGTAAGAGGGGAGTAGCTCCTCTAATAGCTGCTCCAGAGACCTTTCTGAGCAGGAGCCTCAATTTGGAGCCTCGGATGCTTGAAATAGCAGCTTCAATTGAAGTTTTGGATGCAGCTTACAACACTTGAATGGCTCCAGAAATTGGCTTTAATGACTCTTCAATTTGGCCCCAATTGACTCCAAACGACTTCAATGTCTCCAGAAATTAGGAACCCAATATGAAAGTTGCTGCCTGGTCAGTAGATTCCAAACGTATGGAGGAGAAGGCTGTGATCGACTTGAGTGGAGATGTGAAAGAGAAAAATATAGGAGGAAAGAAGGTTGTGGTTTGATATAAATAAGGGGAAAGAGGGACTCTTGTATTGCTAAATGAAAAGGAGAAAAGACCAAATGGAAGGAGAGAGAGAGAGAGCCAAATTGTTGGATGCTATTTTGGAATTTGCAACATTTTTTGTAAACTCCAACTTTCTCCCTTCTCTAGAACATCGAAGTCGACCGTATACGCACCTCGAGTCTTGGATTTTGATGAATAATAACTTATTTCGACCGTTTCTGAATGATGATCAAAATGAGTATAATATTCATATACTTCGGATCGAAGAAGGATTCTCGAAATTTTTGAGATACAATCTTAGTTTATGACTAATTTTTGTGATTTTAAATTATCAAACGACATCCGATTGACGAACAGTCAATTTCGTTGATCTTATCTTGTCGAATGGGATTTTTGAGTGGTCTCAGTTTGCTTTGCGGTTTTCAATGTGCGTTGCGACTTTTCCGTGGCACGCATTACAATGCGATCGACCTGTGTTTGATTGCAACCGAACGGGCTTTGGTTGCGATCTATAGATCGATATGAGTTTATTCAAGATTAATTGAATATTAATTGGTCACGTAGACCCTTAATCGGGTCGAGTTTGGTTTATAAGAATCCAGATGTTACATAAATATTTGCTTTAATTCTTGATTCCACACGACAACAGCTTATACCAATTGATGCAAGTGAAGATTTCCAATAGTAGAAAAATAGAGAGGGTCTGGGAAGAAGAAAAATCACGTCTGTAACACGAGCTTTGGATGGAAAAAGCATGAAGATGTACATGAGGGAGGAGAAAGTGGGAGAGGATAGAAGAAATCACCGACTTTGATTAACCTCAACTATCTCTAAATAACAACTACCACGTCTTTTATATAGGAGGGGTGGATTGTAAAAATAGAAAGAGATTAAAGTCAAAATCAGAATCCTAATTGGCTCCTAAATTCTCTTTAAATATATAGCTAATTAGAGAACACGCAAGATCTTTTTATTAAAAGAAAATTCAAAACTATGACAGTCTCAAATTGGATAAAGCTAACCTAATCCTAACTTAAATTAATGACCCTAATCAGGCGGACGAAAAAACCTTAATTTCAGCAAAATTGGCCCGACGATAATCCCTCCTATTTTTTTGCTGAAATTCTTTATTCCACATTGCATCACTACTCCACTATCTTGACATTGTCGAGTTAATCTAACCAAATAAACACCTAAAGCACAATCTAATGATTTATATCTAAAGTGTGAAGTTATTTTGTTTTATTTTTATTGCAATATTCTTCTTCCCTAAATCGTAACCCTTACCACCTATCTCGATCGCCCACTATCTTTATGGCAATAAGGGAAGGGAGAGAGATGATTTCATGTCGACGATGGGGAAAGGGGACACTGTTGAGATATTTCTACATTCGTATGTATCTTTTGGTTCATTTTATTTCTTTATGTCTATCTTATGTAATTTACCCTTAGGTCTCTCCTCTATATAAGAGAGCCTAGGGTTTCAGGAATAATCAGCTCTCTTATTTTTTCCAACATAGTATTAGAGCGACGGTCCTAGACCGGAGCTCTCGAACCCAAAACCTTAACCCTTCTTTCCAGCCATCTCCTTCCACATGCCGCAGACCCCACCCACGCACCGCCACCCGCGCAACCCCCTCTCCACGCCGTCGTCGCTAGCCTGCTCGGCATCACCTGCGCGTGTATGCGCCACCGCTTGTGCGTGGCATCTTCGCCGCTACGCGCTCCATCGCCTGTGTGTTCTGGTCTCCAACGCATTGCGTGACCGTGCATCTTAGTCCCGTGCCTCAACTTCTGGCGTGGTTAATCTTCGTGTATTGCAATTCCACGAGCCGGCGTCGGTCTCTTCATTTGGATGATGAATTTGGGTGCGTAAGTCTACATATGCACTCAAATCTACATATGTCTGTGTAGACATTCAATCTTTGGTCTACAAAACCCTAGTTTTTTACATCCGGTAATATAACCGAGAACAAAGTCGATGTACCTGCCACAGGCGCATTCGCAGGTCCAACGCCTATTGTCAAAGTTGATGGGACAAATTATGAGCTCTGGGCAATGCAGTTCATGAGCCCGATGAAGTCAAATGGTAAAAAACATATTCTTACCGAGGAGGAGCCAATGGAGAAGACTAGGGTAAATGCCTTGTGGGAGGTGGACGACGCTTATGCCAAAGTTTGGCTCTCTGGTACATTGACGATCGAGATTGCCAATGATGTGTTACATCAGCCTACTGCTAAGGCGATGTCGGATATCCTCATAGCAATATATTCTCAAGCGAAGAACGAGACGAAGATCCTCCAACTCTAGCTTGACATATTCACTATCAAGTAGAACAAACATCCTCTGCATTCACTGTATACATCCTTGCATGGGATGTTTGAGAAGCTCCATAGTTTCATGCCTCTAATGACGACTACAGAGTTGCAGAAGACATATAAGAATGCTACCATGGTTGAGGTATTCCTAGCTGCCATTGACCCTAAATATGATGCTGCCCGCTCCCAGATTCTAGTGGTTGCCACTATTCCCCCCATGGAGGAAGCGTTCCGCAAGCTCAACAGGATTAACTATTCCTTCCACAGCTTCTAGTCAGACTTCCTCGGCTATGGCAGCTTCTTGAGGAAGAGGAGGCCCTAATATCTTCTGTGGACGCGAACCTCGTGGTAGAGGTGGCTGCACTCATCAGCCCTGCACTTTGTCATCATCCAGGTCATACTGAGGATAGATGCTATTCCAAGCATGGTTTCTCGGCATCTACCCGCATTGCAGAGCAGATTGAGTCTCCTGCTGCTTCTACTTTAGATTAGAGGTTTGATCACCTCGTGGCCAGATTGATGGATATTATACCGTCTTCCGCTTCACCATCTCCAGGAGATCATTCAGATGTGGTAGCCTCAGTTTCTGCCAGCACCTCTACTACAACTAGCACCTCAGGTACTTATGCTTTTACGTCCTGTCATGGATATGACATTATAGAGTAGATTTTGGACTCTGGTGCAATCCATCATCTATGTGGAGACAGACATCGGCTTATGTCATATAAACATGTTCCACTAGGGAGAACAATTGTGATAGTTGACGGGACTCATTCCCCGATCACATAACATGGGGAGATCACTTTGACGCCTTCAATGCGTTTGCAGAATGTGCTACATGCTCTAGATTTCTCTATGAATTTTCTTTCTATTAGTCAAATTACAAAGGATTTGCACTGTCGAGCTATTTTTGACCCATCGTCTTTTGTTTTTCAAGACATTCTTACGTGCAAAGTGATTGGGTGTGGTCGTAAGTAGGGTGGTCTTTATCGCCTGGTTCGGACTCCCTATGCAGACATATCTTCTCATTCGTCTGGATCAGTCTCTCTGTTCACTTGGCACCTTCGGTTTGGTCATCTCCCTCTTCAGAAGATGTGTTATATGCTACCGTAGATTTCACCTAGTTCTTCCTTTCAATGCGAAGTTTGTCAGTTGGGAAAGCATTATCGGTCTACCTTTCTCAGTCGTCAGAGTCAGAGCAGTAGATCCCTTTTTTAGTTATTTCATGTTGACATTTGGAGTCTGAGTCGTGTTCCTGATGACCAAGGACACATTTTATCTTCTAGCTGTTGACGATTTTTCACGATTGTCATAGGTGTTTCTTTTGAAAAATAAATCTAAAGCATGGGATAGAATCAAAACCTTTATTAGTGAAGTGCAGAATGTTTTCTCTACCTCTGTGAAGTTTGTGCGAACTGATAATGCTTTGGAATTCTTTACTCGTGCTCTATCTCATTTTCTTTCATCTAGAGGATTATTCATCAAATATCTTTTCCTTACACCTCTCAGTAAAATGGTGTTGCTAAGAGAAAGCATCGTTATCTTTTTGATGTTACTCGGACTCTTCTCATTCATAGTCGTGCACCACATTCGTTTGGGGTGATGCAGTTCTCACAGCATGTTATTTGGTGAATCATATGCCATCGTCTATCTTGGGTGAGAAAATTCCTTTCTCCGTATTTTTTTGAGTTATTCTCACTCACTCCTTGTGTGTTCGGATCTGTCGCTTTTGTTCACCAGTTGATTCTTTGTTTTGACAAGCTCGCTCCAAAAGCTATCAAATATGTGTTTGTTGGATACTCTAGGACTCAGAAGGGATACCGATTATGACCCTTTGAGTAGAAAGTACTATATCAGTGCTGATGCCATTTTTTGAGTCTGTGATGTCTCTCCTACATGTGACATATTGGCTTCATCGGACTTAGATGATGAGGTCTACATGTCACCTCCTCCTACGAGCTACTCACCACCTCTCCTGTGCCTGTTGTACCACCTCCACCGCCACCAGTGCACCACCTCCTCCACCCCCTCCTGCTACCCAGCACATGCGCCACTTGTTCCATCTTTACATAAATTCTACACTCGTTGGTCTGCTTTTGCTCATGGTCATCACCGATCATCCTCTGAGCCCCAGGTTTGTTTTGATAACACAACTTCTAATGATGGGTCTGGAGATATGATGGGCCATAGATGGAGGACGTTCCCTTTGACCTAGATATTCCTATTGCAGTTCGAAAGCAGAAGCGATCTTGTGCTTCCTACCCCCTTGCTTCTCATGTCTCCTTTCATCGTCTAACATGGGATTTTCAGAGATTTGCAACGGTTCTATCTGCCGTGGAAATTCCACAGAATTATGAGGAGGCATTGAAGGATAGTCGCTGGCGCTTGGCTATGGGGAGGAGATGGCCGCGCTACAGTCACGTGGTACGTGGAGCCTTGTTTCTGCTCTAGTTGACGCGTCCATCGTGGGATGCAAATGGGTGCTCACTGTGAAACACCGTGCGGATGGCAGTGTGGATTGCTACAAGGCAAGACTTGTGGCACGTGGGTTCACCCAAACATATGGGTTTGACTATCAGGATACCTTCTCTCCAGTGGCCATATATTCTACTCTGCGTATTCTTTCCGTTGCTGTGACACGAGATTAACCCCTGTATTAGCTTGATGTGAAGAATGCCTTCCTTTATGGCGATCTACAGGAGGAGGTCTACATGCAGCAAGCACCTGGGTTTGCTGCTGAGGGGGAGTGTCAGAAGGTTTGCAGGCTACGCAAGGCTATTTATGGCCTTAAGCAGAGTCCAAGAGCATAGTTTCAGAAGCTCTCAAACTTGATAGATCAACTGGGATTTGTGCGATCAACTGCCGATCACACCTTGTTTGTGCAGAAGACCCATAGAGGTTCTATTGTCATTCTTGTGTTCATTGATGACATTATTGTTCCAGGAGATGATAAGTATGACATTCAGGGTGCCAAGGACTTCCTAGGTCAGTAGTTTGTGATCAAGGATCTTGGACATTTACGTTACTTTCTTGGGCTGGAGTTTGCCAAGAACCAGCATGGTCTTGTGATGACCCAGAGAAAGTATGTTGCATATCTCCTTTCAGAGACAAGCATGTCAGATTGCAGACCTTCCACTTCTCCTATTGACCCGAGCATGAAGCTATATGATGATGACACCGAGGAGGTCAACAAGAGGAGGTACATGGAGCTTGTTGGCAAGCTACTATATGTGACTATTACCAGGCTCGACATATCCTTTGCTGTGAGCAAAGTGAGTCAGTTTATGGAGCAACCCAGACATGCACATATGGATGCAGTCCATATGATTCTAAGATACCTAAAGACTTCACCTTGTACATGTATTCTTTTCAGCAGGGACACATCTCTCTCAATTACAACTTGCGCAGATACAGATTATGCTGGATGTCCAAAGGATAGAAAGTCTACCTCGAGATTTGCTGTATTTATAGGGAATTCCTTGATTTCATGGAAGAGCAAGAAGCAGACTGTGGTTGCCAGATCGAGTGCTGAATCAGAATATAGGGCTATGGCTTAAGCTAGCACAGAGATGATGTGGGTCAGATCTGTTCTTACGGACCTGACTATAGAGGTGTCTCTTCCCATGCCCCTCTAATGTGACCATGATGTTGCTCTTTTCATTGCCAACAACCCCGCATTGCATGAGAGAACGAAACATATTGAGGTAGACTACCATTATACTAGAAATGTGATTCAGAGGGGTCTGATTTCTACCTCTCATGTTAGTTCAGGAGAGCAAACATCAGATATCTTTACCAAGGTATTACTCAGGGGGGGCATTTCAGAAGTGTTCATCCAAGCTGAGCATGATTGATATCTATGCTCCATCTTGAGGGGGAGTGTTGAGATATTTCTACATTCCTATGTATCTTTTCGTTTATTTTATTTCTTTATGTCTATCTTGTGTAATTTACCCATAGCTCTCTCCTTTATATAAGAGATCCTAGGGTTTCAGGAATAAACAACTCTCTTATTTTTTCCCAACAGATACAAAGCTCAATAGTGTGATGGGACGAATAGGATTGAGCTCGAGCCGATAATGGGAAAGAGGGTCATGGACATCAGTAATGTGATTAGGCAGGGTAGATTGATTCGCTATAGGTTACATGGTCGAGTTTAGAATACGAGGTTTGGGGTAAGAAAACGAGTTCTGCAATGTAATATGGGAGGGAAGGGGGGTTGGAAACATGACATTACTTGGCGAGGGTGAGGGTAGCAGTGGGAGAGCTTGGTATCATGGTAGAGGAAGGGGGTGTTGGAGCTGTAGGGAGGAACGAGATCATGATATGAGGACAGAGATTGCTTTTGTCACTTTGATTGTGATTATGTAACTCATACTCCATATGCATGAGATAAAGCGTCCACAATAGCTTGATCAGATTGTAACCAATTTTCCTTTCTAGTAGGAAGACGACAAAAAAAAAGAAGGAAAGACAACTTAAACTATGACATTTCTTGATGTAACATTTGACACATCTTCTTGAGATATTTAATTCGTTAAGTTGATCCCTAACAAAGTGGATAAGTATTGGTTATGGTAATTCTAATTCCAAAACTATACTTGACTTTGCTGGGTGCTTTTTAATTATCTCCACTGAGAGAAAAGTCATTTAAGGTCGCTGAACATGGTTCAAGTTATTGGCAATTCTCAAATGTTGACGAACAACCTTGTTACACTTGGATTTCTACTCTATAGTAAGTGCACAACCATTGTCTTCAGTAGCTAGATCTGCTCGTATTACTGAGGCAATAGAGATTTGCGTCTCTTGCATGTGGATTACAAGAGCCTCGAGATTGTTATCGAGGCTTATGCAATTAACGATGCCTCCTTAAACTCGAGCTTGGATCATGAGGTACAATATCATATTCCACTTGCTTGTAGGTTGTCAAGTTTAATGTATTGAGCCCTCCAATCCCAACTTGACGAGCAACCACACATGTAATACTATTGGTTCGTATCTTGTCTCACATCCTTCACATGCCAATTGAACAACGAGGTATCTCTAGAGGATGCTTTCTAGGTGATTGCATTTACGAGTTATTGTGTGATTCCCTAGCTCTTAACAATAGGCATTGATCATGAGCAAATTGTTGTTGTGAAACGTATGTACCAAGCTTTGGAAACTGTAGAGGTCATGTTTTCTGAGGTAGCAATCACAGTGGCCGATGAGGTTCTTATGAGAGATAAAGTTGTCGTCAATCATCTCGAGGGATTTAACAATGCAATGAAGGGGCATGACATTGGATTGTGATATCAATCTTGATGCTTAGGATTCGTGGAGGCAATCTTAATGACCTTAACACCACTAGGGAAGTCTTTCAGGAACAAACCGTAACATGATTTTATTATCGTCTCATTAGGTTCTTCAGGGACAAAAACATTTTCCTGGTCTATGAGGAGTCTATGGAACTTCTTACTTTTGAAGACCATAGGGAACCTTAAGAAGGAAAGTTGGGGTGAGGACATGGTTTGAAATATTGTGATATATCATTTATATATCAATATCACCCTGTTCGGGGTATTGATATTCCCCAATATATCTTTTTCTAGGATATCTACCGATCTCTCATGATATATTGGTGCATCGTCTTGTATTGGTCAAAATTGGAGGTTTTTAGTGCAACTTTTCCTCGATATTGATTGATATTGTTATAATATTGATGTATTATTGATATCACCTATGTGCTTGATTTCGTTGTTTATTTTTGTAAGGAAAGAAGCTTACTTTAAAGATTAATTTGTTCGAGATTTTGCTTGAATAGCTATTCTTAGTATTAACAACACAATATGATTTATAGCTTTGCTTGAATAGCGAGGCCTTGATTTTTGAATGGCGGTAGTGAGACGCCAATTTTTGAACTTGGTGATGGTGAGATTCCAATTTGTTTCGGATGTCTTTAGTTCAGGTAGAAATTTTAGTTTCTAATAAGCTTTAATTAATCTTCTTTTTTTTCAAATTTATGGTTGACATGAATGATTTTCTTTATGATATTATATGTTATTATTCTTGTTTGCTTGTTTGTTTGTTTATGATATAGTGTAGCCTTTGTTTATACATAGTATGTGATGTAATATAGATCGTACAATGCTTAGGTGGTAAATACACACCTTTTATGTTTACAAGTTGTTGTGGATAAGTTTCTTTATGTCCCTTTAGATATCTCTGGACAACCAACATCGACGACAATGATATGTGTAATATAATGCGTATTGGTGTGTTAGATACACCACATTCTTACATATAAGTGGGTATCTGTATGCTCTTTATTTTTTTTATAAAAAACTAGAGTGATCTTAATTTGTGTAAAACTCACCTTTTTGTGCCATTTCCAAGATTTTCATCGAGATCTTTGATGCATCATGTTATATATCCCTTTTGGATTGACTGATACGTTATCGATATCTCGAACCTTGTTTGGAATGCATTATGAATTCAATAATAGAGAGAAATTATTTCCAACCACTCCATGAAATCCTTAATTTAGTGGAATTGTAGAGATACACAAATGGATTTTGTTTAACATGGTGTTAACAATGATGAGAAACACACAACTTCCTCTTAAATTCTTTTAACATATATTCTAACCACAATTCGAAGCAAGCCAACATCGAAATTCCCTCATCAAACTTGATTCGGAACAAAATCTAGTGCTATACTGATGAGTGTTACTATGTAACCTTAACCATAGGGGTATTGCTGTCCTCTAAAAAAGGAGACATCTCGATTCTAACCCTAACCCTAGGTCTCCACCTATATAAGGAGCACTAGGGTTCTTCATATGGATCTGATTTTAACTTGATATCAAAGCATGCTCCCCCTCCCCCCACCACGTCACCCGTTTCCTCCCATCTCCATGAGTTTTCTTTATGCCCTAGCGGCACCAATGCCGCGTCCCCAGCCTCGCTAAAGCCCCCAACAGCAGCACATCCATGCCTCAAGCTCCCAACGGTACCAACCCCCCGCCTCAATCCCCTTCGCCGACCTCGATCCCTTGCCTAACCTCCTTTCTATCCTACATCCTACATCCCTCGCAGTCGCCTGGTTAGCCCTAGCCACCTCTACCCTACATCCCTCGCTGTTATCCCTATCCGACAACCCATACCTACCAATCCCCCCAACCATCAACCCATACTTACCAACCCCCTCCCCCCTTTTTCTCCACATGACTATTCCCACGCCAGATATCTCATTTGTAGTGAGCAAAGTTAGTCAGTTTATGGAGCAACTACGTCAGGGTCATATAGATGCAGTTTGCATCATCCTTAGGCGTTTGAAGTCTTCTCCATGTACATGGTTGCTATTCAATAGATGGACGTCTCTTGCTATCACCACGTGCATTTGCTGACTATGCAAGATGCCCTAAAGACAAAAAGTCTACCTTTGATTTGCAATTTTATAGGGATTTCATTGCTCAATCTGAATACATAGTTGTGGAGTAGGGCATCACCGGGATGATGTGTGTTAGATCTGTCCTGACTAACCTAGCTATTGATGCACCACTTCCCACACTGCAGCTATGTGACAATCCCGTTGCATTATGCATCGCAAACAATCCGACGTTCCATAAGAGGACCAAACACATCAAGGTAGATTGCCATTATATACACGACATTATATATAAGGGCTCTATCTCCACTTCTCACTTTATCTTAGGGGAACAAATATTAGACATTTTCACCAAGTATCTAGCTTCCAGGTTGATCTGTGTAATTTACCCTATCTCTACTAGCTTATGTGCGAGAGTAGATTTTACATCTTTGTCATCCATTTTTTGGCAGGATATCTGCTATGTTCTGCCGTAAGTAGTCTCCTTGCTTGGATCGGTTATGGGGGGATGGGTGCGAATTTCGTTTTTGCGAGGATGATTTGATTGAGGGGGTTCTTTATGATACTTCTCCCAGATTATATGCTATGTCGTTGGACAAAGGGGCTTGTGTTGCAGACACGACCTCAAATTTCAACGAAATTCCACCGAATTTCTCAAAAATTTCCATTCTCTAGGTCACCGAAATAAGAACGCCAACTTATTTCTTTTTCTATGGTTTCAACGAAATATCAACGAGATTTCAACGAAATTGCATGTTTTGATGAAACAACAAAATAAAGGAATATGACCTTCGCTTTCATCGAAATTTGCATATATTAATGAATTTTCGCTAATGTTTTCATCGATGTTTTAAGTTGTGAGAGTCCTTTACATTGCTTGAAGAAGTTTCTTTAGTTAATTTCTAAAATTTAAATATAAATTCCAAATCAGTTAGACATACGATTTAAGAGTTAAATTCAAGTTTTAACTGAAGAGCTTTATTTTTTCATTCTTTCTTTATTTTGATTTATATGTTTTAATTAGTAGTTATTATATGTGTCACCTCATTTATTGACGAGGTGACTATCATGGCTTTTGCTTCCAGTTTAGCTTACAGTTTTGACTCTAGGCAACATGTTGCTCTACATATCAACATATGTAATGATTATGACGATAATACTACTTCAAAACTTATATTTACAATTTCATTTTATAAATATGCATTTCTATTTTATTAATTGACTTACAAATATTTAAAACCTTATTTTTTTTTGGAAAAAGTCAAGTTTAGAGTCATTTCCAATTTTTTTGACAGTTTCACCTAAATTATCCAGAATTTCTCTTTATGGACTTGGCAAAACAAAATCGAAATCCAAACTTAAGGTTTTGCTTTCTTGCGGCTTCTCTTTACTATAAGGAGTTCATGTAGCTGTACGAGTGCTAGGTTGTTAGCAACCTTCAAAATCTTGTGTCTATATGTATTTTGGTTAGAGACAAGTAATAACCTATCATTTCAAACTTTAATTTCTAATCATTTTTCTATTACTCTTTATTGGACTATATTTTTCTTTGTTATTGTTGTTCGTGTCATCATTCTCTCCATGTTCAAGTGGTAAAACTAATGGCTTCTAATTTCATCTTCAAATCTAGATCTGGTTCCAAGCAACATACTATTTTTTTACTGTTGGAGCGATTGGATGGATTTAATGTAACATATCATGTTAATATCTTACTATTAGCAAAAAAAGTATATTTCTATTTCATTTATAGAGTTAAGAATATTAGAAATCTTTACTTTAAAAAATGAGTTTTCAAGTAATTTTCCAAATTTCCGGCCATTTCATCGAAATTCCACCGAAATCCCATTGAATTTCTCTTTCCATGCTTATCGAAATTAAATCGAAATGCAACATTTAAGCCCTTGGTTGCAGATTTGTGGTTTGGGGATGTCGTGGACATCGACTTTTGTGGCAAAGTTATCTAAACAGAGAGCGAATGAGTTCTTGAGTTTTGCAAGAAAGCTAGCCAGAGTGGAGAAATCTTAGGAAGGCTGTGACTTCTAGAGCTAGAGAGATGGGTTATTCACAATGATGAATGTGTATGTGGCATTACCAACCACATCGATTTTCGTGACCGATGTGGTGTCTCCCGATTATGCAAGAGTCTGGTGTTGGAAGGTGTTGGAGGAAACGAGTTAATTGTTATTCCTTAGAATCCTAGGCTCCCTTATATAGAGAGAACCCATGGGTAAAATACTTGAGTCCAGAATAGAAACATAAAATAAGAAACGGTATAGAATAACATAACATAAGTCTCTACACTCCCCCTCAAGATAGAGCATAGATGTCTATCATGCTCAGGTTGGAAGAGCATCTCTGAAAGGGTCCTTTGAGCAGCGGCTTGGTAAATATGTCGGCAGTCTGATCCTCTGAGCTAACGCGAGATGTAGATATCAAGCCTCTCTGGATCATATCTCTAGTGTAGTGGCAGTCTACTTCGATATGCTTTGTTCTTTCATGAAATGCTGGATTGTTGGCAATAAACAAAGCTGCTTGATTGTTACATTGAAGCTGCATGGGTAAAGGTACAACTATATGTAGATCTTCTAGCATGGCTCGAACCCACATCATCTCTGTGCTTGCTTGCGCCATGGCCCTATATTCAGACTCAGCTCTAGATCTTGCCACAACAGTTTGTTTCTTGCTTTTCCAAGAAACAAGAGAGCTCCCAACAAAAACGACGAATCCTGAAGTAGACTTTCGATCCTTAGGACACCCTGCATAATCTGCGTCTGCACACGCTGAAATAGATAAATCTGTGCTCTTTCGAAATAGCAATCCTGAGCCTGGAGAAGACTTGAGATACCTCAATATCATGTATATGGCATCTATATGAACTTGTCTTGGCTGCTCCATAAATTGACTCACCCGGCTTACTGCAAAAGCAATATCGGGTCGCGTTATGGTGATATAAAGAAGCTTACCCACCATCTCTCTATATCTTCTTTTGTCCACTTCCTCAGTATCATTGTTGTTAGAGTATTTGGTTGTGCGCCCTTTATGTTGTAACAGGGTAAATGGATCCTGGAGAAGATCCATTTACCCCCATCATGTGTTTAGTCCCACATGGACCAACGGTGGGACTTGGAGGCTCTGGGAAGGCTATATAAGGAGCCCCAGACCTCCTGTACTCATTGAGAAATTCAATAGAATATCCGCCCCCGTTGAGGGCTTCTCCTGTGGTTTCATCCCGCTCCTTCTGGAGTAGGGTTCCACATAAAAATCTTTGTGTTCTTCGTGATTATTCTTCTTTATTATGTTATTCCGCTTCCGCTTTCTATTTTATAACATGGTATCAGAGCGGGTTCGATTCTCGAGGAATCATGTTTTATTATTCTTGTTCGAGATTCGATTGTTTTTTTTCAAGTTATTGTAAGATCTAGGGTTTCTATGGAAACCCTAATTCATGAAGTTTTGTTCTTGATCAATGCTGGAGCATGATTCGTCGACACATGCTCAGAGATCCGTTTTTTTGGAAAGATTATGGCTGAAGATCCCATCCATTTTTTTGAGAAAAAGATTGTTCATGTTCTAGGGTTTCTGAACCCTAGATTGTTCTGAAACTCCATCGACGGCAGCGCGCATCCCGGTGCTGCTCTTCGCGCACAGAGCCTCTATCTGGTTCTACACCCAGACGGTACTCAGGCATCCATTCAGTAGTTGTGTTGGAGTACCAGTTCCTGGAATTGCTTGGGGAATATGTTCCAGAACGCAACATCCATGCTGCGAGCCGCACTGCTTCAATCGAAGCATCATCTCCATCGACAGCCGCTACAGCCTTCGAAGCCCCCTCACGCTGGTGCATCTCCAACCCGTCTCGCTGCAGCCTCCAACACATCTGGCAAACCTGCATCGCATCTGGCGAGCTTTCGTCACTGCCGATCCTTATCGCAGCCCCCGCTGGCCCAGATCTCGCCTACCCCTGCATCTTCAGGCAGGTGGCGCGTAATACCCCTTCCACTCGCAGTCGGCGGCGCCATTCTTATATGGTTCAAGATTCTAGGGTTTCCTGTTTGAAACCCTAATCCATGGTTCAAGTTCTGCAGTTTTTATTGGGTTTTTGAAACCCTAATTTCTGGAGTCATGTTCATGTTCATCTCCAAGAGAAGCGGCGAGCATCGACTCCTACGACCATTCCAGCGCAGAAACTGCGCCCTCCTTCCCATCGCCAGGGCTTCCCTCTCCAGCGCTGGAACCCAGGAGGCGAGCGCGCGCGCCGCCATCATCAGCTCCTCGTGGCGCTGGCCTCTCTAGGCGATGGAGCTCCTGATGTAACCCTCTTCTCCCTCGCGCGAGATCGGTGGCAACTCCAGGAGGAGAAGTCGCAGCCTCCTCCCTCGCAAATCCAAGATCCAGGGCGGCGGCAGTTATCCACTTCGAAGACGGGGTTCCCGCATGAGGGAACCCTAAAGGAGGGGCGGCACAATTTTTCCATGGGCCCTAACGGGGGCCAATGGCCCTTTCTTTATATATACATTAAAAAAAATATGATTGTAACCCCCAGGTGGGCTGGATTAAAAAAAAAGGAGGGGGGAGGCGAGACCTGGTTTATTGGGACCTTTTGGGCTGATATATTTTGTAAAAAGGGGGAGGAAGTATAGTTTTGTAAAAAAAACGAGAGGGCAGGAGAGAAAAAGGCCATGTGGGCCGTGTATTTGACAAAAAAAAGGAGTTTTCTTGGAAAAGGCGCGTACACGAAAAAAAACCGTACGCATTTTTTTTTTAAAAAGAAGAAGAGGATGAAAAGCCGGAAAAAAATCAACGGCTTAAAAAGAGAGAGAGAGAGAATGACGGCTTAAAAAAAGTGATGATGAAAAGCCGCAAGTTTCATGTTTTCATGTTGTCTTCCCCATTATTGTTGTCTTCTCCCAACATTGTCGATGTCCATGTTTTCCGACAAGTATGGGAGAAAGGGGGAGTATATATGTAGAGTCACAGGTCTAAATCCACATTCCAGATTTCAGATGCCAGTCTCCAGACCGATCAGATTTCAGACTCTACGGTTCGGATCCAGGTTCAGACTCGACGGTTGTCTTCCGAGTCCAGTTTCAGACACGCACGAGTGTGCGGTCATTGTCAGATGAGCATAAGTTGCCATCATTGTCAGAGGTCCCCATCATTCTTCTCTAGTTGTCAGGCCAGAGTTTTCATGTGAGCCATAGGGACTCCAGAGCAGAGGACCATTCCCTTGAGGGCAAGGGTTTTCATGTGGTATCATAGGTACACCAGAGCAGTGCACCATTCTCTGAGCCAGATGGGAGAGACCCAGTTCTCCGACGAGGAGACTTCAGGCGCAAGTTCAGACTCGATGGTCAGATTCCGAGTCTTCAGTTGACTCACACTCCAGCCCGTTCGTCCTCCTCACCTGCACGGCATGAGAAGCAACGTCCTCGACTGCAGCATGTGCGCGTTGGGTTGATATTGTCCGTAGTGTCTTGTAGCGTTGAGTTGAACTTCTTTCTGTTTGTCCAAGCTGAGCATTGCATGCTCCAGCTTGAGGGGGAGTGTTAGAGTATTTGGTTGTGCGCCCTTTATGTTGTAACAGGGTAAATGGATCCTGGAGAAGATCCATTTACCCCCATCATGTGTTTAGTCCCACATGGACCAACGGTGGGACTTGGAGGCTCTGGGAAGGCTATTTAAGGAGCCCCAGACCTCCTGTACTCATTGAGAAATTCAATAGAATATCCGCCCCCGTTGAGGGCTTCTCCTGTGGTTTCATCCCGCTCCTTCTGGAGTAGGGTTCCACATAAAAATCTTTGTGTTCTTCGTGATTATTCTTCTTTATTATGTTATTCCGCTTCCGCTTTCTATTTTATAACAATTGTCATACAGTTTCATGCTCGGATCCATAGGAGTACTCGACGGTCTACATCCGACCATTCCTGTTTCAATAAGAAAATCTGTAATGTATTTCCTTTGGGTCATCACCATACCCTGTGCATTCTTGGCAAATTTCAACCCCAGAAAGTATCTTAGGGTACCAAGATCTTTCGTGACAAAATGACGGCCCAAGAATGCTTTTGCCCTCTCTACTCCCTGAACGTCATCTCCTGTAACCAGAATATCATCAACATATACCCTGATGACAACCGTGCTTGTAGAAGTCTTCTGAATGAACAACGAGTGATCCACATTTGATCTTTTGAATCCCTATTGTTCAATTAGGTGGGTAAGCTTCTGGAACCATGCCCTTGGACTCTGTTTAAGGCCATAAATCGCTTTGTGAAGTCTACACACCATATGATTATCTCCCTCAACAGTGAACCTTGGTGGCTGCTGCATGTAGACTTCCTCCTGCAGATATCCATAGAAGAACACATTCTTGACATCAAGTTGAGATATAGACCAGTCACGTACCACAACAACCGATAGAAGAATGCGAAGAGTAGAGTGCCTAACCACTGGAGAAAATGTATTAGATAGTCCACGCCATAGGTTTGTGTGAAACCTCTCGCAGCAAGTCGTGCCTTGTATCGATCGAGACATCATGGTATTTAACTGTGAACACCTATTTGTAGCTAACAATAGATGCGCTAGATGGAGCGTTAACCAGGCTTCATGTACCATGAGACTGTAAAGCACGCATCTCTTCTTGCATAGCCAATCACCAGCAATCAATCTTCATAGCTTCTTGATAGGTCCGTGGTATATGCACGGAAGACAAAGCCGCAACAAACCTCTGAAAGTCACCTGTAAGGCGGTGAAAGGACACCTGGGAAGCAAGTAGATAAGACGCACAAGTCCATTTCTGCTTTCGAATAGCAATGGGGACATCAAGGTCGGCATCCGATGTACTGGATGGTGCATCCTCCTTCAATGAAGAATCCTGCACATGTACATTATCTGACCCATCGTTAGTAATACCATCTGAATATACCTGAGGCGTGATGGATGCTTGACGTGTAGTCTGAGCAGGACCTGACCGATGTGTATAGAATTTAGGTAAAGGTGGGATAGGTGGTCGTGGAGGTGGTGGTGGTGGTGATGGTGGCATAGCAACTGGAGCTGGATTGGACTCAGGTGGACTCAGACTAGGAGGAGGAGGAATATAGACATCATCATTGGAAGCGGACGAGACCAACCTGTCACCTGCAGGGGAGAAGTACATAACGGACTCAAAAAATGTAACGTCAGCACTGACAAAATATTTCTTGTTTATGGGGCCATAACAACGATAGCTCTTCTGAGTCCGAGAGTAACCTACAAAGACACACTTGACAGCTCTAGGAGAGAGTTTGTCAAGTCCAGGAGATAAGTGATGAACGAAGGCAACAGTACCAAAGACACGAGGAGTAAGTGAGAATAATTCCTTATCAGGAAAAATAATTGAAAGAGGAATTTTTTCACCAAGAACTGAGGATGGCATGTGATTGACCAGATAACAGGTTGTAAGGACAACATCCCCCTAGAAAGTGATCGGCGCATAACTCTTGATAAGCAGGGTTCGAGTGATATCAAGAAGGTGACGATGCTTTCTCTCTGCCACGCCATTCTGTTGAGATGTGTAAGCGCAGGTGGTTTGGTGAATAATACCCTTAGACGAAAGAAAATGGGAGAGAGAACAGGTGCAGAATTCCAATACATTATCTGTACGAACATTAAAACCTGTGTCCCTGATGATCATGTACACGACTCGGACCCCAATTATCAATATGAAACAACTCAAACGGGGAGCTACTGCTCTGACCCTAACGACTAGGAAAGCTAGAATGATGATGCTTTCCCAACTGACACGCTTCACAACGAAATGACGAACTTGGAGAGATCCGCGGCAAGAGATTTCACATTTTCTGGAGCAGGAGATGGCCAAAGCGAAGATGCCAGGTGTACGGAGAGACTGATCCAGCTGAATGTGAAGAGACACCAGCATAAGAATTCCGGACCAGATGATAGAGACCATTTTGCTCAGAGCCACAACCAATCACCCTGCCCGTTAGTATGTCCTGAATAATGAGAGACGATGGGTCAAATATAGCACGATAGTGCAAATACTTCGTAATCTGACTAATCGATAATAAATTCATGGAGAACTCAGGAACTGATCTCCCCCTGTCCAACGATGGGGGAATGAGTCCCATCTGCTATCAACACTGAGCGACCATGTGGGATGTCCCTGTATGTCTCAAGTCTCTCTCTGTCACGGCAGAAATGATGGGTGGCGCCAGAATCTATAATCCAATTGGAAAGATCATGACAAGATGTAAAGGCAGTGGCCCTACCTGAGGTACTGGCAGCGGCATACGAACTAGCAGAAGCTGTAGCAGCAACATCTGAAGATCCACCTGGAGAATCAGTAGATGATTGAGGCATAATATCTCGTAGATGTGCCATAAGCTCTTCGAAGCGGTTATCTGTAGTGGATGCCGACTGAGACGTGACATGCTCGGCTACACGCACCGATGCTGGAAACCCATGCTTAGAGTAACATGTATCCTCTGACTGGCCTGTGCGATGACAGAATGAACACGGCTGGCGAAAGCGACCTCCTCGGCCACGAGGTCCACATCCACGACCAAAAGACTGACCACCTCTCCCACGCGATACCGCCATCGTCGATGGAGGTGGAGTAGATGTGCTGGAAGAAACATAGATTCTACTGAGCCTCCGGTAAACGTCCTCCATAGGAAGAATAACCGCATCGGAAAGTATCTGAGAGCAGGCTGCCTTATACTCAGGTTCGAGCGCTGCTAGTAGTACGCCCACCATGGTAGCATTCCGGAAGGTTTTCTGGTGCTCTGGAGTCGCCGTGAGTGGTATAGTGCTATATAGTTTCTCGAACATCCCCCTCAAGGACATGTACAACGAGTGAAGCGGCCGCCCATTCTGCTTCATGGTGAAAATATCGTGCTGGAGCTGTAACATCTTGGTCTCATTCCGCACTTGTGAATATGTGGAGGTCAGAATATCCCACATTGCCTTGGCAGTGGGCAGATGGAGGACATCATTGACAATCTCCATCGATAGTGTGCCTGATAGCCCAACCTTGGCATAAGAATCGTCGGCCTCCTAAGAGGCATAGATCCCAGTCTTCTCTGTCGGCTCATCCTCGGTAAGTATATGCTTCTTACCGTTTGACTTCATGAGGCTCATGAACTGCATTGCCCAGAGCTCATAATTCGTCCCATCCATCTTGACTATTGGCGCAGGACCTTTGAAGGCACCTATGGAGGGCATATCAACTTTACTTTCTGACATTTAGTCGGAGAGGAAAACTAGGGTTTGTAGACAAGAGACGATGTCTACATCAACCGGATAGGATTTGAGTGCATATGTAGACTTTATGCACTCAATGCATATGTAGATATCGGCCGGCAAGTGGTGAAGTGGCCAGCGGGGGCTTGTGCGGCCGACGGGGCCGGAAGAGGTGGTGTTCGATAGCCGGCGGCAGCCTGACTGTGCCGGCTGAGAGCTGGTGGGGCCTGGCGGAGGGCTGGTGGGGCCTGGCAGAGGGCTGGTGGGGCCTGAAGGAGGGCTGGAGGGGCCTGGCAGAGGGCTGGTGGGGCCTGGCAGTGCTGGCGAGGGCTGGAGAAGGTGGGCGGCGCCACCGAGAGGAGAGAGGAGAGAGAGAGGGGGTGGGCGACGGGCTTGAGAGGGTAGGGTTGGGGTTTTGGCTCTGATACCATGTTGGAGGAAACGAGTTAATTGTTATTCAATAGAGCCCTAGGCTCCCTTATATAGAGAGAACCCATGGGTAAAATACTTAAGAGTCCTGAATAGAAATAGAAAATAAGAAACGTTACCGAATAACATAACATAAGTCTCTACAGAAGGTACCTATTAGGATTAAGATTTTCCTTTGGCTGATCAAAAGATGACATGTTATGACAGGACTTAGGAGGGCCAAAATCTTCCTTGGGTATGATGAGGTTTGTAAGAGATGCGGAGGAGCTGCGGAGGACATAAACTACTTATTCTTCTGTTGTCCTGGGTCTAGAGAGATCTGGCAACAATGACACTACCAAGGGCCTATTGTGACAGGTTTTGCAATTTTTGGGTTCAATTGGTAGTGATTGGGGGCCTCTTTTGAAGGTAGGGCTAGAATAATTGCACATGTTTGGGCGATTAGGTTGGCGAGAATTAGTTTGATCATCAAAGACATGAGATTCTATCGTGAAAATGAAATTGAACACGCTTAAGGCTCTTTTAGAAATTTGGAATCTGCAATTTTTGTTTATAATTTCTTATTGAATATAGAAAGTTTGGATCTACCTTTTTTGGAGGTTTGTCCATTTTTCCTAAACAAAGTGATTATGGATCATGCTCCTTTTAAATCTATTTAGCTAGCTTTGAAAATTTGAAAAGTTGAATCATTGCTTGTAAGAATCAATACCCACTTAAATCATGAGAAGTTTTCAATTATGATGAAGTAATACCAACATCCATGTACACTTTCGGAATTCATAGGTCCAAATAAAAGTTCTACATGTCTGGTTGTGCTTATCAACTTTTTAGCTTTGAAAGAACTTTTGTGAAGTTTTTCTAATTCGTAAACTGTGCATGCATTTTCCGTTTTATAGGTTAGCTTATGAAGGCCTTTCACTAAGCTAAGTCAACTAAGCTTGTATGTTGCATGTGAGTGTAGCCTATCTTTTGTGCTAAAGTAGAGTTTGATGTTGTGAAGCTATAAGGCAGTCTAAATGAGCTATATTCATTATGCTTTAGTCCATGTATTTTTATACCTAGAGCCTTTTAGCAGGATTTCATCTGCACCTTTTTTTAGTATTTAAGAACTTTTAGTAAACATTATTTTAACCCTTATCACAAATTTGTGATATGCTTAAGAGTTTATGCTTAAATCTTTTAAACAAACTTTTTTATCTGAAGATGTAAGAATGCTATCGATTGAACTTTCATTAATAACCATACCTCGCATCTTTCGTGAAGGACTGCTTGGTCACATGATAGGTTTCAGAGGGTACAATGCACTCCATCAAGAGTTGGTTGTACCTATGGGGTGAATTTCCCCTTTTTATCCCTTAGTTCCATTTATTGTGTTTAGTTCCATTTATTGTCATTAATATTGTAGAATTTCTAAAGTCTGCACATCTTTTTTTAGTACTTAAGAACTTTTAGTAAACATTATTTTAACCTTTATTGCAAATTTGTGATATGCTTAAGAGTTTGTGCTTAATATATCTGAAGATATAAGAATGCTATCGATTGAACTTTCATTAATAACCATACCTCGCTTCCTTCGTGAAGGACTGCTTGGTCACATGATGGGTTTCGGAGGGTACAATGCATTCCATCAAGAGTTGATTGTACCTATGGGGTGAATTTCCCCCTTTTGATCCCTTAGTTCCATTTATTGTGTTTAGTTCCATTTATTGTCATTAATATTTGTAGAATTCCTAAAGTCGGTAAAATAACAATCTAGTGTGATCTCTATTACCTATTTTTATGGTTACTTATGCGGTAAGTTTCTAAGAAGGATCCCAAGATCTTTTTACTTTTTCTTAATCTTTTTGTGATTGAAAGTGTCAAATGTTTTTTAAATGGAAGATCTAGTATGTGAAATACTCAATGTGAAGTGCTCGCTTCTTCCTGTTTGGATGTCTTGTTGATAACTGTGGAGAGAATAGAATTGCATATCAACATAGAGACCATATAGCTCTCTTATATAGGAGAAAAGGCATGGGTAAATTACATAAGAGGTTCATGAAAGAAATAGAAATAAGAAACGTATATAACGAGATACAAATATCTCAACAGTCCCCCTCCAGTTGGAGCATATATGTCTATCATGCTGAAATGGATCTCTAGCAGGTGTCCTTGGTGAATATATCGATAGTTTGATCTCCAGTAGCGACGTGGAAGGTGGATGAGTCCGTTCTGGATCATGTCTATGGTATAGTGGCAATCCACCTCTATATGCTTGGTTCGTTCATGGAATGCGAGATTATTGGCAACAAAAGAGCTATTTGATTATCACATAGAAGCTACATGGGAAGAGGTACCTCAACTGCAAGATCTGTCAAGACCGATTTAACCCACATCATCTCCATGCTCCCTTGAGCCATGGATATGTATTCAGACTCTGCATTGGATCTAGCAACTACTGTCTGTTTCTTGCTTTTCCATGACACGAGTGAGCTCCCAACAAAAACAACAAAGCCATATATAGACTTCCTAACTCTAGGGCATCTCGCATAATATGCATTTGCACAACTTGTCACCTCAAGAGATGTATCTCTGTTGAATATAAGGTCAGTACCTGGTGAAGTTTTCAAATATCTTAAAATCATATTAGACAACATCCATATGTACCTTCCTGGGTTGCTCCATGAACTGGCTCACCTTGCTCACAACAAAGGATATGTCTTGAGGGTAGCAGACACCAAGCCGAGGGGGTTGTGCTCTGTGGCGGCTTGGGCCAGGACGGGGGCGACAACATGATGAAGGAGGTCGTACTGAGGAAGGGGTTACAGGAGGAAGTTGCGCCATGTTCGGGTCGCGGGGGCAAGGGAGGTGTGGAGAACACTTTGATGTCTGAGGAGGTTGGCACGGGGGCGGCTGGGCTACAGGGACCGACGAGTGCTACTCTCCGATTTAGGGCGTGCTATGCTAGGAAATCTACCAGAGCGAGGAAGAAGCGAAGGGCAACGATGCTAGCCATGGCCGAATAGGATGGCGGGGAATGATGTTCGCCTGCTGACACGCCTCGACCACCGGGAATTCACAGAACCGTTTCCGCATGCTGGACAGGGGGGTGGTTGTGCTTTTGAGACTGGTCCCACCAAAGATGCAGCAACATCACTTATGCTGATGAAGATTCTTTCGTGGAACGTCAAGGGACTGGGCCGACCGGAAAAGAGGATGGGTGTAAGGAATCTAATAACAGACACAAGAGCGGATATCTTCCTCCTTCAGTAAACAAAATTGTAGTCTGGAGCGGTAGCTGAGTTGAGGGGATTTAATGGCGGTGGGCGGTTCCAGATGGCAGAACAGGGCGCACATGGTGCCTCAGGGGGGATGTTGTCTGCGTGGAGGGGGGACTATTTTGACCTTGTTGAGGAGTCGAAGTTGGTCCACTGTCTTTCGGTGCGACTACGTAGGACGGAGGATGGCTTGGAGTTCCTCGTCACAAATGTCTATGGGCCAAGCAACGGTGAAAGGGGTGCCCTGGTGGCTGAGGTTGAGCACTTGGGTGCCTTGGCTGGGGCAGGTGTCTGGATCATTGGGGGCGATCTTAACGCTACCTTGCTCCCTGATGATATGTCGTGGAGAGGAGGCAGGGACCCTGGTTCGGCAGAGTTATTGTGGGATGGCTGATAGCTTGGGTCTGTCAATTATCTATGCTGCAGGATGTGCTTTCACCTGGCGTAACAGTAGATCTCTCTCTAGACTGGACATATTTTTTGCTCTCTTGGGCTGGGGCGAAGAAGTTCCCTCTCTCGGGGGCGTGGGCTCTCCCCTGTTCACATTCGGACCATATGCCCATCATTTGGTCGACTGGGGAGGACGACAGGCACATATTCTTCTTCTGTTTCGAGAAATGTTGGCTACAGGAGGCTGGTTTTCGGGAGAAGGTGGAGGAGATTTGTAGAGGGTGTCTGACGGAGGGCTCAGCGGTCTCAATTTATGCTGCGAAGCTCTCGACCAGTGTTCAGAAAGGCGGCCCAGGCGACCGTATATGCGGCAACATATGCATAGTCGGGCACTGGACCGAACCACATATTCAGTATTTGGTCCATATGCGGTTTAAGCGAGTATGCGGCCGAGTAAACCGCATATGCGGCCGCATACTCGACCGCCTTTTTTATAGAGCCCTTTCATACACGTTTCATCTTTTAGTTGCCAGAACTGGTAGCTACTGCTACTGCAGTAAAAAATAAATGTTACTAATTGTTTATTAGAAAAGATTTTATGTTGTTTGTAAAAAATAAATTTTCATTTTTATTTAAAATAAATGTTACTAACTGTTTATTATAAATTTTTTTTATGTTGTTGGTAAAAAATAAATTTTCATTTTTTATTTAAATAGAAGATTTTGATTTAATTTCTATGAATGTCGTTTCATGCATTTGTTTAGTTTATATTCAATATAATTTTATTTTAGAATCAAATACATCTTCTTTTGTGAAAAATTTATCTATGAGTTGTTTGCTTTCTTCAGTCAATACTTTTCTCAATTGTTAAGAAATTTTGTAATAGAAAATTATGTTAAATTCCTCCTAGCTAGCTTCCATCTCGTTAATGCTAGATAAAAGGGAATCCGGTTATTTAATCAATTGAAATATATTGATTCACATTCCAATTTTCATTTAGTTAATTCCTATAGAAACATAACAATTGTTTCTATGATTTAAAATTGTTATATCTCAAATATTTTTTTCTTATATTTTCATTCCTATAGTAAGTATGCCAACAAATTTCACTTTTTTTATGATTCACTCTTTTATCTAAATTGGTCATTTTTTAAAAAGCTTTCTCTGAAATCATGTCGTACTAAAAAAGCTATGCATATATTTCATCTATTGTTATTTTTTCGAAACATAAATCTCTAGTATTTGAATTCAATTTATTAATTTAATTATTTATAAATTAAAATAATACAAACCACATAATCCGCATATACTTCCGCATATCCGCTTACTCGCTTCAGACCGCCTGACCGAACGAATACCACATACCGACTTTCTGAACCTTGCTCTCGACTTTGAGGTCCTTCCTCTCGTCTTTCGGTGAGGAGGTCAAGTTGAGGCGAAGGGTGAGGAGGGGAGACTTCCAGGACGAGATTGCTAGATTGGACCGTCTGGACGATGGAAGGGAGCTGTCCGAGGCGGAGTACACGGAGAGGCATGGCCTCATTAAGGAGCTTCTTCTTGTGGATAAGAAGGAAGAGGTTGAATGGTGTCAAAGATCCAGGCAGAAGTGGCTTCAGGAGGGGGATGCCAACACGACGTTCTTCCACTCTGTGGCTTCTGGGCGGCGGAGAAGAAATCACATTCACGAGCTCGAGGTGGGGGGGAGCGGGTATTGTGATAGGTTGCCATCGATCGGGCTTTGAGGAGGCACTTTGTGGACGCCTCTAGGAGGAGAGAGGGGAACAGTTGGGGGTAGCTGGGGACGGGAGTGGAGGTCCTGTCGGTGGAGCAGGCGGAGGGTCTTCTTGGCCTTTTCACGGCAGAAGAGGCGAGGAGGGCGGTTTGCGACCTCAACACGAATGGTGCCCCGGGCCTGGACGGCTTCCCTGTGTTTTTTATAAGGAATTCTGGGATCTTTTGAAGGAGGAGGTCCTGGACGTGCTCATTGAATTCCGGGAAGGAAATAAAGGATTAGAGAAGATCAATCGGGCGTTACTGTTTCTGCTGCCCAAGAGGGACACCCTTGTGCAGGTGGAGGACTATCGGCCTATCGCTCTTTCGAACGGGATCTACCTCATCATTGCGAAGATTCTAGCGAATAGGCTAAAAGTTGTTCTGGACTCGGTGCTTTTCCAGGGACAATCGACCTTCATTCCGGGGAGGCAAATAGCGGATGGCCTTGTGATGGCCACGGAGATTTGTCTTGACTGGCAACATTTGCAAGCGAGAGGGGCCTTATGGAAAATCGATTATGCAAAAGTTTATGATTCGGTTGACCGGAAGTTCTTATGGGTATCTCTTCGGAGGAGAGGTTTTCCCGAGCAATGGGTGGACTGGATGAAGAGATGTGTCACCACCTCCTCCTATGCTGTCTTGGTGGATTCTTCCAGCCGCAATGTGGGGTGAGGCAGGGGTGTCCGTTAGCCCTTATGTTATTTGTCATCATGGCGGATGCTCTGGTTTTCCTATTTAAGCAGGCAAATGCGGTAGGTTGGTGTGAGGGCTACCATAGGGAGGATATCTCCATCCCTTTGCTACAATATGCAGACGATAAGATTCTCTTCCTGGGGGGCTCCGACGAGCACAATGCCAATGCAGTACAACTTGCAGACATCTTCGGCATTCTCTCGGGTTTGGAGATTAACAAGGCCAAGTCGATGGTCATTGCTTTTGGGATGAATGAAGTGGACAGAACTAGCTTGGTGGAGCTTACAGAGTGCTCGATGGGGAGTCTACTGATCCGTTACTTGGGTTTGCCGCTTGTCACTGGGAAGCTTAGGCGGGCGGATTGGGAAGAGTTGGTGTTGAGGATAGAACAGAGGCTGGCGGGATGGAAGGCAGTTACTTTATCTCGTGGGGGGAAGCTGATTCTCCTGAAGCACGTCCTGTTTGCTATACCTATCTTCTTCTTCTCCACTAGATTGATGTAACGGGAATTAGAAGAAAGATTGGGTCTCTGATGAGAAGGTTCTTCTGGTCTAACGCGAAGCAACATGACTCTGGATTGCACTTAGTAAGATGGGAAGACGTCACAAGGGGGCGTGAGGAGGGTGGCCTCGGGGTTAGGGACGCAGAGTACATGAACAAGGCTCTTATCGCTAAATGAGCCATTCGAATTTAGGGCCCGTCCTCTTCTTGGTTGTGAGACCCCTGAGGAACATTTATGGAGTCGGAGGCGAGTTGGAAACTAATAGAGTGCGGTACGAATCTCCGCTTTGGGCCAGTATACGTGTGGTCATACCGTGGATGTCGCCTAGGCTCAGACCGAATGTGGGGGATGGAGAAATTTCAGATTTTTACGAGACGATTAGATAGGTGAGGGCAGTTTGGAGGGTAGATTCCCTCGCCTCTTTTCCTTGGCGGCTATGAAGGAGGCAATGCTTTCGCAGACGGCTGTTGGGAAGGCATGGGCATCGCTGTTTGTGGTTGACCTCTCTGACCAACGTATAGACGAGTACCTTGTCTTGTTGTTTGTTCTTCCGAGCACCATGGCTTCTCGCAGGGTCGTGATCATTTCTACTGGGCGACGATGCTTTCTCGGTCAAGAAAGCATACGTTGACTTGAGGAGGGACGGGGAGCTTGACAATGACCTATGCCAGGATATGCGTGTGGTTTGGGCAGCGAAGATTCTAGTCAGGGTATAAGTCTTCCTTTGGTGCCTGAGAAGGGGTCGCCTGTGCGATAAGGCCTGTAGGGGGCGTCTCCTGCGGCTTGCTGACACGCAGTGTGACATGTGTGGTGAGGCTGACGAGGACTCCGACCACCTGTTCTTCAGGTGCATGACATCTGGGCAGATCTGGGCGGAGATGGGGGCCCCTTGGTAGGCGTGCGATGGGGCGGGGGTCTTATGGAACTTGGTCCGGAGGGTTGGCGGTAACTCTAATGACGACTGTTCTAGACCTTTTGCCGCTCTCTGGGCCATTTGTCCTAGACGCAACAACCTGATTTTCAAGACTCAGAGATTCTATAGTGAGAATGTAGTGTCTCATTGTAATGCACTTTATAATTTCTAACTATCACAGTAATGTACTCTAACTCTCTTTAAATGAAATCTTCCAGGCGGTGATCCCCGTTGTGGGGACTCACCCCGTTTTTACATAAAAAAAACAAAGGATATGTCTATCTTGGTGATAGTTGCATAGGGGCTTCCCAACAAGCTCCATGTATCTCCTCTTATCTACCTCCTCAGTGTCATCATCATATAATCTCATGCTCGGATCCATAGGCGTAGTGGCAGGCTTGCACCTTGTCATACCCGTCTCTAGAAGATTAGTCACAAACTTCCTTTGGGTCATCTCAATACCATGTTGGTTCCTGGCAAACTCTAATCCAAGGAAGTACTATAGATTGCCAACATTATTAGTCACAAACTGCTGACCTATGAACTTCTTAGCAGCCTGAATACCCTGCTCATCATTACCTGTGATAATAATATCGTCAACATAAATTAGAATGGCAACTGTACCTCTCTATGTCCTATGAACAAAAAGTGAATGATCCTGAGTGGATCGCACAAGCCCCTGGTGCTCTATTAACTCTGAGAACTTCTGGTACCAAGTTCTCGGACTCTGCCTCAAGCCGTAAAATCATCTTGTGGAGCCTACACACTTTCTGAGAGTTCCCCTCAGCTGCAAAACCTGGTGGTTGTTTCATGTATATCTCCTCCTGTAGATCTCCATATAGAAACACATTCTTCACATCAAGTTGGTAAAGATGCCAGTCCCGAGTCACAACAATCGATAGAAGAATCCACAATGTCGAATGTCTAGCCACTGGTCCAAAAATGACCGAAATTTTGGTCGAAATTCCACCGAAATTCTATTTGGTCGAAACCGAAATAGTGACCGAAGCCGACATTTAGGGTCTTGTACTCAACTGCTTATTGGAGAGACAATACCAATGATGGAGGAGGTCGAGAAGAGACCGAGTAGAATCACTAGTTCTCCACTACCATGGCCCAAACCCCCTATGCGATGACTGCTTCTCGCGACAGAGTTACATCATACATAGAGTCAAGAGATGACGGAAAGACCCCTATCATAGTAGCATTTCGATATGCCTGTTGCTGCTCTGTGTTGGTAGTAATGGGCATAAAGTTATTGTTAGAGTATGCGTCACTTATCATGTAAGATAGGTAAATGGATCCATCTAAGTTCCATTTACCATATCCTAGAGGTTAGTCTCACATCTACCAGTGGTAGGACTTGGAGAGTCTGTGGAGGCTATATAAAGAAGCCCTAGACCTCCTGTATCGAGTGAGATAATCAATTGACACATGAACCCTTTGAGGCATTCTCCCGTGGTTTAATCCCGCTCCTTAGGGTGTAAGGTTCCACGTAAAAATCCCATGTTTACAATGTTTTTATTCTTTTCACTGATATTCGCTTCCACATTGTATTTTCTAACATGGTATCAGAGCGGTTTTGATTCTTGTGGATTTATTGTTGAAGAGTTAATGCTCTTGTTCTGTCTGAGATTCGATTGTTCATTCTTGAATATTATTTTTGCTCATTCGAGATTTGATTAAAGAAACAAATTAATTTGATCTTGAAGATGGATGATTTGAAGATTATTATTTTTATATTCATGATCAAGTTCCATATTTAATTCTAGGGTTTCATTCTGAAACCCTAATTTCTGTACGCATCTAGCCGAATCCCAAGGCCCTATGCATCCATGGTCTTCATGGAACAACCATACCGGTTCCAGGAAGCAGCGACATCTCTAGGCTCTTGCGGATCCCTCCTCCAACCTACAGTTCAGGCGGCAACATACATCTCCAACTGCACCTCTCCCCCCGCGACCACGATCTGAGGCGGAACCTAAAAGGAGACTGATCCAGGACAACCTCTACAAGGCCACGGTTCGAGTCAAGGACGACCTCAAGTTCACCTCCTCAACAAGATCCCTTTCATGTCCAAGATCCAAGAGGCGGATGCCCTCATCAAATAAGAAACCCAGGAATTCTTGCCAAGGATAGATTTGCCTGGATCCGTGATGAAGAGTTTGCTCGGTAAACCATTGTTGGGATCAATTGAGTAAGCATAGAAAGGGTCAAGAAATTCCCGCCTACCAGCAAGTTGGATCCAGAAATATATGGACCACTCGATTCTGTGATCCATGAGGAGCACATCGTCGGCCAACTGGAAGGCATGACTGTCCAACAGGGACTAGACGAGAAGAAGCTTTTAATGCTCGACTCCCCTTTGGTATCTTCAACTTCCAGCGGCTCCAGGCGGCAGATCACCACCGCACGTCTCCTCCTTGTCCTTCCAGCACCGCCGCAGCTTCTCCAAGATGCTCCAGCACAGGCGATGCAAGATGAAACCCCAACAGGGGCGGCGATCCTTATTGTAAGTGCCATGTGGGCCGTAAGTTGTAAAAAAAAGAAAAAGAAAATTCTAAGAAAAGGCGCGTACAAAAGAAAAGCCGTATGTAGAAAAAAAAGAATGAAAAGTTGTAAAAGACGGAAAAAATGAAATGACTTATTTAAAAAAATGATTCAAAAAAATGTGAGAAGAAAAGTCGAAAAAATTAAGATCGGCTTATTCATGTTTTCTCCCCATTTCTTGTTTTCTCTCAACTTTGTCGATGCCATTATGTTCCAACAAGTACATGAGAAAAAGGGATTATTGTATAGAGTTCTACAGGCCACATTGACAGATTCTCCAGATTCCAGATTCAGATGTTAGATTCCAGGCCAACCCGTTATTCAGATTCTACAGAGATGTTCAATTTTAGACTATGCGGATTGGTTTAGAGTCCAAGATCAGGCACTCTATTGTTGAGTGGCCCATTTTCTTCGAGTTTTCCAGAGAGACTCTTTCTTTTTATGTGGTTCCCCCATTTTCTTCGGAGTTTTTAGACTATGTGCACAGGTTTGCCATCATTTTTATGTGGTCCTCATCTTTTATTTTTGGTCAGACTTCTCATGTGTTCCATAGAGACTCCAGAGTAGAGATTACATTCCCTATGCCATGTGAGCTAGGGTTTTCATGTGGTTTCATAGGGACTCTAGAATAGAGATCTCATTCTCTGAGCCAGTATGGGAGAGACTCAGTTCTCCAATGAGGAGATTTTTTCAGACTCCATTCTCCATCGACCGTGGAGTCCGATGAGGATGTCTTCATAGCTTTTCAGTTCGGCTCATAGTTTTAAAAAGTGCCACCTCGAGGCGTTGAGTCGTACGCCTCGAGGTGAGGCGAGCCTAAAGCGCCTCGAGGCGTGCGCCTCAAGCCCTATTGTTGGTGCGTATGCCTCACCTCTTTGTGAGACGCTCGAGGCGTGAGGCCCTTGAGGCGAGGCAGAGGTGTAAGCCTCGAGCATGAAGTTTTTTTTAGCTTTTTGGTTATGTGCTTTGCACATGACCCTATTTTTTCCCTAAGCATTTTTTTAATGTTTTTGTTTTTATTTCCATGTTAAACCTTGCATATTTCTATATGTAGCTCCATGCAAAGAGAAGAGATAGCTTGAAACAAACAAAATTCTATGATCTTGTATATATCATGTTCAATTTATCGTGCATCTGCACGTACTAGTTCTATTGCACACATATTTGAGTTTGAATTATAATAAGTATTTTATATTAGTTGCAAGTTTGAATGCTGCTGGCTCCAAGGTCAGCATCTTTCTCACCAAATCTTTAGTATATACCATATTGAGGGCCATGGGTTACTTTCGAGATATATGGGTCCATCTAGTATAGCTTGGAAAATTTTCTTATCAATATCTGCGACATATATTACATTAGCCACAAAGAGCAGGCACATCAACATTTTTGGCATTAATATAAAGTTGTAAATCTTAGAATAGTTATTATAAGATCGTTAAATGCAAATCTTAGAATAATCGCTTATGTATTGTATCTCTTACTAGTATGAAATTATTTTTGAATGCATTTCTGGCAAAACTTAATATTATCATATGTTTTTCTAATGTATTTTGCTTTGCTTTTATTTTATTTTTCAAAAATTTGAGGTTTACGCCTCGACCGCCTCGAGGCTTACGTCTCACCTCGATTTTAAAGAAAACGCCTCGAATCGCCTCATGCTTTTTTAAACCTTGGTTCGGCCCTTTCAGAGATGGAGCAGTTGTCTACATATTGTGGCGGGCTAGAGTACTCCGATGAGGAGACTCATTTCAGTTGCAGTGACTCTTACAGACGAAGTACAGAGCACATGCTCTCTGACGAGGAGATTCGGCTTGACTCACACTCTAGCCCGTTTGTTCCTTCTCACCTGCACGGCATGAGAAGCAACGTCCTCGACAACAATTTACACTTGTGCGTGTTGAGTTGATATTATCTATAGTGTCTTGTAGGATTTCCATGCAAGATAGGTAAATGGATCCTTCCAAGATCCATTTACCACATCCTAGAGTTTAGTCCCATATCTACCGGTGGTGGGACTTGGGGAGTCTGTGGAGGCTATATAAGAAGCCCCAGTCCTCTTGTATCGAGTGAGAAAGTCAATAGACACATCAACCCTTTGGGGCGTTCTCCCGTAGTTTCATCCCGCTCCTTAGGGAGCAAGGTTCCATGAAAAAATCCCGTGTTCACAATGTTTTTATTCTTTTCTATGATATTCGCTTCCACATTATATTTTCTAACAGTTATGAATCACTCAAACATGCCTCGAAGATGCCAGAAGTGGCCATGAAGAGGCTGACCATTTTGTTTGGTCGAGAATATGTTAAACTGCAACTAGAGGACCTTGCTCTCATTCTTCACTTGACTATATGTGACAACGAGGATATTCCACATGGCCTTGGCCGTGGGATGAAATCACAATATCATTTGCAATCCCCGTGATGAGCGTCTCGGAGAGCCAAATACGAGCATATGCATCGTCTTGCTTCCATGAAGCATGTTCCCCAGTCTTCTCCGCTGGTTATGACTTTGTCAGATTATGTTCTTTGTTGCTACACTGCATAAGGGTGAGAATCTGCATGGGCCATAACTCATAATTGGTCCCATCAATCTTCACGTAGGAGCTGGGCCCTTGAAGACACCGATAGAAAAAACACTTCACCCTTGCTTTCTGGCATGTTGAAAAGAGAGACCACGATGGAACTGGACTAGAGATAGATCGTCAAAGATAATGTCTACATGATCACATAGAGTATTGGGTGTACGTGTAGAGTCATTTGTCCATTGTCATCAATCCTTGGAGCTTGCTAGGGCCGGAAAAGACAGTTTATAGGTCTTAAACTGTGTTTTCTGATCAAATCAGACCTTAAAATGTCGTCCGAGGGTTGTAAAATGCCCTAGAATCATGGACGAAGCACGTGGCGACACTAGAGGTTGCAGAAGAGGGTTGCGCTGCACTAGCGGCACCTGAGATGACGATGCATGCACCCTATGGGGGGGCTAGCGACGTCAATGGTGGCCTGGGGGTACTGGGAGGGGCTTGGTGGCATCGCTGGTGGCTAGGGCAGCACTGAGAGGGGGCTAGTGGAGGCATGGTGCTGACGACAGCGGTGCAGGTGGGTTGGTGGCGGGTTATGGATTAGATCATGCTCCAGTAAAGGATCGTCGCTTTGATACCATGCAGAAAGAATAGAATTGCATATCAATATAGAGACCCTAGGGCTCTCTTATATAGGAGAAAAGCCCTGGTTAAATTACATAAGAGGTACTTGAAAGAAATAGAAATCAGTAATAAATAGATATAACGAGATATAAATATCTCAACAATAACCTATATCAAATTTTGGTCAATTAGTTCTTTGGATGAGCCTCTACTAGAGGTTTATCCCATCATTTATCAAAAAAACATATATTAAATTTTTTTGATTGATATGATATAAATAATAATTTGTCTAAGGTAGCTTTTCCTTGGTAAACTTGGCTAAGGCATTTACTAGAATTTCGGTTTTCGATTCTCAGATTCGTGCTCATTTTGTTGACTCTTAATTTTGGCTTTTCTACTAATCCATGTGATTGGTGAAATACGTCTAACGGTTCATCAAAAGTGAAATAATAAGATATCTCTTCACTAATTGCCATGAACTCGAGAAATGCTTCTTCGTTTCTGATTCTTTTTCATCACTTTCTCTTGAGTCTAAATTGTCCCTTGTGACTTGCATAGCCTTTTCTTGAGAAACCTCTTGTGATGTCTTATTGAATCCTTTTTCTCGAACGATCTTTCATCTTTTTTTTAGAGAATCTGCCCGATTCCCATTATTCCTTTTATTAAATGTCGTTACAATTGCCTATATTTCTTGTAGCTGTAGCATACACTTTCGCTTTACCTTTGCATCCTTTTGATTTTTCATGGATTTCTTGAATTTTAGAGACATGAGGGCAATATTGTCTTTGAATCATCCTCCGAAGAGGTTACTGATAGTAGAGTTTGACTTTTGTTCTTCCTTTTGACTTCGTCCTCTATTTCTTTCTCACATTGCTTTATGATTTCTTACAAGAGAAGTTTCCCATCAAGTCGTCCATAGTGAAAGTTTCTGAGTCGTTGGCTTACTTGACAATTACTGCACTGGTTCTCCATTCTAAGTTTAGTGGTCTTACAGGTTGCTTTACCTTCATGGGTTCCTTGATGTATACATCAAGGTTTTGAAGTCTTTTTACAATGTTTATAAACCTTATAAATTGTTGCAGCTATTTGAATTATCTTCTCTTTATTTTATTTATTGAGTCTTGGCACCCATCAAGGTCTCTTATGTAATTATCTCCACCTGGTCTCTAGGGTTTCACACTATATAAGAAACTCGTAACCCTTCGATAAATCATTCCATTCATTCTCAATTTTCTGCACATGGTATTAGAGCAACAATCTTAGATCGGAGCTCGTATCCAACCTACCCACTGCTACCATAAGCCCTAATGTTTATGCCGCTGCCTCTCACTCTCATCTCGAGCGATGTCAAACACCTTTTCTGAAGGGCTTCCACTGCTGCCATGCCATGTGCGACAACTCTACTACTATCAGGGGCCTGCACAACACCATCCTAAGTCGCAATGCTCTCTTGGGCGGCAACCATCAACACTGTTAATCATCCTCCCCTCCTGCTACTCTATCATTGACACTAGCAGATGTGCAGGGCCATCGTCGGGGCACCTTTTCTCTATTCAGACCATCTCATGGACATCAGGGCCATATACAAGCCATCTTCATCGCCATCTAGTATACCTAGCAACCTAACAACATGATTGATAGATATACTCCAACTTAAGGTGGAGTGTTGAAATTATTTTAATTATCTTCTCTTTATTTTATTTATTAAGTCTTGTATTGTAATTATCTCCACTTGAGCCCTACATTTTTACGTTATATAAGAAACCTCATATCCCTTCATTAAATCATTCCATTCATTCTCAATTTTTCTTTACATATACATTTCTCGATTGTCCTCTCTCTTTTGCATCGTGAATAATCGACATTGTTCAAGAGGCTAATACAAGTTTCCATAACTTTTTTTGTACCTTCATACTGATACGTGGCTTGTTCCTAATTTAGTAGCATGTCTTGCATGTTGTTACTTTATTTGATTATATCTTGATTATTGCACGTAAAAGAGCATTCATTGTCATAGAGTTGTATGTAGCTTTCTTCTTGTCGACATAAGTATGCTACATACTGATGTCGAAAAGAGCATTCATTGTCGTAGAGTTGTATGTAGTTTTCTTCTTGTCGCATTCATTGTCAAAATTGTATGTGTTTTCTCATGATGTGTGTATTTTAGTCTGTTATATCCCATAATTCAATTTTGGTCCTGATATAAAATGAGAACACATGTAGGATCACGTTTTTACCAGGGGTGGATAGTAGTAATTGCAAACGATGGCCGAATACAATTTAAACGACAACCACTTGTATAGTAAATTTAACGTGGAAATCCCTTTGAATAAAAATCACGATCTAAGTCATCAGACTCACTTGATTCCTGATCGACCGAGTCGTACAATCAATAACTATAGTTGAGTTATTTAACATGGAAAACATAACTGACAAGTGCTTTGGACTATACACCAAAGTCTTTTCAGAAACTTGGATCAACCAAGTTCTGTATAATAATGCAAATATTAGATCACACAACAACGTCTTTACAACAACTTGGATCATACACCAAGTTTATGTACAAAAGTTTAAGCGAGAGTAAGAAATGTTAGAAAGAACTTTTATTAAACCCATCGATTTTATATGATAAGCAATATGCTTACCGGAATATGAAAATGGAATAGTAATAGAAATCAAAAGGCTTAAACCCATGATGATTGATATACATCAGTGAAAGTTGATTACTTGTAGCGTTAATCGCAAAAGAGCATTTTAATAAGAAGTTATAGAGAATCAGAGAGAGCAAGTAGTAGAACAATCAAGGCTTGGAGAGCAGCAAGATGCTTGGTGGAAGTTTTTTTTGTTTCTCGAAATGTATGGTATACACGACCTTCTCTTTTATGCATATTTTTCAATGTATATGAGGTCTGAATAGAAGTAGCACGTGTATAGGTAGACTATAGATGGCATGGCTTAATAAAGCTGTTGGAACTCAATCGATGAATAAAAATCAATGTTTAAATCTTTTATGTAGTTTTTAGAAAATATAATGCAGAAGCATAATCAAAGATAAAATAATATTTTGACAAACACTGGATTTTAACGTGGAACCCTATTCCTTAAGGAGCAAGATGAAACCACGGGAGAACGCCTTAAAGCATTGATGTATGCATTGCACTTTCTCACTGGATATAGGGGGTGGGGGGCTTCTTATATAACCCTCATCGAATCTCAACATCTCACAGACGATAGATATGGGACTAAACCACATGATGTGGTAAATGGATCCTGGAGGGATCCATTTACCCATCTACTCAAGTGACACATGTAACAAATACTCCAACACTCCCCCTCAAGCTAGAGCATGCAATGCTCATCTTGGACAAATAGAAAGAAATCTCAACTCATGCTACATGACACTACATACAATATCAACTCAACGCACATAACTCTCGGCTGCTATCGAGGACGTTGTTTCTCATGCCGTGCATGTGAGGAGGAACACTGGGCTGGAGTGTGAGTCAAACTGCGTATGCTCTGAAACTGCGACTGTTAAAGCCACTGAAATTGGATGAATCTCCACCTGGAGAACTCTGGCCTGCCACATGTAGAAGACTTGATCATGTTGGCAACTGCTCCATCTCAGAAGGGTCGACTGGAAAAGGAACGTCGCTAATTTTCCATACGTAGATCTCTGAAGATAGGTCTCTCTCATAGGGACCTTAAAGTTGGTTCTCTTTCATAGGAACCTCGGAAGGATCTCGTACTGGAGTTCACGAGCGCTTGAGAATGGAGTCTGAAAAAGTCTCATCATCGGAGAAATAGGTCTCTCCCATATTGGCTCAGAGAATGGGATCTCTACTCTGGAGTCCCTATGAAACCACATGAAAACCCTAGCCCACATGGCATAGGGAATGAGATCTCTACTCTGGAGTCCTTATGGATCACATGAAACCCCTACCCGACCAAACAAGAATGATGGGGACCATTGAAAAAGTGATGGCAAACATATGCTCATCAAACTGAATACCGCATACATGTACGTATCTGAAACTGAAGACTCGGAACCAATCTGACGTCGAGTCTGAATAACTGAATTGTAGAGTATGAACAATCTAGCTGGCCTGGGAAATCTGAATCTAACCTAGAATCTGAATCATGGCCGAAGAACTCTACACAATACTCCCCCTTTATCCCAGACTTGTCAGAAGACAATGACATCGATAAAGTTGGGAGAAAACATGAGAAATGGGGAGAAGACAAATGAACCCAATTAAGCCGACTTCATTTTTTTGACTTTCCTTTTTTTTTAAATAAGCTGTTCCAATCATTTTTTTCAGCCTTTCCTCCTTTTTTTTGAAACTTGTAACCGTACTTTTTTTTGAACAAAATATCTCGCCCCGATTGGGCTTACAAAACCATGCCCTTTTTTTCATACGACCCACCTATTGGCCCAAATATCTCAGCCAACTTTTTTTAAGCATGCTTTTTTTTTCGTCTGGCCTCTTCTTCCTCTCCCTTTTTTGTATTTTTTTTAAATGAACCCGGCGACCTTCTTTAGGGCAAACCCTATTTAGGGTTCCCCATCAAGGGGGGAACCTTTCGTAATACATTTGGGTGTCGTCTGCACGCCTTTTGGGAGATTTGAAGGAGGTCACCGCCCCCAAAGGGCGCAATCACCTGTGAGTGGCGTTGGGATGTGATGGGAGCCGAGGGGAGGGTGGCACCACCATTGCAGGAGGGCAGCACCGCCTCGACAGAGATGGAGGGTGGCACTTGCGCCTGCGATGGAGGTTGGGAGTATCATTGCGCGAGGCATCGCTGGAGGAGGCCCGTTGGAGGAGCGCTACCTTCGACTTTGGATTTGGACCAACTGACATTTGTTGCTCGAACGAGTGTTGGTGCGGCTAGTTTGGTGTTGCCTGTGCGAGAGGCGATTCATATGGATTGAAGAGCATGAGGGAGGAGTCGAGCAGGAGCCACCACTGTTGTGAAAGGGGGAGACCTGATGGAAGGCGGCACTAATGCCGGCTGGATCTGGAGCATAGCGCATCCCAAAGGATCTGGAGAGGAGAGGCAGTCGTTTGGCCACCGCTGGAAGCTTCGATGCTCCGGTGTTGCTACCATGAGGTGTTGTACAGCACGAAGGATGCGCGTCGCCTAGAGGCGAGGCGCGATGCGCCACGAGGGTTCCCAATCGTGGAACCCATCTCGTCACTGTAGCCAGGAAAACACGGATCTAGCGCAGCCTTTTCTTCTTTGAGAACTGTGGTTGGCCATTGCTGTAAGATGCATCGTGTTGCGCAAGAACAGGGAATTCGGACCTTCAGATCTGCGTGAGATTCTTTACATACTTGCAGATTTTAGGGTTTTAGGAACCCTTAAACCGAATATGCTGGAGCTTGGAGATGAATATGGCATGGAGATCATCTGTTGGACTCTCAGACCTGGAAACAAGTCTTCAACCAAATCTCAAAAAAATTAGGATTTTAAGAAACCCTAGAAATGAATCTTCAACTTGCTCCCAAACATGAATGCAAAATAATAAATCTCCAAGAACACTGAAGAATTGAATCTCGAATCTCGAATAAATAATGAACATAAAAAATCCTCGAGAATCGAACCCGCTCTGATACCATGTTAGAAAAAAAATGCGGAAGCCTATCAGAGAAATAAAGATTAAGAAATATGGAACGCGGGATTTAACGTGGAATCCTACTCCCTAAGGAGCTGGATGAAACTACGGAGAACACCTCAAAGGGCAGATGTATGCATTGCACTTTCTCACTGGATACATGGGTTGAGGGCTTCTTATATAGACCTCATTAGTTATTAAGTCTTCACATCCCACAGATGGTAGATGTGGGACTAAACCAAATGATCACAATGGTGATTGATAAGTTTGGGGGTATGTGTGTAAATAAGCATTTGAGTGCGTAATCGGCATTCATAAGAACATTTATGCAACTCTATAATTTGTGAGCTTTTACAAACACTATTATTAGTAAAGGATGAACGGATCTTGAGTCTTTCTTGAGCAAAACATATCTGTCTCTTTTCGCCTGAACCAAATATCTTAATCAAGCCCTAGTAAAGATGATTGAATGAGTGCCTATTGATAATTTATTTGCCATTTTTTAAATATGAGCGCCTATTGGTAATTTATTTGTCATTTTTAAACCATTGATTTATGGTGTATTTTTCTAGAAAGATCTTCCTATGCAGATTGATCTTATATTCTATTTTCTATAAAAAAACATCGATACACTTTCTAAGCCATATACTACATCTTTACTTGTTAAGTCAACTAGTTCAGAAAACCCATCTAGTCCGATCATCATTCAGAAAAAGCCATGCAATGGCATCGTGCAATCTATCTCTATGACAGTGTTCTTGGATCACTTCAGTGACAATTACAAACGATTCGCAAAGGGTTTGTCAGCAATATAAATACATGTAATACATTCTGATAACCTTCAACTCCAGTGGAAGGGGTTATGGAGGAGATGATGCTCTAATATCCAGGGGTACCCAGACCTTGGTGAATCTACTTGCGGGCTACATGATTCTGAGTGGATATTCACTATGAAGCATAACCTAGATGGATTAATCTTGAGCCATGTACATGACTCATTGCCAAAGGATTTATCCAAACTTATAGAATGTATTTCTTTGACACTTTCTCTCAAGTGGTCTATTTCTTGACTCTCCAATTCTTCTTGCAGATGTAAAGAATGCATTCCTCTGTACAGATTTTGAGGAGATCATTTATATACACTCTCACCTGGGTTCGAGTTCCATGTGAATTTTACAAGGATTGTTTATTGAAGAAGACCATCTATTGTTTGAAGCATAGTACTGGAGCATGATTTTTGTCTTTATGTTCTCAAAGGTGCTAAAGAGGAAGATATTTCTTAGATTATCCTCAAATCCCTCACTACGAGAAGGATATGTAGAGATATAATTGCTACTATTGTCTATATTGATGACATACTCCTAGTAGGAAATGATGACCTCCGGTTATAAAGTAAAACAGATGCTGGATGGTCGCTTTGTGATCAAGGATATAAGACAACTGGGATAATTCCTTTGCTTTGAGGTAGCGTATAGAAGCCGAGCACTTGTTCCATCCTAAGGTTTTCTTGTATGAGGATGCACTAGTAGTAGAGGGGAAAAATTGTAGGTAGTCGGGAAGCTCTTCTATCTTATCGTCACATGACATGACATCTCCCTTATTAGTTATTTGTTGGGAAACTTCTATTCATGAGTATGCATACACATACTCATTGGGATGCAACCATGATGGCATTGAGGTATATTAAGGCCACCCGTGGAAATGTGTTTATTCTTTATAGCATGATTGTCAATGTATTTCACAGCATGTTTTGATGCATACCACGCAAGTGCTTACATATATGAAGTTTGCCACCTATTTTTTTCCCATACCCAAAGGATAATATGATCGTGAGGTCGTTGGTATCTTGCTTAAGGGCAAAGAATGAATACATGGAAATAACATAGGCAAATGTAAAGATGGAGTGAATACATGCAATGTTGATTGATCTTCATATTTCACCTTCCCAGAGTGTTAACGCATACAATAGTAGTAGTATCTGTACCTTTTCTCTATTTTGTTTTCTTCATAGTATGCTTTATGTAATTTACCCATAGACTACTCTCCTATATAAGAGAGCCTAGGGTTCATGGAATAAACAAGCCATTCACTTTTCCCAACATGGTATCAGAGCGACGGTCCTAGACCGGAGTTCTCGAAACCCTAACCCTAACCCCACCACACCCCGCCGGCCTTCTTCCTCTCGCTCATCGGCGCCGCCCGAGTTCTCCTCCATCGCCGCCGCGCCTCCGAGTGCAGGCACTCGCGTGCTGTGCGCCTGTGCACATCTCCTCCGTGCACGCCTGCTGCGCGCCTCCGTGTGCACGCCTACTGCGCATCTCGCCTCCTTGCGCGCATCCTTCGCGTGCTGCAGTGCTGCAGTGCCTGTGCGTGCACCTGTAGCGCACCTTCAGTGCACGTGTTGTAGCGTTTTTGCGCGCACATCTCCAGTGCATCTGTGCGCTTCCTTGCATGCATCCCTGCGCGCGCTGTAGCCCCTGTGCGCAATCATTTGTGCGCACCAGTAGCGCATCTCCAGTCCACGCATATCCTGTTGTGGCGATCTCCTTTGCCTGCGCGTGATTCCAGTGCGCGGGTAGGGCTTAGCACGCACATCTTCATGGGGATAGTTGCTTGAGGTCTACACATGCAACTAATCCCGTCTATGTCATTGTAGACGAAGCTCATCGTCTATCAATTGCTCCAGTCTTCCATGTCCAGTATGTCAGAAAGCAAGGCGGATATCCCATCTATTGGCGCCTTTCGTGGTCCAGCGCCTATTGTCAAGATGGACGGTACAAACTATGAACTGTGGGCTATGCAGTTCATGAGTATGATGAAGTCAACAGGTAAGAAGCACATTCTTACCGAACCTGAGCCTGCAGAGAAGACTGGAGTCAATGCCTCTTGGGAGGCTGATGATGCATATGCCAAAGTCTGGCTATCTGGTACATTGGCTATTGAAATTGCCAATGACATCCTACACCAGCCCACAGCCAAGGATATGTGGGACATTCTGGCGGCTACATACTCCCAGGCCAAGAACGAGACGAAGATTCTGCAACTTCAGCATGACATATTCACAATAAAGCAGAATGGTCGCCCTTTACATTCCCTCTATACATCACTAAGAGGGATGTTCGAGAAGCTTTATAGCTTCATGCCTCTCACAGCTACGCCAGAACAACAGAAGACATACCGGAACGCGACGATGGTGGGTGTGTTTCTGGCTGCACTTGATCCTGAGTATGAGGCAGCACGATCACAGATTCTGGCAGACTCTACTATTCCTCCCATGGAGGAAGCTTTTCATAGATTGAGTCGGATCACAGTTCCTTCCACAGCTGCGAGTCAGAACTCTTCAGCCATGGCAGTCAACAGAGGTCGTGGGTTCCATCACCAGAGCCGTGGACGTGGACCTCGTGGAAGAGGTGGCCGCACTAGACCAACATGTACCTACTGTCTTCGAGTAGGACATAGTGAAGACACATGCTACTCAAAGCATGGATTTCCTGCATCTGCACGAGCTGCTGAGCAGATAGAGCCCCCGTCTGCTGCTACTCTGGATCAACGGTTCGAGGATCTAGTTGCCCGTCCGAGGGGCATTATTCCACCATCTAGTCCAGCACCGACTACAGAGAGTCATTCTGATGCTGCCGCTTCTGCCTCTGCGTCTACCAGTGCTTCAGGTAGTATACTTGCATTCCACAGTAGTAGATCAGATACTTTACCATGGATTATGGACTCGGGCGCTAGACATCATCTATGTGGCGATCAGAGTCTGCTTTCAGGATACACTCAGATCCCTCCAGGTCGGACAATCGTGATTGCCAATGGCACTCATTCCCCCATCACTGGTCAGGGGGAGGCTAGATTGACATCCTCTATGCAGCTCAAGAATGTGCTACATGCACCTGATTTCTCAATGAATTTATTGTCAATTAGCCAGATTACGAAGGATCTATATTGTCGGGCAATTTTTGATCCATCTTCTTTGATTTTTCAGGACATCCATACGGGCAACGTGATTGGTCGTGGCTATGAGCAAGGAGGCCTATACCGCCTGAATCAGACTCCTTTTGCTGGATCATCATCCTCTTCTGGACAAGTATCAACCTTATTATGGCATCTGCGTTTTGGTCATTTACCGCTTCAGAAGTTGCGTCAAGTTTTACCCTATGGTCTCCCTCACACACCTATTCAGTGTGAGGCATGTCAGTTGGAAAGGATCACATGTCGTCCTTTCCCAGTCGTCCAGGTCGGAGTAGTACCTCCAAGTTTGAGTTATTTCATATTGATGTCTGGGGTCCGAGTCGTGTACCCGATCATTAGGGACATAGATTTTATATAGTTTTGTGGATGATTTCTCTAGAGTGTCATGGGTGTTTCTGATGAAAAATAAATCTGAAGCAGGAAATATCATTATCCATTTTCTGAATGAAATACAAAATGTTTTTTCTACATCTGTGAAGCTTGTGAGAAGTGACAGTGCTTTAGAGTTTTGCACCAATATTCTTGCCAATTAGTACTCCTCAAAAGGGATTATTCACCAAACATCTTGTGCTCATACATCTCAACAGAATGGGATTGCTGAAAGAAAACACCGTCACCTTCTTGATGTCACAAGATCACTACTTATACAGAGTCATGTTCCCTATTCCTACTGTGGTGATGCAGTTCTCACTGCATGTTACCTAATCAACCGTATGCCTTCGTCTGTCTTGAATGAACAGATTCCGTTCTCACTTATTCATCCTGACAAGGATCTGTTCACTCTTACTCCTCGTGTGTTTGGGTCGGTTGCGTTTGTCCATCAGTTGTCGCCGGGTACTGACAAGCTCTCTCCTAGGGCTGTCAAGTGTGTCTTTGTTGGGTACTCCAGAACTGAAAAGGGGTACAAGTGCTTTGATCCTCTGCGTCGGCGGTATATGATCAGTGCAGATGTTACATTTTTTGAATCTGTTATGTATTTTTCAGCATCAGGAGACAAGCAGCTCCCACCTATACCACCTGATGCCATATACATGACACCACCACCACCTCAGATGCCATCATCACCACCACCACCACCACAGCAACCTATCTCACCGTTCCCGTTCCATTATACCCGCAGGCTTCCTCCAGCTCATGGTCCTGACTCGTCCACTAGCTCGCCTATGGTATGTAATGAAAATAACAGGTCCCTTTTTTCTCTTCTTAAGAAGGATGCGATGTGAAGGGTGGATGATTTGCATCCTATTGTTCAATCTTATGCTATTTACCTCATCATGGCATAGGTGTTGGCCAATATGTTAGTAGAGGTTCTTGGCTTTATTGTTGATCGAACGTACGATTTTCCATCTCATACTGTCACATAATGGATGGGGTAGTGATACCTTTGGGATTATTGAAGTGGACGTGGAAGAAGACCAACGAATTTTTGTGGAAGGTTGACTTCTTCAAAGCCTATGATTATCATGTGGGCATCTTTGCACCATAGGGGTTTCTGAACGAGTAGATGACTAGATGAAAAGATGCGCGATGACCTCTTCATATACAATTTGATGAATGGTGGATATGGGTGTGGATTCTTTTAGCTACACCACGCGCTAGGCAGGGGTGTTTGCTTGTGCCTTTACTTTTTATACTTCTTGCTGATGCTATGTCAAGAATGGATAATAAGGCGGGGTGGGGGGGTATGGTAGGTTTCATTGTTGGTGAGATGTCTATGCCCATTCTCCAGTATGCCAACGACACTATCTTTTTTGTGGAGGAAGATGTGGGATCTGTAGAGGGTGTGGCCATTGTACTTGAGCTGTTTGGGATGGATTTTGGCTTGCACACCAACTACGTCAAGTCTGCCTTTATTCCTTTTGGTTCAGGAACCCAGTGCCGAAAGGTGAATGCTGAAAGCAGACGAGGGTCTGAAGTCAGTCACTATAGGTCCTATCGATTGGGCGCTAAGCTTTGGGTACTACGTAGCTGAGTAAGGTAACCAAGGAAAGGTGAAGTAGGCAAGGTATGAGCGTAGCCCGACAAGCGGGTAGCCTCGATGACAACTACTAATATCAAAGCAGAAGTCACACTGCTTCCCATCCGGGAAGGCTATAGTCCCTCCACTCTTTGTCCTCCGTCAATTAGTTCTTCCTAGGGAGAGGAGACTGCAAGGTGTCCTGGTGCCTGGCCTGGTCTCTACGCGGAAAGCATGTCCCCCCGGGCAGATGAAAGCGACTTTCCTTGCGATAGTGGTAGGGAGGATCTGGAGGCTTGTGGGGTTGCATTTCAGATGCAACAAGGGGTACTCCCTTTACTTTACCTCGGGCTGCCTCTGGTGGATTAGGGTTTAGGGTACATGCTCTATTTTACTGGAGGTTACATTGCTTTTAACATGTGATGGGAACTCATTGAGGTTGTAAGCATATATTAGTTACTTTTGTACTTCTCTGTTATTTTCTTTTCTGCCGTATGCTTTATGTAATTTACCCATAGGCTACTCTCCTATATAAGAGAGCCTAGGGCTGATGGAATAAACATCTTCTTCTCTTTTCCCAACATGGTATCAGAGCGACGGTCCTAAACCGGAGTTCTTGAAACCCTAACCCTATCCCCACCCCCACCCGCGTGCCTCTCTCTCTCGCCGCCGGTGCCCAGCCACGCCATTGGCCGTGTGCCTCGGGCTCCGTGCACCTCGCCTGCGGTGAACATCACACCGCAAGCACCCCATCGCGCGTCTGCCCCTGCGTGCTCCTGTGTACGCCCTCCCTCCAGCGCATCCTTCGTGCGTGAATCCTTCGTGCGACAGACAGGTCCAGCGCATGCCCTAGCGCAACATCTTGCGCACGCAGTTCCTCCCTCGCTTGCTCACGTGATTTCTCACGTGTCTTCGGTACTCCCTATCACGTGCTATCTGTTGTGCGTGTGTAACTCCTGAATTAGCCCTACAAGACCCTGTTTCTAGCGCGCACACCGTCAACTAAATGGGTTTGGTTGCTTGAAGTCTACACATGCAACTAAACCCGTCTATGTCTGTGTAGACGATCTTATCTTCAGTCTATCGCTCCAGTCTTCCGTTTCCAGTATGCCAGAAAGCAAGGCGGATATTCCATCTATAGGCGCCTTTCGTGGTCCAGTGCCTATCGTAAAGATGGATGGTACGAACTATGAATTGTGGGCAATGCAGTTCATGAGTATGATGAAGTCAACCGGTAAGAAGCACATTCTTACCGAAGAAGAGCCTGCTGAGAAGACTGGAGTTAATGCCTCATGGGAGGCAGATGATGCATACGCCATAGTCTGGTTATCTAGAACTTTGACGATCGAGATTGCCAATGATATTCTTCATCAGCCCACGGCTAAAGACATGTGGGATATTCTGGCGGCCACATACTCTCAAGAGAAGAAGAGACAAAGATTCTGCAACTCCAGCATGATATATTCACCATTAAGCAGAATGGTCGTCCTCTACACTCACTCTACACATCTCTGCGTGGGATGTTCGAGAAGCTATACAGCTTCATGCCCTGACAGCCACGCCAGAGCAACAGAAGACCTACCGAAATGCGACTATGGTAGGAGTTTTCCTTGCTGCCCTTGATCCTGAGTATGAGGCAGGACGGTCTCAGATCTTGGCGGACTCTACTATTCCTCCTATGGAGGAAGCCTTTCACAGGTTGAGCCGGATCACTGTTCCCTCTATGACTACCAATCAGAATGCTTCAGCCATGGCTGCCAACAGGGGCAGTGGATTTCATCATCAGACACGTGGTCGTGGACCTCGTGGTAGAAGAGGCCGTACTAGGCCAACATGTACCTATTGTCATCGCGTCGGACACAATGAAGACACATGCTACTCTAAGCATGAATTTCCTGCATCTGCACGAGTCGCCGAGCAGATAGAGCCTCCATCTACCGCCTCTTTGGATTAGCGGTTCGATGATCTAGTTGCCCGTCTAAGGGGCATTATTCCTCCATTTGGCCCAGCACCTACTACTGAGAATCAATCAAATGCTGCTGCATCTGCTTCTGCGTCTACCAGTGCATCAGGTAGCACACTTGCATTTACTAGTAGTAGATCAGATACTTTACCTTGGATTATGGACTCGGGAGCGACACATCATCTATGTGGCGATCAGAGTTTACTTACAGGATACACTCAGATCCCTCTAGGCCGAACATTGGTCATTGCCAATGGTACACATTCCTCAATTACTGGTCAGGGGAAGATTAGACTGACATCTTCTATGCAGCTCAAGAATGTGTTACATGCTCCTGATTTTTCAATGCATTTGTTATCAATCAGTCAGATTACAAAGGATTTACAATGTCGGGCAATTTTTGATCTATCTTCTCTTGTTTTTCAGGACATCCTTACGGGCAACGTGATTGGTCGTGGCTATGAGCAAGAAGGCCTCTATCGCCTCAATCAGACTTCTTTTGCTGGAACCTCATCCCTACCTACTGGACCCGTATCTCCTCTGCTATGGCATCTGCGCTTTGGACATCTACCGCTTCAAAAGTTTCGTCATGTGTTACCCCGGGGTCTGCCTTACACATCCATCCATTGTGAGGCTTGTCAGTTGGGAAAGCATCATCGGTCTACCTTTCCCAGTCATCAGTGTCGGAGTAGTACCTCCAAGTTTGAGTTATTTCATATTGATATCCGGGGTCCGAGTCGTGCTCCTGATCATCAGGGATACATATTTTATATAGTTATTGTGGATGACTTCTCTCGTGTGTCATGTGTATTTTTGTTGAAGAATAAATCTGAAGCAGTAAATATTATTATCCATTTTCTTAATGAGATTCGTAATGTTTTCTCCACATCTGTTAAAATTGTAAGAAGTGATAATGTCCCGGAATTGTGTACTCTTGTCCTAGCCAATTACTACTCATCCCAAGGGATTATCCACCAGATTTCTTGTGCCTATACCTCCCAACAAAATGGGATCGCTGAGAGGAAACATCGCCACCTACTAGATGTCACCAGGTCACTTCTTATACAGAGTCATGCTCCTTATTCTTACTGGGGTGACACGGTTCTCACAGCATGCTACCTAATTAATCGTATGCCGTCCTCTGTACTAGGTGATCAGATTCCTTTCTCCCTTATATTTCCTGGTAAAGATCTGTTTTCCCTTACTCCTTGTTTGTTTGGTTCGGTTGCCTTTGTCCACCAGTTGTCTCCCGGTACTGACAAGCTCTCTCGTAGGGCTGTCAAGTGTGTGTTTGTTGGGTACTCCAGAACTCAGAAGGGGTACAAGTGCTATGATCCATTGCGCATGCGGTATCTTGTTAGTGCAGATGTTACATTTTTTGAATCTGTAATGTATTTTTCATCTTCAGGTGATCAGTTGCTACCTCCAGTTACTACCGATGCCATCTTTGTGACACCACCACCACCAGTACCACCACCACCTCCTCCACCACCAGCTCCTTTACCATCATCTGCACCTCCTATTACTATCCCTGTTTCACCACTACCATTTCATTATACCCGCAGGCATACTCCAGCTCATGGTCATGACTCATCACCTTGCTCACCCAAGGTATGTTCTGAAGATATTACTATTGATGGATCTGATGATGTTTCTGAGCAGGATGTGTTACAAAGGACAAATGAGGACACAATTGATTTAGATGTTCCTATTGCTATACGCAAATCGAAGCGGAGCTGCGCCTAATATCCTTTAGCAGCTTTTGTGTCATTTGAACGACTATATGGGGATTTCAGGAACTTTGTGGTCGCTTTGTCAGCAGTAGATATTCCACGGAATTACCAAGACGCTCTGAAGGATAGTAGATGGCGTCTAGCAATGGAGGAAGAAATGGCAGCACTTCAATCTAGATGAACTTGGAGTTTGGTTCCTATACCTGCAGTTGTGTCCCCAGTGAGCTGCAAATGGGTATTTACAGTCAAGCAGAATGCAGATGGCAGTACTGACAGATACAAGGCTCGCAATGTTGCTCGTGTCTTTACACAGACATACGGGGTGAACTATCTTGATACATTCTCGCCAGTAGCCCGTCATTCTACTCTACGGATCTTGATGTCGGTTACGGTTACTCGTGGGTGGCCGCTTTATCAGTTGGATGTGAAGAATGCGTTCTTATATGGTGACTTACAGGAGGAAGTCTACATGCACCAGCCACCTGGTTTTGTTGTTGAGGGGGAGTGTTCCAAGGTGTGCAGACTTCGTAAGGCTATCTATGACCTTAAGCAGAGCCCCAGAGCATGGTTTCTGAAGCTCTCAGACCTCTTTGAAAAATAGGGATACATACGCTCTAATGCCTATCATTCCTCGCTTGTACAAAAGACTTCAAGAGGTGTTATTGCAATCATGGTTTATGTAGATGACATCTTGATTACAGGAGATGATGCACAAGGAATAAAGAAGGCGAAAGAAATGCTGGGTAGCGAATTTGTTACCAAAGACTTTGGAGTCCTTAGATATTTTCTGGGGCTGGAGTTTGCCAGAAATCCGTATGGGTTAGTAATGTCGCAGAGAAAATATGTTACGGATTTGTTAAGTGAAACAGGAATGCTCGGTTGCCGGTCTGCTACAACACCAATGGACCCCAGTATGAAGCTATATGATGATAATACAGAGGAGGTGGACACGAGAAGATACAGAGAACTGGTGGGAAAACAGTTGTATGTCACTATTACTAGGCTCGATATAGCCTTTGCTGTGAATCGTGTGAGCCAGTTCATGGAGCAACCACGTCAGGTTCACATGGATGCCATACATATGATACTCAGGTACCTCAGATCATCTCCAGGCGCGGGTTTGCTATTCAAGAAAGGTAAGGTGATCTCTTTCTCAGCATGTGCAGATGCAGATTATGCAGGGTGTCCCAAGGACAGGAATCCACCTCTGGTTTTGCGGTTTACATTGGAGATTCTTTAATCTCATGGAGGAGCAAGAAACAAACTGTGGTAGCCAGGTCTAGTGTTGAATCTGAATATAGGGCTATGGCTCAGGTGGGCACATAAATGATATGGGTAAAGGTTGTGCTTACAGATTTATGTTTAGAAGTCCCACTTCCTATGACCTTAGAATGTGACAATAAGGCGACCTTGTTCATTGCAAACAATCCAGCGTTCCATGAGAGAACCAAGCACATTGAAGTTGACTGACACTTCATACGTGACATGATTCAGAAGGGATTCATTGCTACATCCCATGTTAGTTCAGAGAATCAAACTGCAGATATATTCACCAAGGCATTACTACGAGGCCCATTTCAGAAGTGTGCGTCCAAGCTGAGCATGATTGATATCTATGCTCCATCTTGAGGGGGAGTGTAAACATATATTAGTTACTTTTGTACTTCTCTGTTATTTTCTTTTCTGCTGTATGCTTTATGTAATTTACCCATAGGCTACTCTCCTATATAAGAGAGCCTAGGGCTGATGGAATAAACATCTTCTTCTCTTTTCCCAACAGAGGTTTTGGTGAGAGAATTGGACTGAGGAGGATTCTTTTTTTTTTGAGAAATTGACTGAGGATTATTATGCGATTTTTTTGGCAGCTACTGAGACCTGTTTGAGGCAGAACCTTTGTTCGATGGGGAGCAGGCCTCTACTTTCTTTGGTGAGATCCTAATAGAGTTTCCTCGCACAGTAGAGAACTCTTCTGATGACCATGGGCACTGGACGTAGGTTGGTGATACTTATTCAATTAATAAGACATACATGGCACTTTTATCACTGTAGAGTTTGACCCTGGAGATCTGACACAAAACTGCATGTTAGTTTGGAGTTCAAGTGTGCCTTTAAGAGCGAAACTTTTCCTTTGGTGCTGAGATTGGAACATGTGATGAGTAGGGCTCGTAGAGCCAAGGTTGTGCATGAGACTGATAGCATGTTCAAGGTGTTCGAATGCTCCAGAAGATGCGCACCTTTTATCGGTTGCATCCGATATAGAGACCTTTGGCTTGTGGCTGTGATTAAGTGGGTAGATTCCACATGTTTTGGCATCTCTTGGGGCAGCTTGCTTCAGGTAGCATGGTGAATGAATGCTGCCATCAGCACTCATTTAGGCTCTGTGGTTGGCGTGCAATAGCCTGGAATGCCAAGAGTGTTTCTGGGCACTATTATGGGTGCTTAACGCTTTTTATGTCAAAAAATAAAACATGCGGTATAAGGTCCTATGTAGGCCCCACTCATACGCAGCTCTCACAGTAGGCATATGACTAAATACAATACATTACACGATACAATAGATGGATGTCCCACAAGATCCGATTACCCAATTTACTCAATTATTTACTATTCTCGACATCTTGAGAATAGAGTACGGTGCTGTGTTATTATATTCATACATGATTTTTCCCCTTGAGACGGCACATGCCAATGATATGTCTGATTAGCTATTGTTTAGAGTCTGTCCTTTTATATAATCCAGGAGATAATAGTAGTTAAATAACATCACTTTATCTCTTGGAAGTCCTATTTGAATGCCACAAATCATATCTCTTGGAAGTCCTATTTGAATGCCAAAAATAATCAGTTTCAATCCATTTAAAACATTAACCAATAATTCTTGTGCATGCACATGTTTGTACAGGCATGTGTGTGTGCAGGTATTTATATACATGTATTTACATGTCATTGTAGATTACATTGATTCCACTTTTGGATTGTTGATATATCTGACTGACTACCAGTTTATGAAAGTCATCTAGTTGTGTTCTTAGTTGAAATTCCTTCCTCAACGTTGATTTTTGTTGGAGGAAATAAGAGAATTGTTTATTCCTGTAACCCCAGGTTGTCTTGTATAGGGAGAGACCTATGGGTAAATTACATATGGTGGATAAGAGAAAATAAAATAAACGGAAAGATACATAGAATGCAGAAATATCTTAACACTCCCCCTCAAGATGGAGCATAGATGTCAATCATGCTCAGCTTGGACGAACACTTCTGAAATGCCCCCCTGAGTAATGCCTTGGTAAAGATATCTGCAGTTTGTTCTCTTGAACTAACATGAGAAGTAGAAATCAGACATTTCTGGATCATATCTCTAGTTTAATGGCAATCTTCCTCAATATGATTCGTTCTCTCATGGAATGCGGGGTTGTTGGTAATGAAGAGAGCAGCCTGATTGTCGCATTGGAGGTTCATGAGGAGAGGCACCTTTATAGTCAGGTCAGTAAGGATAGATCTGACCCACATTATCTCTGTACTCTCCTGTACCTTAGCCTTAAATTCTGACTCAGCACTCTGTCTGGCAACAACAGTTTGCTTTTTGTTCTTCCAAGAAACCAGTGAATTCCCTATAAACACAGCAAAACCTGAGGTAGACTATCTATCCTTTGGACATCCAGCATAATCTGCATCTGCACATGCTGTAACTGAGAGATGTGGCCCTGTTGAAAAGAAGTCCTGTACCAGTTGAATTCTTCAGGTATCTCAAAATCATATGGACTGCATCCATATGTGTTTGTCTCGGCTGCTCTATGAACTGACTTACTTTGCTCACAGCAAAGGATATGTCAGGCCTGGTAATGGTCACATATAATAGCTTACCAACAAGCTCCTTGTATCTCCTCTTGTCGACCTCTTCATTGTCATCATCATATAGCTTCATGCTCGGGTCAATAGGAGTAGTGGCATGCTTGCAATCGGCCATGCCTGTCTCTGAGAGGAGATCTGTAACATACTTCCTCTGTGTCATCACCAGACCATGCTGATTCCTGGCAAACTCTAGCCCAAGAAAGTAACGTAGATGTCCAAGATCCTTGGTTACAAACTGCTGACCTAGGAAGTTCTTGGCTCCCTGAATGCCCTGTTCATCATCTCTTGTAACAATAATGTCATCAACGTACACAAGAATGCCAATAGTACCTCTCCGCGTCTTCTGCACAAACAAGGAGTGATCGATAGTCGATCACACAAACCCATGTTGCTTTATCAAGTCCGAGAGCTTTTGGAACCATGCCCTTGGACTCTGCTTAAGGCCATAAATAGCCTTGTGTAGTATGCAAACCTTCTGATACTCCCCCTCTGCAGCAAACCCAGCTGGCTGCTCCATATAGACCTCTTCCTGCATATCACCGTAAAGGAAGGCATTCTTCACATCAAGTTGATACATTGGCCAACCTCGTGACACAACAACGGAAAGAAGAATACGTAACATAGAATGCCTGGTCAATGGAGAGAAAGTATCCTGATAGTCCACCCCATAAGTCTGGATGAACCCACATGCCACAAGTCTCGCCTTATAGCGATCCACACTGCCATCCGCACAATGTTTCACCGTGAACAACCATTTGCATCCCACAACGGATGCATCAACTGGAGAAGAAACAAGAGTCCACGTATCACACGACTGTAACACGACCATCTCCTCTTCCATAGCTAAACGTCAGCGACTATCCTTCAATGCCTTCTCATAATTTCGTGGAATGTCCATGACAGATAGAGCCACTGCAAATTTCTGAAAATCCCCTGTTAGATGATGAAAGGAGATCTGAGGTGCCAAGGGATAAGAAGCACAAGAGCGCTTCTGCTTTCTAATTGCAATGGGAATATCCAGGTCAGATGAAACGTCCTCCATCTGCATGCTATTTTCCTGCAATGATTTCTGCACCGATACAACTCCAAACCCATCGTTAGAAGCTATGTTATCAGAACAAACTTGGGGCTTCGTGAGTGTTGGGCGATTGCCATGAGTAGACACAATCAGATGAGTGTAGAACTTAGGTAGGGAGTAACAAGTGGCACATGTAACTGGATAGAAGGTGGTAGTGGTGGATAAGGTCGTAGAGTAGATGGTGGTGTTGGTACAACATGCATGGGAGGAGGTGGCATGTAAATCTCATTATCCAAGTCTGATGAAGCTAACCGATCACCTGTAGGGGAGTACATTACTGACTCAAAAAAGTGACATCAGTACTGATATAGTATTTTCTGCATCAATGATCATAACATCGGTATCCCTTCCGAGTCCTAGAGTACCCAACAAACACACATTTGACCGCTGTAGGGGCGAGCTTGTCAAAACCGGGAGACAACTTGTGAACAAACGGAACAGGCCCGAACACAAGAGGAGTGAGTGAGAATAACTCCTTTTCAGGGAAAGCTATATGGTGCATTTGGTTCGTGGGTTATCCGGGGGAGGATAACTCGTTTTTGTGTTTGGTTGGTGGGTTAAGGGTTGGGAGGGTTTGTATGATGTGATTGTATTGAAATTTGAAAAAGTTGGTTATTACGATATGATTGTATTGAAATTTGAAAAAGTGAGTAGTTGTTATGATGTGATTGTATTGAAGTTTGGAATAGTGAGTAGAAGTTGAGTATTGTATGTTTTTTAGATGATATGATGGTATAATATATATTTTTTTGATGGGAAGGGAGTGGGACCCACTAGTGGGTTAGGAATATGGGGTTTGGGGGTAATTCGCTCAAATTGAGAATAATCCCCCAACAGAACGGGCCCATAGAGAAAGAAGTTTTCTCACCCAAGACAGACAACAACATACGATTCACCAAATAGAAAGTTGTGAGAACAACATCTCCCCAAAACGAATGTGATGCACGACTCTGGATGAGAAGAGTCCGAGTAACGTCAAGCATATGACGATGCTTTCTTTCAGCAACACCATTTTGCTGAGAGGTATAGGAACAAGAAGTTTGATGAATAATCCCTCTAGATGAAAGGAAATGAGACAAATCACGAGTACAAAACTCCAAAGCATTGTCAATTTGCACAAACTTCACAGAGGTAGAGAAAATATTTTGCACTTCAATAATAAAGGTTTTGATCACATTCCCTGCTTCAGATTTATTTTTCTAAAGAAATACCCATGACAAGCGTGAAAAATCATCCACGGCTACAAGATAAATCTGTGTCCCTTATGATCAGGCACATGACTCGAACCCCAGATATCAATATGAAACAACTCAAAAAGGGAGCTACTGCTCCGACTCTGATGACTAGGAAATGCATACCGATGATGCTTTCCCAACTGACAAGCTTCATGCTGAAAGGAAGTACTAGGTGAGATCTGCGGCAGAATATGCCACATCTTCTGAAGAGGGAGATGACCAAACCGGAGATGCCATGTGAAAGGAGAGACTGATCTAGACGAATGAAAAGATATGCCAGCATAGGGAGTTCGAACCTGGCGATAAAGGCGACCATGCTCACGGCCACACCCAATCACTTTGCCCGTAAGAATGTCCTGAAAAACAAGAGATGATGGGTCAAAAATGACTCTGTAGTGCAAATCCTTTGTAATCTGACTAATAGAAAGAAAGCTTATAGATAAATCAGGAGCATGTAGCACATTTTGTAGATGCATCGAAGGCGTTAAAGTAATCTCCCCCTGTCCTGTGATCGGGGAACGAGTTTCATCAGCTATCACAACTGTTCTTCCTGGCGGAACCTGTTTATATGACGAAAGCTGATGTTTGTCTCCACAGAGATGATTTGTTGCATCGAAGTCCGTAATCCACTCTGTAATGTCAGACCCATGACAGGATGTAAAAACATAAGTACCTGTGGTACTGGATGTTGCAGAGGTACTGACAGAAGTGAGGCAGTCACCATTGAATGATCTGTCGAAAATGGTGATGCGAAAGGATGTATAATATCCCTCAATTTGGCCACAAGGTGATCAAACCTCTGATGTAAAGTGGAAGCATTAGGGGACTCAATCTGCTCTGCAACTCGAGCCGACGCCTGAAACCCATGCTTGGAATGCGATGACAAAAAGTACATGGCTGACGAGCGAGACCTCTGCCACGAGGTCCACGTCCACGGAAGATAGAATGACATCTCCCTCGAGAAGCTGCCATGGCCGAGGAAGTCTGACTAGTGGTGGTAGACGGAATATTGATTCCGCTGAGCCTACGAAGTGCTTCCTCCATGGTATGCTAGAATCTGAGAGCGAGCAACATCATATTCATGATCAAGGACTGCTAAGAATACCCCAACCATGGTAGCATTCCTATATGTCTTCTGCTGCCCTGGAGTAGCCGTTAAAGGCATGAAACTGTGGACCTTCTCGAACATCCCACACAAGGATGTATACAATGAGTGCAGAGGACGTCCGTTCTGTTTGATAGTGAATATGTCGTGCTGGAGTTGGAGGATCTTCGTTTCGTTCCTCGCTTGAGAATAGGTTGCCACGAGGATATCCCGCATCGCCTTGGCAGTAGGCTGATGTAATACATCATTGGCGATCTCGATCGTCAATGTACCAGAAAGCCATACCCTGGCATAGGCATCGTCTTCCTCCCACGAGGCATTCACCCTAGTCTTCTCCACCGGCTCCTTCTCGGTAAGAATATGCTTCTTACCATTTGACTTCATCAGGCTCATGAATTGCATAGTCCAGAGCTCATAATTTGTCCCGTCCATTTTTACAATAGGTGCTGGACCTCTGAATGCGCCCGTGGCGGGTACATCAATCTTGTTCTTAGTCATATTGCTGGAAGAATACTATGGGTTCTGTAGACCAAAGTTTGTGTGCAAGTGTAGACTCACACACCCAAACCCATCATCCAATCGACGAAACCGACGCGCAAGGAGCGTGGGTGGCGTGCGCAAGACAACGACCCACTCACGTGCAGATAGCTGTGCACGCGCACCCCACAGGAACTGTCGCACAAACTGGAATGCGGTGTGGAGAGGCGTGCCCGGGCAGTGGCGCGAGGAGAACGACACGCGATGAAGGCTGCGCGCGCGAGTGATGTGCGAGGAAGGCGGCGCGTGAGGGTGACGTGCGACGGAGGCTCGCAAGCGGTTGGAGCTGCGGTGGCACGTGGAAGGAAGGAGGACTGAAGGTAGGGTTAGGGTTTTTGGGGTTCGAGAGCTCCAGTCTAGTTCCGCCGCTCTGATAACATGTTGGAGGAAATAAGAGAATTGTTTATTCCTGTAACCCTAGACTCTCTTATATAGGGAGAGACCTATGGGTAAATTACATATGATGCATAAGATAAAATAAAATAAACAGAAAGATACATAGATTGTAGAAATATCTTAACAATTTAAAAACCTTCAAACACCTTACAAACATCCTCGATAATTTGATTTCGTCGGAAGATTGTTTCTGCTTTTCGCACAAGCATGTAACGAACTAAGCTATTATTGTTTCTGCTTTTCGCACAAGCATGTATCGAACTAAGCTATTCCTTTTTCCGCATTGTGCTTCTATTCCTCCTTGTGAATAGCAGAAATAGGAAAGCATTGTATATATCAATCCCTATTAGCTTCACCCACTTGAAGTTGCGACTGCAGCTTTTTCTTGAGTCATCCATCAGATGCTGAGCTATCATGTGAATCCATTGATAACATATTTTGTTTTGTCAACTGGTAATGCAATATTGGATTTTCCATGTTAAGACTCCGTGATGCCATTTTTTGGTTATATCGTTCTTTGAATGTCATAAAGCCTTTTTACTGGGCCAATTCCTTTGTATTATTATTTTTGTTCATTTCATGCAATCAATTTTGTTTATTCTGTTTCACAGAGAAGTAGATGGGGAGGCTGCTTTGGAGGGTTCACATGTTTCGGGTCACAGAAAAGAGCAAAACGTATTGTTCCCTCGCGCATTCCTGATGGAAATGTGACTCCAAATGGCGGAAATGGGCCTCAGCCTTCTGGAATTCCTAGCCAAGCCACAACAATGAATCTCTCTCTTCTTGCTCCTCCATCATCACCAGCTTCTTTCACTCATTCGGCTCTGCCTTCAACAGCACCATCTCCAAGCTGCTTTCTTTCAATATCTGCTAATTCTCCCGGGGAACTTTCATCAACCATGTTTACCATTGGACCCTATGCTCATGAGACCCAATTAGTCTCTCCACCTGTTTTTTCTACTTACACAACTGAGCCTTCTACTGCCCCACTAACACCACCTCCAGAGCTGGCTCACCTAACTACACCATCATCCCCAGATGTACCATTTGCCCATTATCTATCATCCTCCTTGGATTTCAAGAATACAGGTAAAGGAAATGGTATATCCTATGTGAAAACTGGTTATGTTACTAGCAGCGATCTCCAAGCAACATACCCTCTTTACCCTGGAAGTCCAGCGAGCAGTCTCATATCACCCATATCTGGAACTCCCAGGACCGGACTGTCTTCTCCATTTCCTGAGCAAGAAATCTCTACTCGGTGGGTTGGTGTGGCTTCTGCACCAGATTCAAGAACTAGGTCGCCAAAGCAATTTGGACGCGATAACTCTGCCCCTCAAAGTTTCATGTTGTCTCCTAACTCTAGTTTCTTTTACCCTGCCAAATCTGCACAATTCTATCTCGATCAAGCCCAGCAGTCCAACCCTTCAACTGGAGGAAGACTAAGCATTTCAAGAGAAACCGACCTGCACTTAAATGGTGGCAACCAGCTTAAGCATAATTGGAAGCAGGATGTTGAAGAGCTTGAAGCTTACAGAGCATCTTTTGGATTTAGCGCAGATGAAATAATAACAACTCCAAGTTACGTAGAAATGTCAGACACAGTGGATATTTCATTTGCTGTACCTCTGACCACTAATAACAAACAATTTGGAGATCAGGATCCAGATAATACAATGCCTGATGGGGTAGGGAAGGGGATGTCTTGGCCAATATTGCTGGATCAAAAATCTGAATCTAAGCAGGATGCAAATATGGTGGTTTGGAAATCACCAGATGCTGTAGACAGTTCTGCAGGTGAATAATATCTCTACTTTTAACATTGTTGAGTAGTTTTCCGTGGCTATGAAATTCATCTCTGAATTATCTTTTATTACCCAGTATTTGTGATGGCCATGTTTAAATCCTGGAAGTATTGCTAAGTACTGCCAATTATCTTAAACTCAGAATTACCTTGTCAACTAATGGAACAGCTGCAAAATGTCGCCTATATAGAGTGAAACCCTGTTTTGTTGTCTCTCTTATATCTGGCATTTTTTATTTTATGACCATTTGTTATTGTGCTTGTTAACATGATTTTTCCCCTCATACATGATCATTAAACAACTGCTTATATATTTTGCTCATATCAGGTTATAGACATCCTCTCTTTTCGCACGGTACGGCCTTTTCTAAATTTGAACAAGCTGCAGCTCAAGAAATCCTGACAACAAAGACGAGAGATGCCAGAGCTTGCAGGAGCTTCCACATGGGTTTGTCCAGCTCTGATGCTGAAATTGATTATAGAAGATCAAGAAGTCTAAAAGGCGCAAGCTCCCTGTTGTAGTTTATCACAACAGTTGTACTAATATGCAGGTTGCTACTCTTTTATTAGAAACATATCCTGTGGAAATCAGTTAGTTGGAAAGGTAGATAAGAACTAACCTTCCGTGAGATGTTTTCTGTAAACACCGTTTAGTGCTGGTCAGTTGATGTGTTATAAATTGGTGTATGGTAGAAACCTTTTATATATGACCCTTGAAGTGGTTGATTTTTAGGCCTGCACTTCTGCTTTAACAGAGTTGTCTGTACTTTGAAATTCTGTCTATTGATCTGTCTTGATCTTTTAAATCTGGAGTACCAGCTCCGATTACTTTTTTCTCTGTGCATGTAATGGATGTGCTGGTAGTGGGATGAAATTATATGCAAGCAAATATGACACTTGTCTCATCCGAGGAGGGTTCAAATCATCCACTTGTTCGCAGATGCAACTTGTCATTATGGTCTTTTACCTTGTTAATCCAGTACACAAACCCGAAGTTAAATCTCATATTTGGATTTTTTATTATGTCAAGGTGAACACCTGCTGGATTAAAATGTGAAAAATTAAGGGTTTTTTATCACTTGTGTTCCTCTGAGATATTGCAATATTAGTTATGCCCATCACTTTTTTGGAATATCAGTTGTGCCCCTACCTTCTTCCAATTTTTTATTATATGCGCCTTTGGGGTTGGTTGTCGTCTACTTACATCCCAAATGGACGGTAAAATTTGGATATAATGGTAGTTTCTAACCACTAGTTGGGGTAGATCGGTCATTTTCTTCCTCTTCCTCCTACCTCCTTCGACCCTCGCATTTGCGGGCCCATTTTTCCTCCATCCTCCTCCTCCTCTGCCGCCCTCCACCTCCTTCATGCCCCTCCCCAGCAACCCCCACCTCCTCCAAGCCCCTCCACCATCAACCCCCTCCTCATCCCCATCTCTTCCAGCCCTGTCCTCCACCGCCTGGACCTCCTCTCGCCCCACTCCTCTGTGTTGCCCACCGTCTCTGTGCTATCTCGCCTCCTTCAAGCCCCTCCCCAGCAACCCCCACGTCCTCCAAGCCCCTCCACCATCGGCTCCCTCATCCTCGGCACCTACCTCTTCTAGTCGTATTCACCATCGCCAAGACCTCCCACTGCCCCCCTCCTCTGTGCTGCCCAACTCCTCTGCACCCCTACCTCCTCCATGTCCCTCCCCTGTAGCTCCCACCTCATCTAGGCCCCTCCAGCATCTTCCTCCTCCTCATCCCTCCTTCATCGCCTTGATCTTCTCCCACCATCTCCTCCATGTCGTCCACCTTCTCCTCCTACCTTGCCTCCTTCCTCCGCAACCCTCGCCTCCTCTAGGTCCCACCAATGTCAGCCCCCTCCTCCTCAGCTTCCCTCTCCTCCAACATAATCGATCCCTCCACAGTCGACCCCCCACCACCACGCCACCTCTTCCAGCACCCACCAACTATGTCCCACATCTTCCATCGCCCTCTTCCGTTGCCCACACCCATTCCTCAACACACACCGTCCCTCACAACAGAGCACCGCCAACAAGAATGTTGATGTGACTTGTGGCGGCCATGATCGAGGCAGCAAGAAGGATGGAATAGTGACGGTGCACCTAGAGCTCGCATTGAACGACTGACTAGTGAAGATGGATCTTGAGTGGGCATTGCTTGGTGTTAATTCAAAATAGATACTCATCTGCAACTGAAGTTGACGAAGCTCCATGCATCAAAAAGATGACGAAGGAGGAGGTCAGAAAAGCGTCGTGTGGAGGAGGAAGGGTGGGGAGAGTGTTTGGATAGTTATGCCCCTCTTAACCTTACCGTGGTTTGAAAAGATCATGGTTAAGTTCAACTTATTGTTGGTTAAAGTAACATAGGGATACAAATGATAAAACAGTAAGAATATATGTACACAACTGATGTTCCCAAAAAGGGAGGGGTATGGTTGATACTATAATATCTTAGAGGGGCACAACTGATAAAAACCCAAAAAATAATTGGATAATGTTTTTTTGTTGAAGATTCTTCGAGAGGGCTTGAGTTATTGAGATTGACAAAAACCTCTACAGTAGAAGGTTGGAAGAACTTGATGGTATGGGATGTACCGATGACCTTTGTCCGAACTTCTCCAATGCCTGCATAAATATTTAAAGAGGGGCAGCTTGGTCCTCTCTTCTCAACTCAAATCCAAGGAAAGTACTAGAATGATCAAGGTTGTCATTGCGTCACTCTTGATCTCATCAGTAAGATGGTGCTTTTGAATTGACAAGCAACCATACCTCGATGAATTTCAACAGCTTGATTACTATCAATGGGATGGAGCTCTAAATAAGGTGGAGGTTAGGGTGTCTATGGTTAGTGCTAACACAAGAAAGAGAGTGATTTGAACCTTTAACTTCCATTTACATTGGCAAAGGTTCGATTTAGATCCTCATGTGAATTCTAAATGAGTTGCGACCTACTAAAACTCAAATGGTGATATCTTGAGCTAGGAGGTCTTGATTGATGCATTCTTGAGTTTATTGGAAGAATATCAACAACAAGATTCCGATGATATTATATTTTCCATATGCTAACCTTAGTTAAAATTTAAGCAATTGAAAAATGCATGTTTTTCATCTTGGTTAAGATTACGTGATTGAAAAATGCATGATTTTTCATCTTAAAAAACTTAAAAGAATCATCCCTATGATTTTGATAAGTGGATGAAAAATCTTATAAAAAAGATCTATATAAAGCTACAATAATATTAACGAGAGAAGTATCTATAAAAAATATTATAGAGAAAAATATTAAAACTTTGGGACTATACCTTTGAAGATACGGGAGTATTTCTAAAGCATATTAGCATTAAATTCTCATTTTGCCTCCTCGATGTTCTAGCTCAGCAAGAGAACCTTAACTAATAAAATTGAAGGGAGGTTTGACCTTGCATACCACAGAGAGATGGAAAAGGAATCAACTTCTATTTAAAGGATGCTCATCATATGAGCGACATAGTAATCATATAAAAAATCGATTGCAATTGTGAAACCCCCATGGTAATGGAACTATTTCGCATCATTTCACAAACCACAAGAGTATATGAATTCACCTTTAGTGCACGAGTTTTCAAAATAAGAGACTATCTGAATCAAGTCTAATCCAATGAAAACTTGCACTCGTGGGCACGTTGATGACTCGCGGTACATCCTATAAACTTGAGAGTTGATCTCCACCAAGTTGTCCATGTGAAAAGAGATCTAAAATGATCTCTTCCTCCTGATTCATCACACATGCACACCCATACACGCACACACATGCATACACATGCACAAAAATCCTGAAGTTACAACCCTAAAAATCCCAAGTTGAGAACGGAAATTCGGGTTTTAATTAATGAGATTTATCTGCAGTGTCATTGCAACCCTAAAAATCCCTCAACAAAAATTTATTCGATTCTTAATCCAAAATAAATGAAGAAAATGTAGCAAGAGAAATTTGCTATTTAATTTACCTGTATAGCATACATGGTCGAACTCAGGGAGGCTACAAAAATCCCAAGGGCTATTCAATTCAAAGAAACATCGATGAAAAGAAACAAGGGAAATCTATGAATACATGTCTTGGTTTTTGTGTTTTTTAATTTTTTTGTATTTTTATGAAATTTTCATTTTATATTTTTTTCATTTTTATGATTTTATATTTTTTATTATGAATTTTTACGTTTGAAAATGTTTTAGTTTTATAAAAAAAGAAAAAAATCAATAAAAGAAATAAATGATAAAGAAAAAGAAAGGCAAATTTTTAGATTTTCATATAGTGGTAAAATACATAGAAAATTCAAACAAATTTTTTAGTTTCTGATAGTTTTAAATGTTTTTGTGATTTTTCTAGAATTTTCAAATTCTTTAAAGCTTAAAAAAATATAAATAAAAATAAACAAAACACAAAATGAATGTTTTTGGATTTTAAAATATTAATAAATTCAAAAGTAGATTAAATATTCACAGGATGAAAGATAAAATTTTGTATTTTCCTGAAAGGTACTTTATATTTTTTTAGAATTTTCTATGAATTTCTACGATTTTTTATGTTTTTGAGTATTTAATGGTTTTTTGATTTTTACTTGGAATAAAATTGTGAAAATTGTATAGAAATTCAAAAAAAAATAAAAATAAGCTAACATGATTTTTTTTAGATTTTTTAGCAAAGGATTTGTATTTTAAATTTAATTTTAAAAGCATACATAGAATTTGTAAGGAGTTTTTGAATTAATTAAAAACAATAAAAAGGATGAAAATGCAAAATAAAAATTTGGGATGAAAGATTTATCTAACAAGAAGCTAAATTTTTTTGTGGATTTTTAATCTTATTTTGCTAATTTTATTTGATTTTTCATCACACAAAATAAATGCAGATTCACAAGGGCATATATGCAAATATTTACAATGTATAGACTGAATGATAAAATAATAAACAAATGTGAGGAGAAGTTATGCTAAATTTCCAAAATATGTGTGTGGTTGCACGTGTGCCTCATTGGACAACACCAAAATGTCATTAACTTTTTTCCAAGATCTAAATAATAACCAATAAAATACAAACTTTTTATTGTAAATAACTCAAGAAATCACATGCTAGGAACATTCTGTAGTTCAAAGTGGATTGATATGCAAATAAAATATATGCAAAGGGTAGAATGTAAATGTTAAATATGTTACGAGACGTGTCCTTACAGGACTTTATTGCAAAATGGAAATAAAACAGGGTGTAGGTTGCAGTTTTACCCTTTAAATACATGGGAATTGAACGGTTGAATGGTGTTTGGAGGCTGATCGGACAACTGACAAAGAAACATGCGCGATCGACTAGGATATGATCTAGAGCTTCAATCGACGACTAACTTTGGGCGAAACTGAACGATCGAGCTCGAATCCGAGATTTTATTCTTGATTGTACGGTACAAAGAATGGAGGGAAGAACATATATGAAGGGGACTTCTGGAAGAGTTTGATCGAGAAGATATCGGTCAAACTCCACCTGATTTGGCTTCCGAAAGATGCTACAGCTTCATGCACTCCTTTATCTATCTAGTGGATACTCAGCGATCGGTGAAGGCTTGAGAGAGCTATGGAGGTCGGGTTGTTTGGAAGCTCAATAAAGCCTTCATATGGTGCGATTCACTCCTAGGTTTGCTCCCATTCCCTGCAATGCAATCCATGCTTGGAGGCGATGCATCAACAACTTTATTAGAGCATAAAAATTGGGAAATGGTGAAGGGTATGGAGATTCCGATGATGGTGGTCAGAGTAGGAGTCGAGCCTCAGATGGTGGAAGAGCAGGAGAAGGTCAGGGCGAAGGTGTGTGTGTCGGAATCGGTTGAAAGTGATCAGAACTCCTCCGATCATGCGAATCAGAGGTTGAATAGAGAGATCTGATCTAAGAGATCTATTGGAAATCAAATAAAAAAATTGAAATGTAAAATTGAAAATTAAATGACGTAAGGATGCAAAGGTAGAGGATATCATCCTCAATCTGCGGTTGGTGGCGGAGAGGCGGAACCGATAAAGGGCTCCGATGTGTACTTGGAGCTGATTCTTCTCTCGATCTCTCCGTCTTCAAATTGAAAAGCAACTACCATGTCACTGTACCAATCTCCAGAGACCATTTGCGGCGATAAATTCGAGGAAAAATCGATTAAATCTTGCGGCAAAGGTGAATTTGAAAGCACGAGCAGATCGAGGCTTGATTGGTGAATCCAGAGAGTTAGCCAAACAGAGGAGTGAATGGGCTGAATAATTGGCGAAGGATGTGTGATAAGTTAATGAATGGAACGTGTGGGAAAAATGGACGAAGGAGCTACTAGCGAACAAAAAAGCAGAAATCAAGGGGGGACTGAATAGTTGACTCGGGTCAATAAACTTGAACCAACCAATCAGAAGGCACGCGGTAAAGGGACAACTTAGGGAAAACGACAAAAATCCAATAAATGGTTAAATAAATTAATTAAAAATAAAAAATGAATTTAAATAATTAGTTGATGTAAAAAATGTTAAGAATAAAATAAAGTTAATTTAGGTGATTTTTAATTAATTAAATATGATATTTATAAGGGTTAATATAAATAAAAGGTATTATTTATGGGTATGTATACCCATATGTGCAATGCTTTGATTCTTAAATATTTAATTATACAAATATATTCACAATTTCGTATTTTATTTATTTACAATATTATACAAGGATTTTAATGAAATATTTATTTGATTTTTAAGAATTAATTTATTAGGTTAAATAAATAAGAGTATGTAAAGTATACACATAGTGATACTTATACAATATATACATGATTTTATTGTTGTTGATTTTTATTTTTTATTTGTATTTTATATATGTCAAATACAATATTTACAATAAATTTAAAATACAATATTTACAAATATGTATAAGAAAATAAATAACTAAATAATTTACAAATTATACATAGATATTATATACAATAGTACACCAATTAGCGACAATTCACACCTTAACTCTGATATTTATGGAATCACCTCCATTGTAAGGATTATTTAATTTAGAGTAAAATGAAAGTGAGTTTGATGAATTTGGAGTTTTGGTAGAGAAGATATTGATCTTGTAAATTGAGTTTTCTAGCTTTTTGAGATTGTTGTAATTTACACAATATACATAGATTTTTATTGCAATTATTTTTGTCATTTATAAAAAATTTTAGTCACGATTTTCAAGAAGAAATCATTTTTATTTACAAAGAATTTGGTGATAAGTAAAATAAGGAAAAGAACGTGTATTATAGATACTAACGTACAAATGATGAACATATACAGATGAAGATTGATTTTTGGTTTCTAGGCCTTATCTCTCTCTCTCTCTACTTTATTCCTTGTCGATCAGGTCAAGTCTTGACATTCTCTCAGGGTCTGAGTCAGCATATATCTATTACATATATACAATATTTTATTTTATTTATTTTCCTTTATTTATTTAAATATTTTAGTCTAAAGTAGTGATAAATACGAAATATTTACACAAGAATCAAGGTTAGTAAATGAATGAATTTATTGATATTTACAACTATTTTGTAAGGTATTTTTATCTAAAATAAATGAATAAAGATGATGAAATGCATATTCATGATCCCCATGTGATTTACCTTTGCTAGTCCCTTAGCAAACACTCATTGAAAGAATAGGTGACTAAAAGAAAAAGAAAAAGAATAAAGGAAAAATAAAGAACTTAGAACAATATTGAGTAGTAAACTTATCTTCATGAAATTAAAGTATGGAGCTCAGTCAGACCTTTGGATTCTTAGTTTGGTCGGAACCTTAGCGGGAAACGGACTTGACACTCAACAATCTCTGGAAACCACACAACTCATGCTCAAGTCTTCTAAATAGTCAAGGTTAGAATAGATCAACTCATATGTGAACCCTTATGGGTATGAATATCTCTTGTATGTTGTAAGTGATATGTAGCTCTTCTTGGTTGAAGCAGTAAAAGTCAATCTTCCCCAACATGGTGACCATAATTCCCCAATCCAATAACTCTTTCTTGGGAAGCGGGGTATTCCCTTCTAACTTCAAGTACAACCAGCTCAAGAAGAGGAATAGTAATGGACAGTAAATAGTGTAGATAAATATCCTTGGATGCATGACCAGTGCAGCCAAGTCATCTAGCTGCATGCTCATAAATATTTGACTTGGAAGCTCAAGCTTGCTTATTTGACTATACAAATGTACATGCTCCGACAAGCATTTTATTTTCAATCAGGCCTATCCTCTTTTTTGGAGTTTTTGATTTTGGTACATTTTTTTGAATATATACAAGGTGCGGCATGTCCACAAGGAGTTTTTCCTCCTGATCCAGTAGACTATCCCACTTTTGAAGCTTATTGCAACCCACGACATTCTATCGTTATACCTCATTGTTACTGGACCTGGTTGGGGTACAAAGGCCGCAAATGTGACTACTGATTTTTCCATTGGCTTGTGTCTCTTGCCGGTAAATCCAACCCTCTACCACTTCAACTAAAGCGAGCAAAGTGTACGCGCGGGTGTGCGAGATGGGTAACTATCGATATGAATCATGTGTGTGCTCCAAAGTACTCTACTTAGGCAGTCAAGACGACACTGAACTAAGTTCTGTGGTTCCCAAAGAATTAAGTCTATAGACATGAAGAATATCAATTCCATGTCCTATAAGGTTCCTCTGAGATTAAGTAGATTAAGATCTGACCAAGCTCCATTCTTCGAATTTATTCTAGACCAGTTTAGGTTTTAATGCCATTATGAAAAATGCACTTGCAAATGCAAGAAATATATACAAAATATTTCTTGAAGAGAAATAAAAGAACAATTTTTGAAAAAGTTTTCCAAAGAAGTTTTGCAAAATTTATGGATTTTAAACCTTTTTAAAGAAAGAAAATGGTTAGTAAAATGAATATATACAAGTATACACTCAAGGATTATACAAATTTTATACAAGATTTTACAAGAAAATTTAATGTACAAGTCTAAGATACAAGTTTTATAAAAGAATTTATATACAACAAAGATTTTTATTCACTGGAGTATAAGTGATTGTGGATTTTATACACATGTGGATTTTACGAATATATACATCCCATAGTTTATATCCCATGTGACAAAATATTTTACAAATATTTAACAACCTTTTCAAAGCATTTTATAAAATATTTTTTAAACATTTTTTAAAATATTTTGCAAAGGTTTTTCAAAAGGTTTTACAAATATATTTGCAAACTATTTTATAAATATTTTTACAAATCATTTTACAAACAATTTTGTAAATAAAATTTTGCAAACATTTTGCTTTCAAAACTTTTACAAACATTTTGTAAAGTATATTTAATTTTGATACAGAAAATAATTTTACAAACATTTTAAAAGTAAAATATTTTTACAAACAATTTTCCAATGATTTGCACCAAAATATTTTTTCAAAAAAAAATACAAAAACAATTTTACAAAAGTTTTTAATAACATTTTTACAAACAATTTTGCAAACATTTTTCAAAAGATTCTTGCAAATCATTTTACAAATTATTTTTCAAAACATTTTTTTAAAAATAATAGCAATATTATTAATAAAAGTACGAGTTATGTCTAAAGTATATATACAATATATACGACACCCTTTATACTTAGCTCGAGCTATGTCCTCATAGTGACCAAAGAACTATAAAGGGAGACATAACTTGTGCTAAGTATAGAAAAGTGAAAAGAATCCTATACGAGGACTCAAAGAATAGACAAAAAGAATAGAAGTCGGTGATCCCCCCTATACTTAGGATCAAATAATCCTAAGTATATAAGATTGTACAAACATGGAAAGCCTAGGAAAAGAATGAACAAATTCAACGGCTCGACTTAGCCTCCCCTATACATAGGGTAAAAGATATCTAAGTATAGAAAAAAATCAATAAGTTGAAGGACAAGCGAGAGATCAGAATAAATAAAAGAAAATAAAAATACACAAGAGATGTAATGAAAAACATCACTTCCCATATACTTAAGGTAAAGGATCCCTAAGTATAAGCAACGACAAGAGTGATTAAACAGAATGAAAATTAACAACTCAAATATTTCACCCCCTATACTTAAGGTAGAGTACATCCTAAATATAGCTGATACACACGGAAAAGAGGTGAACAATAAAAATAGAAGAAGCAATAATAAAATGAAAGGATATATACAAGAGATAATCATCCCATATATCAGATGCAGAAGATGTCAAAAAATCATCATTTGATACCACTGATATGGAATCAACCACTGACAGAAATGTATCATGATCTAGATATGGCTTCAACAACTGTCTGTTCACAGCAAATGATTGTGCATCAAAAGACAAACCGGATATGACAATACTATCATTGTCATGCACCTCTCTCACAATGAACAATCCTGACCATTTGCTTTTTAATTTTCCGGGAAACAACTTCAATTTAGCATCAAACAATAAAGTCTTCCTTCTAATGCGTCTATCATGCCAACGCTTGACTTTCTCCTTATACATAAGTGAGTTGTCGCATGCAAAATCTTGAAATTATAGCAATCTAATCGAATCCAACTTCCTACTCTGTCTTGCCTTCTCATAATCCAAATCGCATACACAGAGTGCTCATAATAATTTATGAATTAATTAATCTGGCAGGTTGCAAGTCTTTCCATACACCAATATGTAGGGAGACATACCCAATGGAGACTTGTACGTTGTTCGATAAGCCCATAGAACTAAGTCAAGCATATGGGACCAATTCTTTATATCTGGACACACAAGTTTTTGCACTATCATCTTTATCTCCCTATTTGAAATCTCATTCAAGCCATTAGTCTATGGATGGTAGGAAGATGCAACCCTATGCTCAATGATGTACTCCTTTACAAGCTTCTTGACTTATCGGTTTATGAAATGGCTTTCCTCCATCTAAAATGAGTATTTTGGGAATCCCGAACCACACAATAATATGGTCTTTGAGAAAGGAACACATCGTACGACTACCAACAGCTCAGGTGGGGATAACCTCCACCCATCGACTAACATAATCCACGACAAGAAGGATGTAATGAAATCCCTGACTATTAGGAAATGGACCCATGAAGTCTATGCCCCAAGCATTAAAAATATTTGGAATTTGGATATATCTCAGGGGCATAGTATCTTTGAAACTGATGGTTCCTCCCATCTTCTGACAATCAGTACAACGTCGAACATACTTTGTAGCATCCTTAAATAATGTCGGCCACCATAGGCTGCTCTGTAAAACCTTTTGCTACCATGTGTTTCCTTGAAAGATGACCACCAGACTCTAATTTGTGACAATGCTCAAGTACGGCGGTGTATTCCTCCTGAGGAATGCACCTTCTCTATATACAATTCACAACCTCACGAAACATGTATGGATCCTCCCACTAGTAAAAAAGTATCTCGGACAAGAATCTGTCTACCTTGTGCTTTGACCAATCTTGTGGAGCTTTCTTGGAGATAAGATAGTTCACAATATTAGCATACCATGGGAGTGAATCCACAGATAAAATGGTCTCATCTAGAAAGGTCTCAGAAATAGGAAGTGAACTCTACTCAAAATTCTCTGCATCTATAATGTGGGGAAGGTAATATGCCACAATATTCTTTATGCCATATTTATCTCAAATCTCCAAATCAAACTCATGGAGAAGAAAGATCCATCTAATAAGGTATGGTTTGGCATCCTTCTTTGCATGTAGGTATCGTATGACAGTGTGATTTGTGTATACAATTACGTTTGAATAAAAGAGGTTGGATCTAAACTTCTCTAATGCAAACACCACTACTAACATCTCATTCTTTGTGATTGCCAAATTTCGATGTGCCTCATCTAGAGTTTTGCTAACATAGTGTATAGAAAATGATATCCCATCCCTTCTCTGCCCTAACACAACTCTAACTGCAAAATCTGACGCATCCTCATGATCTCAAAGGGGAGAAACCAATCTGGTGGTTGTATGACATGAGCACTAGTAACCATATCTTTCATCTGATTGAATGCAAGGAGGACTTTCTCATCAACAACAAAATCACTCTCCTTACACAGAAGCTTAGTCAAATGTCTGGCGATCTTGTTGAAGTCCTTAATGAATCACTTACAAAATCCAACATGTCCCATAAAATGATCTCAACTTCTTCAAATTTTGTGGTGGCTCTAGCTTGGAGCTCACATCAATCTTAGTCGGGTCAACCTCCATACCATGTTTGGAGATGATGTGGACAAATACAATCCCATTAGTCACCATAAACGGACTCTTCTCCCACGAGAGCACTAGGTTCACCTCACAGCAATGTTGAAGTACTCGATCTAAATGAGAAATACATATGTCAAAACTTTCCTTGTCGATCAAGAAATCGTCCATGAAGACCTTTAGAAAACTACCCACCATGTCGGAAAAAACAACCAACATACACCTTTGTAATGTGGGGAGGGGGTTACATAATCCAAAGGGCATCTTGTAAAGGTGTAGGTGCCAAAATGACAAGTGAAAGTAGTTTTCTCCTGATCCTCAGGAGTGATAGCAACCTGGTTATACCCTGAGTACCCGTCCAAGAAACAAAAGAACTTTTTCCATGCCAACCTCTCAATTATAAAGGACGGTGGAAAGTGATCTATCTTGGTAGATGAATTCAAGCGCCAGTAATCTACACAAACATGCCATGAAGTAGGTACATGGGTCGGAATCTCCTCACCACATTTATTCTTTATGATAACAATCCCGTATTTATTTGGGACCACATGTAAAGGACTGACCCACTTGGAATCTGATAAGGAATAAATGAAGCCATCATCACACCATTTCCTGATCTCTTTCATGAAAACATCCTGTAGGTTTGGATTTATACGGTGCTAGCACTCACGAGAGGGTTTGATGTCATCCTCTAAGTAGATATGATGTGAGCACAAAGCTGGACTAATACCATGGAGATATGAAATATTCGATCCAATGGCCTTGCAGTTTCTCTCAAGAACCTCTAGCACACGAGATTCTTGTTGGTCGGTTAACTGCGAACTGAGGATGACCGGAAACATTTGGGGAGGGATGCAAGAAATGCATACTTCAAAGTTGAGGGTAAAGCCTTAAGCTCAGGTGAAGTCTGAATCGGCTCTACGATAACCTCTGCAACTTCACTGGAAGATGGTATATGATCTATACTCTATGAATTATCCATCATGGCTATTGTCAGCTCAACAAGTAAAATCTCATAAAGATCTGCAATGAATGATCTCTGCTCAGAAAGGAATGGCTCATTAGGCTGTTCAGAATGCTCAAAAAATCTCAAAAATATTAGTAGGAGGTATCTCATCAATAATCTTAGAAAAGGAATGTGTCTCGTTAATCTCAGAATGTACCTCCAATGTCTTAGTTCGACCCTCAGAAATATGCTCAAACTGCCCATCAACAAACGACTCAGTATGATCTTCTGAGAAAGGAACTCCTCGGTGTCTATGCAATCAATGTATAGATCTATCTCTCTAAGCTCGACAAGAAAATCATAGTTCTCTAGATCTGGTTCAATTGGGTCTCTATCATCTGCTGTTGTTGGTGGCAGTGATGGCCTAGATTGGGGAGCGTCTTAATTTTCATCTTGTCACTACGAGAGTGAATGATGATATCTCAAGTACCATAATCAACTACTGCTTTGGTCGTTCAAAGGAACGACCGGCCTAGTATTATCAGGGTATGGAGTAATGGTGTAGAGGTGTCCATATCCATGACAACAAAATCAACTGGGAATCTCATTCCTTGCATCGGTACAATAACGTCCTCTAGTATGCCTTTCGATCTCTTAATCGATCTATCAGCAAACTAAGGGATCATTATGGTGGATTTAAGAGGCCCCAACCCAAACACAGTGAGTAGAGATGATGACATGAAATTAATGGAGGATTCACTATTGAGAAGAGTATGACCAACCCTTGATCAAAGATGTGATAATGGATGTGAGGTGCTCCCTTATATTTCTTTTTGGACGGGAGGTTGATAATGGCATGAACTATGACCATGGTTAAGATGTGCTTCTATGTCCTCCTTCATATGTTTTTTTTGGTTGACTCATTTGAGTACATGCTTCTTTCATTCCCTTTTCACTGCAAGCATGTACTCCATGGCCTTAAAGAGTGGCATCTCTAAAAATATGTTTTGCAGGATCTCTACCACTCTAGGATTAGATAGGGTTGTTTTAAGTTTTTGAATTTTCTTTATTTTTTAAGAGCATAAGGAAATGGCACAAAATAAAAAGAAACAATGAACTTCTTATTTCATTTATTCAAAAAAAATCATCATATACATTTGGACAACCAGAATCCGTTTGTACAATGTTATCCAAAACAAGGGTAGAAGAAATAAATTCGAAAACAGGACATGCTACTGCTACTGGTGTAGAAGGAGATTCCATGATGGGTGTGATATCCTTCTCTGCTAATTATGGACTGCATATCTCTCTGAATGAAGAAAGTGAAGGTGGTGGTGGTGAAGATGAAGACGGTGGAACTCCAGGATCTGGTACTACTACATTGGACCTTTGTACTGCTGGTGAAGAAGATGATGATGTCGGTGAATCTCTGTCATCGGCTATCTCCAATCCTAACTGGTGTGCGGATGGTTATAATCTCTTGTCGCTCCTGAGATGAATGGTGTCAGATAAACATGTAAAACCAAGGGCCATACCTATCTCGAGGGTGGATGGATCATGGCTACCTACTCCATGCATCTCAAGTTGTTAGGATTGGCTTCGACCTGTGTTGGAATCAGTTTCTTCATTGTGGTCAGGTTGTCGATCCTATAATTCAAATCATTCATGTTCTTCATAAACAGGGCAAGCTGATCAAGTGCGAGATTCACCAAAGGTGCCTCGGGATGCTCAATGACTAACTGTCGCTGAGACTGGTAGTGAGGAGGCTGGTGGTATCCATACTTTGGCTGGTAATGAGGAGGAGGGTATGAATAGTTTCCATACAATGCAGACTGTTGCTCAAACTAAGGGTGGTAAGTGTGTGCTAGTTGTGTCTGCTGCTGGCCATGTCTCCGGTTCTACAAGTGTGGTGGAGACTGAAAGTGAGGTTGGAACTATTGGTGTTGGTACTATTGTTGTCTACCTCCATGAAACTGGTTGGCGGGTCTTTAACCTTGCTAGAAACCCAACTGATCTTGCCCTGACGTATGGGGATGGTTGCGCTCTCGGTCAAACCAATATTGTTTACCTCCTGAATGGGAGGTGGAGTTGGAGACTGTTGCTCAGGAATATATGGAACCTCCTGCTGGTATGGTACTATCTGGTGTGATTGTTGCTGGACTAGGTCAGGAGTTTGAACGTAGTAAACATGCTAAACTATGGACGGTCCTCCAGTACTCTATTGTGAAGAAGTGGAATAAATATGCTCCCTAGTAGAGGTATCGTCTGCTGCACTCGCATTCTGACACACACTGATCGTACTCATAAGAAGCTCCAGATGCTTGGTTATCACATCCAACTTATCCAGGTTCTTTATCCCTTATTCGATCACTTGAAGCTTCTCAAGCTCCTTGGATCGTTTCTCAATTATGTCCACATTTGATAGGTGATTGTCTATGATGGTTAGATCTGCACTGCCCACCCTATCCATATCATGTAATTTCATCATATTGATAGCCTTGTGGGGGTACGAATGGAGAGGTAACAAGATGCCTCTGAAAAGCACATGAAGAAGAAAAAGCTGCTGAGCTCTCTGCCATCTCCAAAAATCTGATATGGAACTTCCTCATCCTTGTTGAAGTGAATGCTCCACAAGAGACATCTACTACATTTTGGTTCTCAATGCTCGAACCCCAAACAATTTCTAAATAAGGCTCATCTTTTGAACATCGTGATGGTGGCACTTCTCCATCAAGTCTTTGAATCTTTCCCATGCCTCATGACTAGGCTCATGGGACATCTGGGAGAAGTTGGAAATCAAAGATCACAATTGGTTGAGACGTCCGAGTGGATAATAGTTGTTCAAGAAAGCGGACCTCAACTCTTCTCAAGTAGTGATAAACCTTCCCAAGTGGTTGATCCAATATAACGCCTTATCCATGAGACTAAATGGGAAGGTTGTCATCTTCACTACCTCTAAGGGAACATTCGAGTAGTGTATAGTGCCACAAATGCAATCAAACTATTGGAGGTGTACATATGGTTCTTAATTTATGTGTCCATGGAATATTGGGAGCATTGGAAAAATAGTGGGCTTAAGATAGAAATGCCCATGAATCACATAGATTCTAATGAAAGAGTTGATATGTCCTTCCCCTAGATTATACGCATCCTTCAATGTGAGCTTAGCCACTGGATCAAGTAGTGGATCATCTCCCCTATTCCCACCTCTTCTAGGATTTCTATCCTCCTCTCTCCTGTCTTGTCCTCAGCTCGATGATCATATCACTTTATTTGACTTGGAAGTCAGCCTATTTACTGAATTGTGCCTGAATGACCTGTATGGTGGCTAACATGGTTCTATTGATCTCGCTCTGCTCAGCCATGGAACCTTTGTCCTTAGGTGGAATCAAGCACACTGTCTTAATTTCTGCAAGTTTACATGACACTGTATTAGTCCTCAAGAATGTTGGAGTCTCAAATGATAGTTCAAGATTAGAGCCAGTCTTTAACAAAGGATTGATTGATGATGTGAATGGTGAAGTGGAGAAAGAGGAGTACTTGGGAAGTGAGTCTTCCAGAATACAAGACGAGCAGTTTGGAGTGTGAAATGAGTTTGCAAAGTCCGAACGAGAAATACTCCAATCTGACATCTTTGAAATTAAGGGGAAAGGTGCGAGAACTCGAAGGTCAACACAAGAAGAGTAAGTGAGAAAAATGTGTGAAGTGCGTGTAGGGATCTCTAGCACTAGCAAATAAACACAATACAAAACCCGATTCACCAACTAGATACAAGTGGAGACCATAAGAGTTCAGTCTGTTTTCTTTTCAATTTTAAGTTTAATGAATCTACAAGAAGTTGCTTACTACCAAACACACAAGGTGAGTCACCGTTATCGCCCAACGTGCGTCCTCAAACCTCCCCAAACAGTGGTACCATCTTCCCAGGATGCCAAGTTCAATAACAGACCCAAAGGGAGATAGGATGCTTAGCATATTAAAACAATTTTCTATGGTCGCAGGCAAGTGCTTACAGTTGCAACCATACACTGAATAAATGTACTTATGGCACACATTCAGGGATTTGAGCTCTATCCTTATGGTTGCGTCCTTACCCGCTCTGTTTGGAGGTAAGTACCTACAAACAATGAGGCAGTTACTCTCTCAAAAATAATGGTTTTATCCTTACATTTTGTCTTAAAGTCAAGTTTTCTTTAGCAGTCCTAATTTTATACAGTTGTCACTTTTTTGGATTTTTTCAAGACAACGAACTAATGAATTTTCCAATTTCCTTTTGATATTATGTGAGTGAAAACGGGGAACGAAATCGGAAATGCCAATGCACGAGAAAATCAGTGATGCATGCAGGAGATAGAAGATGTGTACTTTGTCTACAACACTCAAATTATTCGCACAGAAAATAAAAGACAAAATAAACAAACCTAAATGATGTACGAGAACTGTCCTAGAAGTAACTTCAATTAGTGTGCAAGAACATGTTAATCGGACTAAGTCCAAGCTATGCTCATTTACAATTTTTAGAATAATAAAATGATGGAAAGATGAGACTCAAACTAATGCCCAAATACATGGGTATAAATGCAATTACATAAAAGAAATAAATAAGTAAAAATGTGATCGATGCAATTACCTATACTATGAGGGGTGTTCTTGCAATTTTTTTCAGGAGGTCATATGCGTCGCACGTGTCTCCTATAAGGCAATATCTGTTGGTGATTATGGAGGAGGGTGCATCCATGCAAATTTTCCCACCCCAACGTGCCTTGCACGTGAGGTGGGGATGGGGATGAGGGGTGTGTGTGATACGGTGGATAAGCGGGGGTCGAGCACAACTGACCTACACCTCACGCCCTTCTCAAGTGAGTGGGGGTGAGAAGAGGCCGGTGGTGGCGCACTGACTGAGGGGAGGGCGATGGGAGGCTGGAGGCGATGGCGAAGGTGACTACAAACACAAACATGAGTGGGTCATCCACTAGGTGTGGCGGAGGGGTACTTTCGACATAGAGATGGAGTGCCGATGCAAGGTGAGGTGAGGGCGTCTGTGCCACGTGGGATGAGGGCGACACACGACTGCAGTGGTGATGAGGCTCCATGTACAAAGTTCGAAACCGAGGGCTTAATCAACACACGCTTGAGCGGTGGAGATGCGATGAAGGGAGACCATACCATGGTGGCATGAAGCTCCTTGAGACCTCCAAGAGAGAAGAACAAAGGGAGGAGGGGGGGAGTGCTCCGATGGACAATGGTTATGGTAATTGAGTGCGGAGGAGCTCGACCGATGGAGTAAATAAGATGTAGGTCAGGTGGTGTAGGACCAGAGTTCCTCCTCTTGTGTGTAGGACCATAGTTCCTCCTCTTGTGCAAGGAGGAGGGTGGTAGTGATCGGGGATGATCGAAGGAGTAGTACGGAGGACCAAGGTTCCTCTCTAGTGAGATGAAGAAGACAAGGAGTGGTGGTGAATGAGGTTCTAGGGAAGGGAGAGGGTAGTTGGGGGGGTGGCGCGATTGGGGATATGTGGCGGATCTCAGGATGGGATCAATGGAAGGTGAAGTGATCAGGGTATGTAAAATAAAAAGGGAGAAAATATAAAGACCGAGCATAGGATCCTTACCTGAGGATCGAATGAGGAAGAAGAAGGAAAAGCGAGGCTTGGGTTGAGCTGAGGAGGCTCAGGTCATTGCTCATCATTCTCAGCCTAGGTCACAGAGTTCAAATAACAAAGGATTGGCTGTGATACGGCTATGACATCCATGGGTCAACACTCGAAGATGACAGCTATCGTTGCTCGTCGATTCCACCTCCCCCTATCACGGGGAGTGGAAGAAGGCTAGGTTGGAGCTTTATGAAATGGTGGATGAAGTGGGCTGGCGATGGAGCGAGGTTTTTAAAGGGGGGAGCATCAGCTGTTACAATGATGGAGGGGTGGATTGTAATGGTTGTTGGTGCTCGTTGGAATAGGATTGAGGTGTGTTACTGTAGAAAGAGATGGTCTTCGGGCAATGTGGAGGGGCATTATGGTTTGAAGAGGTAGAGAGGCTAAAAAAGGAAGGGGAAGTGGACACGGAGAGGCATTACATGGGAGAGAGAATGAGCTGGAGGTAGGAAACAAGTCATAGATTGTTGGATTTCGCTATCCAAAGGTCAGGATTGAGGTGCAGGTGGGCCGCCCAGATCAGCAGATCTTATCTAAGGGCTAAGAGCAGTGCGGGAGCATGCGATTGAGATAGAGCAAGGGGTCAGTCCTACAGTGGAAGAACATGATAGATGCATGGAGAAGGTGTAGCCGTTGGATGCGAAGCTATCCAACGGGAGAGATGAAGGTGTGAATGAGAGGTGTCAAAGTGTGGATGGAGAGACGATCCAATGGTTGGAGAGGCGAAGATGGAGGGTCCGGATGAGGCCACGTACAAGGAGATGGGCGGCTGAGGGGAGCGACACATGGCGCAAGAGGAAGCAGGATGTGTGGCAACTCCAGAGAGCTCCATGTGGCCCAATGAGGTTATTCAGTAATACGAAATTCAAGAGAAATTATAAAAGAAATAAAGGAAGCTGAATTAACAAAAATTCAAATACATCAAAAGTTGTAAATTTTGAGGAGACCTACAAGTTTCATGTTGTACAAAAGTCAAAAGCGGTCAACTATACAAGGAAATATTTTTGGAAGTATTTTTAAAGGATTAAAGCATTTGTTTTAATTGTTTTGTTATTTTTTATATTTTTAATTTATTTTCAAAATAAAAATAAATATGTAAAATATTATATCTATTTTTTGGGATTTTAAAAAGGAAATAAAACAAGAAAAATAAAGAAAATAAAAGGGGTTAATTTATAAACAATAATTAGGGATATTTACAGAAGAGGGTTAATTATTAATAAAGTAGAATTAATGAAGATTTTAGTTGAGTTGTTTATGCTTAGAGGATAATTATGGAGTATAATGATGACAAATTAGAGATTCATCCCCCCTATATTTAAACTATGCTTGTCCACGAGCATCTAAAGAAAGATGGAGTTAGGTTAATTCCTGACAATGCAAGGTGGATTTTCAAGGATTAATTCATCATGGACTCTTATTTTGAGTGATCCTAAAATTCTTCTCAACCATGCTCTACTAAAAAAGAATCCAACATCTCTAATTTTCAGAGTCTCTATTTGTACATATATTATATGGATATGACATTTATAGCACTACAATCACGAGAATCAAGTTGAGATGTCACCCAAGGTCTTACTCCAAGAGACTCTCCTCTAGACCTAATCCTCAACACTAGGTAATGAATCATTTATTGCATTCAATCCACCATCTCATTAGTTTGTCATACTTGAAAAATGTATGTGGAAGGATAGATGTTGGAGCACATAGGTTTGTGTATTTTCTTCTATCCCTCACATTGTAATAAGGACACTCTCGAGTGCCTTATTACTCAACACGTATATTTTTTATTTGTTGATCAGTGTGTCTGTAAAGAGAGTTCGGAGTTGTCTGCACTTGTTTTCCTGGGAGTACACTAGGGTGTGTCTCTTTTGAGTATCTAAGATACATTTAACACCCAGACTTGTATACTATATGATGTAGAGCCCTTTTTGGGTGCTAGCCCGACTCCTAATCCTAATACTTGTGGTCCAAGTGGACACTTTGAAATGGTTGGGAGCGCTCTCTTTGATTGACGCTCCATAAGATTGTCTTTGTATTTGAGAGACCTTCACTTTTTTGTAAGCTGGCTCCACTTCCTTGATCAAGTTGGCGCACACCGATCAATAATTATTTAATTTTATCATACCCCAACACATGGGTTAGTATCAAAAGATAACATGCAAACTTGTTTACATACTATCTAAGGTTTGCTGACACTCAGATTTCATGAAGCTTTCATTGACTTTATCCCATCCTCGTGTATCATTAGATCGGGTCCAAACTCAAATCTCCAGTCCCAGTTCCTCAAGTGAAATCTCCAATCATCTCATCATTCATGTAATTGTGAAAAAGATGATCATATTCTTAGAAGGTAGAGTTTCAGAGTGCAATATAGCGCTTATATCTTTCAAACTAGGGAGGTATGAATTATTAAGTCTCAAACCCTAATGATGAAGGTTGGTTAAGTCAGACTTTCGAAATCTCCAAAAAAGTGTCCTCAAATCCTTAGGCCTTAAGTGAAAGTGAAAATGTCAATAATACACCAACTCCATGGTTCATGATTTTTTGTGATTTTTGAATTTTGCATTTTTTATGGATTTTTTGTTCTCTTAGAGAAAAAAATAGCTGGCTCAAGCTCATATGAATAGTTGCATCTACTTCTAGCCAGTATGGGTGTATGTACGGACCATTAGACGGCTACATGTATTACTTCAAAATGGTGTCATTCACATTGTCTTTTAACCACCCATTATACTAAGGGAGACTGTAGTAGTCCCTCAATGAGAAGTAGATGCTCATTTTTAAGCTTAGTAGTCAGAATCGTTACTAAAGAAAAGTTTTAATTTTTTTAGATTTTTAAGGATTTTGAATGAGGATAGAGAAAAACGGATTAGTCTCATTTAATCCCTTAATCTTAAAAATAATTTGAAAATATTTCCCAAACCATGTCACATAATATATAGATTTTCAAAACATTTTTCAAACAATTTTCAAAACGAGTCAAACCCCCATTTTGCAATAATTTTAAAATAGTGTCGCATAATTAAGAAAAATTTTCAAAGCTTTTACAAACATTTTTATGAAAATCAGTTTACAAAATAATATACCCTAGCCCCATGATTTTTCAAAAATTTCAAAATATGAGCTATGGCTAAAGTATATATGAAGTATATACGGCACACCTCCCAATACTTTGCTTTTTCTATGTCCTCATTGCACAAAGTCATATGAAGCCATAACCCATGCCAAAATATGGAAGTACAAATGGAAGCTGACTCGGGATCAAATGAGTAGAGAAGGTGTCAAGGGGATCAGGTCCCCCTATACTTAGGCTGAGAAGAGCTCGAGTATAGGGGTATGCAATGAGGAACGGGGGAACTGAGGAGGATACTCAGAGAATGTACAAGGTTCCCTCTATGCTTAGGCTGAAGGCTAGCCTAAGTATCTGGATGAAGAATTAAGGATGGGGAACAATGGAACTTTTAGGGTCAGAGGGGGAGTGGATCTACAAAGTTGATTGATGAATTTGTGGAGAAGGGGTAAAGTGACTAGGGTTAAGGGAGGGTTGGGTGAAAAACACATTCCGGCTCAACCAAGCAAGCAACTATACCCATGATTTCACCAACTTCACACATGATATACTTAAAGGTTCGACCAAACTTATCTTTTCTATTTTAGTTAGTGATCATCCAATTTTTGAGTCCATTACGCATGATTAAAGATAGGTTTTGGGGACTATCCTAGGGATACGTCCTCACCTCTCAACATTCAATCACAATCTGCATACAATGAGGGTATTGCTCTCCCATAATCCATGGTTAATTTTATTCCATTTATTTTTGTCGACTTGTATTAATAGTACTGATTTTATTCTTAGGATATCAGTTATTAATTTGAATACATATTAAGCATTTATTATCTAATGGTCATTCCCAATTTCCTTTATTATCCTAAGTGATAAATCAAGAGGAAAATCGAGAAAAAATCGATGCATTCACAAAATTCATAATGCATGCTTGAGAGAGAAAACTTACAGTCCCTCAAGCATTCTCCATGCAATGCAAGACTGTTATTGAAAATCTAACATTAAATGCACGCAATTCGAGGAAATCACACCCAAAACATGATACTATTAGCGAGAAGAATTTGAGTTAATTTTGGCTAAAATGATCGATGTTTATGTGAGTCTCAGTGAGTCCAGGAGAAGAAGTGAATTCTCCTCGATTCTTATTGTCTATCCTAACCTACGAATCAAGAACATGAATTTTTAAAGGGAAGCTCGGAGACCTACATGCCTAACCCTAGGTTCGAACACTCAAGTGAATCCCCTACCCAAACTGGGGTGAAACATGCTCCACACACCACATGCAATGTCCATGTTACATATGCAAGCCCTCAAACGAGGTTCGCTCAAAATGCAATTATTATAATTTTATAAAAAAAATGAAATGCTAATTAAGCTCCTCAATTTCTCCTGAGTTTCTTCTAAGGATCCTCGCAGCAGGAGCTCCCAACTCCATGCCTCAATGTTGATCGAGCGTCCTCCATCTTCATGGACCTTGTCATAAAAGAAAATTATCAGAAATATATTAAGAATTTTAATCAGTGATCATGATTTAAAAACAAACACAACTTGAAGATCTAAATTTTTGAAATAGTCACCTCAAAATAATACAATAAAATCTAATAGATGCACATGATAACAATGCAAAGACAAGCATCCAAGAATGAGATGCATGAAAAGAGAATATATTTTATTGGTTTTTAAGAATACAATGCAATGTATGATGAACACATAAAATGCATTTTTTGGTTTATTAAATGCAGAATAAATATAACGCTATATGCGATGAAATACGATGCATGGAATGGATGATGAATATGCATTTTTATTTTGATTTTAGCAAAATGAAAAGATACAAGGATGCAATAAGATGGTATGCAGTGCAAACATATGGATGCACACAAATATGCCTTACAAATAGTCCAAAAATTGAGCAATAAAAAGGTTCCAATTTCAATATCAATTGTAGTACATATATTTCGCAATTTAAAGGACGACATTAAAATGGGGAGCAAATGGCACAATTAATCACTTAAAATAGAGCATGTTTAATTTATTGTCAAAATAATAAATAATATTGCCATCGTGAAGAGCTTGGAATTAGCATTAAATTGAAATTGAAATAAATGGATTTGGAGTTCATAGGCTCAAGTCATGAATGAAATAGTGGAAGGGCAAAATTGTCATAAAAACATGCAAAATAAAATATAACTATGCATAAAAGATCCTTGGGAGGGGCGTACATGCAATAAATAAAAACCAGCAAAGGTATTTTATATTTTTTCCCAAGCATGCACATGAGGCATGCACGCCTAGGAAGAACTTCTTTGCAATTGGAAAGACTTGGCGGGCATGATCTATACTTTACTCAGCACGCAAGCGCATTGCATGCGTTTGGGCTAGGCTTAGGAGGTGACGATTGTTCGACTGCACGTTCAAGATACATGTCATGTCTCGATGCTTTGGAAGGTGGCTCAATCCCACTGAGTCCGTAGGTATGAGTCGGAGGCCGTAGAGTGATTTGGGCCGTCCCATCAAGTAGATCAAATGGTATCTATAGTGCAGGGACTTCTTCCACTGCCCATCACACGACAATGATGGTGGGGCTTTGACGATACCACCATATCTCCTCTACGATCCTCCTCTTTGTCTGAAGCGGGAATATTCGTCGAGGGTCGACGAAGGTCATAGACTCCTGGCGGAGCGAGGAGGAGGTTCAAATCATTGAGATGGTGAGGGCCCATCAGAGAACCTGCTCTAGAATGAAGCAACCTTTTGAGCTCCGACTAATGAAGGGAATAACCAGCAAAAAGGGGTCAATGGATAGTCGAAGCATGTGTGCACACAGGTGAGTGGAGTGAGGTCCAAATGAGGTGGAGGAGCAGAGGACCAAGGTTCCTCTTCGATGAGCCGAAAAAGAAAGCGGGTGGTAGTAAATGAGGTTCTGGAGAAGGGAGATGGTGGTCAACGTGTGGTGCCAAGATCGGGGATGTGTGGCAGAGCTTGGAATGGCATCAATGGAAGGTGAAGTAATCAGGGTACATGCAATAAAAAGGGATAAAATATAAAGATAGAGCAGAGGGGCCTTACCTAGGGATCGAACAAGGAAAAAGAAGGGCAGAGCGAGGCTTGGGCTGAGCTGATGAGGCTTGGGTCATCGCTCATCGTGCTCAGTCTGGGGTAGGGATATCAAATGGCCAAGGATTGGGCGTGACATGGCTATGGGTCAACACTCGAAGATGACTGCCATCATCATTCAACGATTCCACCTCCTCTGTCACGGGGAGGGGAAAAAGGCTAGGCTAGAGCGGCATGAAATGGTGGATGAAGTAGGATGGCCATGTAGTGGGGGTTCTAAAGGAGAGGAGCACCGACCATTATAATGATGGAGGGGGTGCATTGTAGCAGTTGCTTGTGGCCATAGGAATATGATCTAGGTGTGTTAATGCCTCCACAAGAGAGATGGGTTGTCGGGCTATGTAGAGGGGGCATTAGGGCTCAGAGAGGTGGAGATGCTAAAAATGAAAGTGGGAGTGGGCGCGGAGAGGTGTTACATGGGAGAGAAGATTAGCTGGATGTAGGATATGGATCGCGCACCGTTGGATATCACAATCCAACATTTGGGATTGAGGCGCGGGTGGGTCTCCCAAATTAGATCAAGAGATTTGATCTAAGGGTTGATAGGGATTAGGAGTGTGTTGTTGAGATGGAGCAGGGGTCGATCCTACAGTTGAAGAATGAGATAGATACATGGAGAAGGTGCAACTGTTGGATGTGAAGCAATCCAATGGGAGAGTGAGGGTGGGAAGGAGTGGTGTGGATGTGCGGATGGAGAGTTGATCTAATGGTTGTGGGAGAGGAGAAGATAGAGGGTCTGGATGAAGCCACAACGAAGGTGATGGGTGGCTGAGGGGAGCGACGTGTGGTGCAAGAGGAAGCAGGCCGCGTGACGGCTCCAGAGAGCGCTACGTGTCCCAATGAGCTTATTTGGTAATAGGAAAATCAAGAGAAATTACAAAAAGATATAAAAATAAGCTGAATTAAAAAAGTCAAACATGAATGTTGCAGATCTCGAGGATATCTACAAGCTTCATGTTAGACAAAAAGTCAAAAAAGGTCAACTATGCAAGGCAATATTTTTGGAAGTATTTTTAATAGATTAAAAATACTTGTTTTAATTTTTTTGTTATTTTTTCAAAATGAAAATAAATATCTACAATATCTAATCTAATTTTTGGGATTTTAGAAAGTAAATAAAACAAGAAAAATAAATAAAATAAAAGGTTTAATTTATATACAATAATTAAGGTATTTGCATGAAGAGGGTCAATTGTTAATAAAGCAAAAGTAATTAAGATTTTGATTGAGTTTTTTTTCTCAGAGGATAATTAAGGAGTGTAGTGATGATAAATTAAAGATTCGTCAATAATGCAGTGAACCATGTCATTCATGATTAAATGTTGAGAGATCATATGTTCGCCAACATCTTCTTTGGTTTTTAAGAAAGATCTTGACAATTATGATAATCGCCAATATGTTACTTCCAAAACACTCGATGAAAGATCAAGAATTTAGAGACACACAAACCATAGGTTGTTGTACACTCGAATTATGTTTGGATGGAGCATTTCGTTGACATGCAAGGCGTTAATTTAGGAACTAAGTTAGCACACCTGGACTAGACACCTTCACCATTCCGATTAATAACAACACAAAATAATACCAATGTACTTATGGTTTTATCGAAACAACATTGATGACCAACATTAGACATAGTAATCATTCAGAAATATTAGACATCTTAAAATACTTTTGAGATTTTAAATTTCTAAGTATATCAATCAAACACGTTGTCGGTTTTGCATGTAAAAGTTGTCCCACAACTATTGCAGGATAAACTAGAATTTTGTCATGAAACTCTCATTCAATGGTCTTTGATATTTAATCAAATATTTTCATAAATATTAAGCATCAAATTAATCAAGACAAATTCATAATTTCTTTGATTTCATTGAATGATAAACACATTAAAAAGAGATCTTGATGGTCTAGTCACCATCCGATCCATCACCACTAAATATGGAATATCTAGGAAACAGAGCCGGAATTGCATGAAATAAATTAGAGTAGTTTGTTGGTTTAATTATATACTTAATTAATAAATTTATTTCATATTTAATAATAGTAAAATAGTAATCAAAAATAATTTTCTTACATATCAGTGAATACATGCAATAATAATTTCACCGCGGGAACTTTTCGAATTTTAATTCATGCACTTTTGGTGCCAACAATTATCTACTATTTTGGGAACATATTTAGACATTTTAAATACATTCTATTATCCGAAAACATGCCCAAATAGTGCATAAACAGAAGCTTTTCAGGTTAGTGACAAACAATTCGAAACATGTATCATATGCACAAACGACGAGTCCTCGTGCAACAGATATGCAAAATCTTGTACCTTAGGATTTTGGATCAGATCCAAGATCTTTAACCTGGACCTAATCCACTTGATGGCTAGATTTTAGGCCTTAGCGTATCATGGAAGCGTGAAGATTGCATCAAATGCGATCTAGAGTGACTAGTCATACTAGCTGCTCGAGGCAGCGAGAATTAAGAATTTTAAAGAGATGAAACCACATGATTCGAGAACCATTCTCAAATCATTTCATCAACACAAACAAGTACAAGGAATACCTCTTGAAGAATATTTGTGATCGTGTCTCTAAAAGAAGAAACCTCATGTCTCAAGTCTGATTCAAAGGAGATCGCATGTCTAGGAACGAGGATGAGACACGTGCTTGATGAATCTTAAATTTATCACTCTAAGAGACATTAACTTATCTCAAATCTCCGAAAGTCATCTGCATTTTATCCACTATTATGCATAATTAGCATTCATGCATGTAATAATAAGAATCGTATTTTATCACTCATAATTGCATAAAATAAGAAGCCAAAAATCTCAGTCCAATTGACCTGTAAAATAGTCTACTTCCATGATTTTTAACTAATTCATGCTAACTCCAATTGACCCGAAACTACCTCCGGTGTGTAAATATTACTAACAAGAATAAAAGAAAAATATAAAAAATCAATAACATAAATAAGTGGACTAAAAACTCAAAACCTAATTCCAGGATTTCCGGACTAAAACATTGATATCTTCCTCATACAGAGTCTAATTTGATCCTACTTACTTTTGAATTAATGTAAATTCAAATACCTTCAAAACAAGACCAGTTTAAGTGAATAGGAGCTCATATGTGAATGTTGGATTTTGGGCCTCTTTTGTACATTTTTTATTTTACCTAATTTTGACCTATTATTTTATGTACATAATTGACTCATTTTATTTCATTTATTTTTCAGTTGTTTTCTTTGATGATTGTTTTATTAAAATGCGAAAAAATCCAAATCCAAAATTACCTTGAAATCAAAGAAACTAACTGAGCGTGAGTCTTCACTAATTGTATGTACAAAAATTATTATTTTCGTATTTTATTTTATTTCTTCTTATTATTAATTATTAAAAATACAAAAAAATAGATTAATGTGTAAATATCTATCTGTGAGTTTATCATATATTTTTTCCATATTTTTATTTTATTTTAAAAATAATAAAAAATAGAAAACCCAAAAATCAAGGTATTCTATTTACATGGGATACCCCAAAAATATCACTTTATGCAGATGATCAATTTTGATATGGGTTTCTTCATAAAGATTGTAGATCTCATCGATAAGAGAAACTTTCGTGAACAAAAGTTTTCAATCCGAGGTTGTTTATTGTTTCTTTTTGAATTATCTTTCTATTTAATTTTCCGGATTTTCTACGGTGGAGCTACCACGTGTCAACCATTTTTGGCCTTTATTTTTATTTATTTTTATTGAAAATTAATTAAATAATAATAATATCATCGCCACATGGCACATCTAGGACCATCCGATCTCGACCGATCGGATGACCTAGAGCTCTTCTCCGTCCTTCGTTGTCCTCCATCTCTTTCCCCTTTTGGGGCGACGTCATCGTGAATCACGTGCCCCACGATTCGCACGCGTCGCCTTCCCGCTCCATCCTTGAATCCAATCACCAAGATCCCCATATCCGATCTTCTTCTTCTGACTGATCGCCGATCTCACGAGTATCACCATCTCCCTCAATCTCGCGCAACACCTCCTACCTCCATCCGGATCGAGTCCCTCTGTTCCTATTTAACCTCAATTGCCACCCCTTCTTGACTTCATCCGTCGATCCACAACTGAAGAAGAGGTCGATGGTGACAGTGTCACCTCCGTTAGCTGACGAGATCCAAAGCTTATATCCCCGCCTTGCCGCAGCACGCAGCAACCGCGCTAGCCTTGCTCCTGCCATCTATCGCAGCCGTTGAGCCAATGAATTCATCAACGACATACTCCATCGACCTCTCCACCCTCTATGAGCTACTCTCCATCGACATCAGTGGAGAAGGAGGGCATGGGTAGTGACAACGTCACCCCTCTGTTCTTCTTCAACCCAGATCCCTTTCACCACTATCATCGCTCCACAACACGGTTTCAACTCCGACGCCTCCATCACTAGCAATATTGTTCTGCCTTCGTGCCTTTAACTCGGCCTCACCGCAAGTCTCCACCTCCACAAATCCGCCAGCAAGCCGCCTCTCCATCGACATAGGAGCCCCTCCTCACCGACCAAGCTGCTCAATTCCCGCCTCGAGTCGTCCTCGCGGGCGACGCCTAGTGATTTAGCCGAAAATAGGTGGTCTTAAGTTCAGCACAAAGCGTGAACTCAGTCGGTGTGTTGACCACACTAAATCCGGACTAAAGTCAACAATTAACCCACACTAAAGATCAATAAATTAGAAATAATGTGGAGTCAAAATTTATTTTTAACTCTGCACAAATGGTGTATAGTGACAAGTATGCAGAGAGTTCGAACACAGGGAGCAAGCAGGGTAGTTCGAGCAAATGTAAGCACAAGTGTGTGTGTGTGTGATGTGTCTACACTAAGCACGCAAGCAAATGAATTTTTGTGGGTTTTTATTTTTTTTTATTTTTTTATTTTTATTTAATTTTTAATTTTGTATTTGATTTTTGATTTTCTGATTTTTATATTTTATATTTTATGATTTTTAGTTTCTTTTTCAATACTGGAAAGTAAAAACAATATAAGAAAAGGCAAGGTAAAATATTTATAAAAATGCACAAAAATACTCAAAAATCCAGAAATAAAATGTTTTTGGTCTTTTTAGGGTTTTTTACTGTTTTTGTGATTTTTGGGGATTTTTCAAGGTGTTTTTGGTATTTTTAAATACTGAAATAAAGCAAAACAGTGCAAATATGGCTGGCTGTGGATAAAATGAGATTTAAAAATGGCAACCAGTAGCTCAAAATTTTCACACTATTTTTCAAATAAAAAGGACAAAATAAGGAACGAACAGAAACTGAGTTTTTGATTTTTGGAGTTTTCTACTATTTTATATATTTTTTTTGAAGTTTTTGAGTGTTTTTAAATTTTTAGTGTTTTTCTTTTGAACTTTTTAATGATTTTTGGACTGACACTAAAATAGGATAAAATAGACACCAGGTGATTTTTTTGGAATTTTTGGAGGTGTTTTAATATTTTTTGGTATTTTCTAAGCTAGACAGTGCACAGAAAGGGTGTTTTTGATTTTTAATAAATATGAAAATAGAATGAAATCAAAAACTAAATAGATGGCGTTAAAGCACAGGTGCACAGGAGCCTAAGTCTATTTTTGTGGAATTTTTGGGCTTAAGATGATATTTCAAATAAATACAACAAGCATCCAAGCATTAAACAGTTCTGGCAGGGGTATATGTGCAATATCCAAAACATCCAGGGGCATACATGCAATTTTCCACAAAAATATACACTTTATATTCAATTTTTGGCGCTAAAAGACAATTAATAAAACCGCCTGGGCCTCCTCGCAAAGTTTCCACCAGGGCGCGTGACTAGCACGCGCCTGGGAAGGACAGGAATGCAATATCTCAAAACTCGAGGGGTCGACGTGCAAAATACCCAAAAATATTACACTTCAGACGACAGTTTGGGGACTAAACTGAAATACACAAAAGTCCGAGGGGTCCTCTGCAAAATGCCCACACCTCACGTGTACAAGTCACGTGAGGTGACGTGGCTGAGGACTCAGATGCAAATAAGAGAAGTTCGGGGGTCTTTATGCAAATATTACAGACTTTTTACGCTACAGACGAAAGTTTAAAAACTAAATATTAAATACAAAAATGGCGAGGGTTGAGATGCAAAATACCCTCGTCCGGACGCTCTGATGAAGACGCGTGGCACGCATCCAACGGCTGGGCGGCGAGGCGTGATCCAGCGGCTGGAGGTGATCCACTTATCCACGTGGCGTGTCCTGGGCGCGCGATGACGGTTGGGTCGTGCGGCTGCGATTAGAACTCCTTCGACGATCGGACGGTGGGCACTTGGGAAGATCTAACGGCTGCAGCACAATCTGGGCGTTCCTCGTTGATCCGACGGCGCTGGAGGCAGAGGGAAGAACACGGAGGAGCTCCGGTTGGGCGAGCTTCTCCGAGCTCCTCCGTCCGGCCACGGCGACGATCGGGCTTGCAAAGTGGTCGAGGATGCTCCTGCAGGTGTCGGTTGTCGTCTGGAAGCTTCAAAATCCACCGGCGGACGCCGGTGCTCTCGCACGGAGGTGGCGGAGCTGCACGGCCCCAGGGGCTCCGGTGAGAGAGCAAAATCGCTCCAGAAGCGTCGATGTGCTCCAGTACCTGCACCAAAAAGTTAAGGAGGTCGAGGGCAAAATGCCTCGACCTCGGGTGGCTCTCGAAATGAACGGTGAGGCGCGATAGGGACTCGCCGGAGTTGCGCTCCGGCGAGGTGATCGATTAGGTGATGGAGTAATCGATTCGACTCAGAAAGATGGTGGAAATAATCCTAGAACTAACAGGAATAAAATGGGGAGGAGAATGGGATGAATGGCAGCCTCGATGGCCAATGGCCAGAGGGAGAATACCTCACGGGGGTGACCGCCGGAGGTGATAGTGGAACACGCCCAGCTCGCGTGCCTCCGCCTCTTCGAAGGTGCAACTTGGAGCTGTCACCTCCACCTTGCTGAGCGACTCCAAAGAGGGGGGAAAACTGGATGAAATGCGGTTCAACCCGAGAAAGGGATATGGGGGGTTGTATTTGAAGGGAGTTGAGGGCGTGACTTCGAGGGGGAGTCACGGGCGAGACGAGCAGATCTAAGGAGATCTAAGGAAACGGCGATGGAGACGGGTCTACAGTGATCAACTTCCAAGAAGGAAGCGAGGACGAAGGACGAGCGGCGCGACCTCGAAAAAAGGGTGAAATTGGGTGAAAAACGAGGTGCACCAACACGTGAAGGGTGAAGGATGGACTGTTGACCCGCCGGTCAACAGTCCGAGGCGCCTGGTTGGTCCACGTGGACCAACCAGGGAAAAGATAAAGAAAATGCTTTGTTAATTCATTTAAAAATAGAAATGAATAGGATTAAATTATGATTATAAAATAAAAAATGTTCGTTATTTTATGTAGTATTTAATTATGATTTTTATTTATTTTTACGGTACATATTTTTACAAGTTTACTTTTTAGCCCTATATAGGTATATTACCTATGTATTTTAGTATTTTAATTTTATTTTGTGTATTTTATTGTTATTGTTTTTGCTTATTATTTTATAAAAACATAAAGTACTTTTATGTACATAAATATATTTTTATTTTATTTTTCTGATATGTTTTGTATATTTAATAAAATACAAGTATTATTTGTATAGGTATATGTATAGGCAGTATACCTATGTATCCTTTATACAAGTATTTTTATTTTGTGATTTCTTTGCATTTTTATTCTGGTTTTAATGTACATATATATTATAAGTAATATATACATAATTATAAAAATATAAACATGCAAGAATAATGAATAAAGAATAAATTGAATATTTTAATCTGTACAAGTATACAATGGGGGTCAGAAACTCAACTTTCAAACCGTAACTCCGCCAAATGTGAAACCACCACCATTGGATAGATTATTTTATTCTATATACAATTAAAGGTGAGTAGGCTGCATTTGGAGTTTTTATTGGTGAGATACGGGTCTGGGAAGTTGGCATTCCGGATTTTTATTCAGACCATAACTTTTTATCTGTACATTATTTTTCAGTGAAATCAATTTTGTCTTTTTCTTTATTAATTTATCTACAACTTTTATGTACAAAGTTTCTTTATTTGATGTATAAAAAGTGGAACCAAAATTAGGTCCCAAAATGAATAAAGAATGAGTAGAAAGTATAGGTGCTTTATCTGTGCTTCTGACCTTATCTCCCCCTACTTTATTCCTTGTCGACCTATCCATCAAGATGCCTAGGTCTCGGGGGTTTTGGGTCATAAAATATTTGCAATATTTTATTCTTTTTCTTTTCTTTATTTATTCTATAATTTTGGCCTTAATTACAGTAATTTACACACTGTTGAGATGCACATGCATGAATGCTAAGATGCTTGATTTAAGGCTATTTACAGGCATTTGCTAGGGTTTTTGGTGCCAAAATGATAGAATAAAGATGATGAAAAGTGGATTCATCACCTAGCCACCTCCTCTTCGACTTCTAAATCCAGAGGATCCACCTCCACCACACATACCTCTTCTCCGACCAAGAATACACCAAGGATCGGGGGGTGCCTCAATGCTTTATCGATGCCACCTGTAACTCTAGGAGGATAGCTGCCTCTCTGCCTCTCACCGGACACACACCACCGGGCACAGTACCCGAGTCTCCCTCCAGCATGCACTGTACGTCCCTAGAGAGGGACTTGCACAACATCCCCGGAGTTCCGCCTAACTACAGAATAGACCTTGCTTCCCAAGGGTTAAGTGCTCCGCACACGACCTCTTAGAAATTTCGCATTATCCCCCCTGTACGGTAACGGTAAGTACTATCCAGTCCCTTCACTGCATTTTTACTTATTTTATATTTTTTAATATTGCAAACAGAACCATGTGTTCCTCTGTTAGTTTAAGCCTCTTTTTTGCGTCATTTTATTATTCTAAAAATAACACTTTGTTCTACAACTAATTCTCTATAGTATGGCGTGTTTGTGATATTTTCATCCTCTATGGTTAATTAATAGTAATTATTTTGGCAAAAATTTACATATTTTACCCATCACGTGCTTCAAAATTCACAACTAATTACCCATAGCTCCGAAAATTACCAAAATTTTATGGATGATAGAATTAAATGTATTTCACATCATGCCAAAAAAGAATTGCATTTGCATGCATGATTTGCTTTATAAAAAATCATTTTATAGATTTCAATCTTTAATTTTAATGGGTATTAAATCTTGTATTTTCAAGGTTTAGGACTTTTTCGAGATCAACACTTAGTGATGGATCTTGGATAATTTATTCTTTGAAAATAAATAGGTTTAATGATTATTATAATTAAATTCACATCATTTTCATTCATAATTTTTTTAGATATTCATCTTGCATCTAAAAATTCCAAAAACATTATAGTGTGTTCATTTCATTATAAGATACATCTCGGCCCAGTTTTGTAATTTTTGGACATCGTTTGACTGAAATTGCATTTTAGTCCCTAAAATTGACCATATTTGCACTTTTCATTCCGAAATTGCATTAGAAATATCAAAAATAATCCGCCTTGAAAACCATGTACGAAATTTGATAGACATAAGTCTAGGTTGTTTCTTTGCCTCCTTGAGTTCGACCTTGGGACTTGTCTAAGTAAAATAAACATAGAACCACACCAATTAAAAATTGAATAAATTATTGTGGTACTCTTGATCGATTCCGATTACCCAACATAATTAAAACGACACATTGATATTTGAAACAATAATCACATCATTTAAAGATGGTATTTTTGGACTCGTTAGTGCTTCCTGCAATCCAAGTTGATGATCCGAGCGAGGAGTCTTCTCATTTTGTCTCACGAAATTCGACACATTCTTCATGAGCAAGAATCACCAAAGATGAAGGAGATCCATGAGCATTTGACCCGATAGCACAATGGCATCACGACGACCACAAGTTTCTCTAGGTCGATAATATGGACAGCCATTTTGTTGAGAGAGGGGCATGCGAAAGAAATATTGAGAGAGAGAGAGAGAGTGAGATGTGTTGTTGTAATTCATCTAGTGTAAAAGGTTAGGTCTACCCTCCCTTTTATACTAAATTGTATATCTGTGAATCTCAATCCACGTGCACACAAATCCAGTGGTTCAAATTTACGTGTGCTTTCAATCAATGACCATGATTTTGTTGCAAAATAATTTGCAACAACTATTTATTAATTAACAATAAAATAAATATATTGAATAATCATCAATACGATTTAATTCAAATCAAATTATAAAACATGGAAGGACTTGAAAGGAGGACATGCCTCCTTCCTTACATAGAGTGGATGATTATAAAACATGGAAGGACTTGGAAGGTGGACATGCCTCCTTACATAGATTGGATGGCCAGAACTTGAAAAATCAAATGTGATCATCCACCCTCCATGTTAGAAAGGTGCACTCCTCATTCCAAATAAATGTCATCTCATTTCTCACATAATCTTCTACATATGCAATAATTTTTATTGCATGATTATTCACCAAAATATTTCCAAATTATTTTGAGATAATTTAATCATTCCATTGACAAATTGTGAATCATATTCACACATGCAAAATAAACTATAAATTGTATTTACAATTAATTATTCAATGCGAATCCAATCCATATAAACATTTAATTCGTAAAAACAAAATATAATTAACTCTCTCTAATATATTATAAATCATATTTATAATATATATGATTAATATTTACAATGATATCCACATTATTCATATCTTTAATAATCAAGTTATATTTAATTATCTTGGATCTCCATTCTCATGTATATAAATAACATGAGTCATATTCATATCATTCATAATAATTAAATCACATTTAATTATAAATTTTCCCATGCTCAGATATATTATTCAATAATAAAATTATTCTTGAACTCTTCCAAGAATAATATACTTCCTCCACGGATACTTTGACATAAGGACATGGTGATTGTATGTTCCATGTATAGTTACTTGAATATTGAGATAATATCTCAAATCTAGATCTCGGAGACCTCTCAAAGATGTTTTATTAAATCAACGTTGTAAATAAAGTCTTCTCATTGCATCCAAATTGTATTCAGATCATTGTCTACACTACAAAAAAAGGCGGGATTGGCGTGCACATAAAAGCTCGTTATGTGCATGCCTAGTGCCCGCCATGTGCACGCCCGAGAGGTGGGTGAGCACATGTGCTCGTTCAGGGCGTGCTCGCTTCTGTGAGAGTCACCCCGGCTGGTGGGCGAGCACATCGGGTCGCTATGTGCTCGCCCTCTCGCTGGCGGACACATATGTGCACGCCGATGTGATCGCTTCCTTTATAAATTGCGATTACCCACGGAGCACCTGGAGAGCACATGTGCTCGCTCAAACTGATTTCTAGGAAAAAAATATACAGGTTCGACAGGGTTTTGACGCCCCATCGAACCTGTATAGCCTGCCAATAAACCACTGCAAGTACTTATAAGAGCTCCCTAAGGGTATATATATTATAGCAGTCAATTGACTAAGATAACTAGCACTAACAATTGAAAGTCACGCAATATACATGAATTCATAAATAAACAATCTAATTTAACATCTAAATATTACATAAGTCAAAGCCAACAAAATTCATATAAATTAAAAGATGTGCTAAAAGTTTAACAAAAATACAGGTCCAAACCAACAAAAATTTACTTCTTCTTTGATCTAAAAAATTTAGACATTAAACCCTACTTTGATTTCTTTTTTCCTTCTCCTTTTCTTTGAACCTCGCATACATGCGTGCCTCTTCTTCAGGGTCGTTCTCCTCCTCCTCTTCGTCATCAGATTCAATCTCTTCAGGTTGAGATGCACGCCCTTGCGACCTATATTATATATGGAAGATATATATCTATTACATGCATTTTGTAGATATAGAAATTTAAAATTATTACTCATTCTATAAGAAGAATACTTACATGTACGCCGTGAACTCCTCTCGGAGCTTCGCCACCTGCTCCACCATCATCGCCATCTGCGACTCCATTAGAACTGATGATTGGGACGGATGTGGTTACGTGTACGACGGCTGAGAGTATGCAGAATAGGAGTGATGATGTTCCTCCACATAATATGGAGGAAGACCACCAAGCGTCTGCTTCCTGTTCGCCACAACGTCCCTCTCCTCCAACACCTTATAAGTTTTTCAATTTTTAATATAAAATTATATATTAGAAATGAGTATAGTAAGATAATATTTATCCATATATACCTGCTTCCAGATCGTTTTATCAGATGGTGGTTGTTCTCCAGTTGGATCGACACCCTATTTTTCTGCAGATAGTGCCAGATAACGATCCTGAAATACAAAGTTTAATATATATATATATATGAGTTATAATATATCATTTAATTGTAAATAAATTGATAGACTTACCAACAATTGTCTTGCTTCAGGAGTGGACCATTGCGACTCTCCTTCTCTCCCACTCATGTGGGACCTCGACCACCACTCCTGAAAAGAGGGTTCCCTTTCCAACCTAGCTGCCTGAAATTTTTTTAAGATGTAATAACAACATTGCATTACATTAAAGTAGATCTCCAAAAATTAATTTTAAATCGTAATACCATCTCCGCTCTAATCTGATTGTGGCTTTTAGAGCCACTTGTTGACTTAATCCTTTGTTTCTGGCGGTTTGTCCTTCCCGCCGTAGATCTTCTTCCAAACTCATCATCTGCAACGAATGCATCACAGAAATCTGCCCATCTGGAAGGATTATGTTATGATTATTGATTATTTTAAAAAGTTTATTATAAATTATTTGACAAGTATAATACCAATCCTCCGTACACCATGTTGGTGGGAACCTCTTCATCTCCTCAAAATTCATCTCCTCGCATCCCGTCTTCGCATGCGAGTCTCTCCTTGCCTTGAAAAATGTATCGCTCATTCTCTTTTCTGCCAAACAAATGAAGGCTCTACGATAAGCCTCCTTCCCCAGACCAGAGCCAAGGCGAAACCTACTCTGAAAATTATAACAAATTATAAGATACAAAAAACTTGACCAAAAAATCTGTATCACTTCTTAGAAATATTTCTTACCAGAAACATGT